>CM031615.1:45325863-45330863 GCA_018398815.1 Conus ventricosus | reverse complement strand
GCAGGAAACGGAAAGATTAAAGGTTCAATTAGAGTTAGAGAAAGTGAGAATACAAAGGGAGACCACCGAGGATGGGAGTTCAGTTTCCAGTGACTCTGTGCGCAGCTATGCCCCCGACCCAAGTTGCCAAAATTCTCTGAGGGAACCGATTCGATTGATGCATACATCAGTCGTTTCGAAACGTTTGCGACCAGTCAGGGTTGGCCTTCAGAAGGTGGGCAGTCATTTTGTCAGCGCTATTGACTGGTAAGGCATTACAGATTTTCACTGCGTTACCGGCAGAACAACAATCTGATTTTGGTGCCGTGAAGGAGTCGTTGATGAAGGGATTTGACCTCACAGAGGAAGGATTCAGAAAGAAATTTCGTTCAGCTAGATTGCAAGCAGGGGAAACGTACATTCAGTTTGGTGCACGTTTAGATCACTATTTTGATAAATGGTTAGAGTTGAGTGGTACGAAAAAGGAGTTCGCTGAATTGAAAGAGCTAGTTATGAAAGAACAGATTTTGTCAGGTTGCGGCCCTGAGTTAACCATACATTTGAAAGAGAGACAGCCAGAGACAGCAGGGGAGTTGTTGAAGTTCGCAGAGGTGTATAGAGAGGCACGTTTGGGCACTAAGGTGCAGGAGAAACAGGTGCTAGGCACAGGTGAGAAGAGTGCAAGGAGACTAGGAGAGTTTCCTGCAAAGTCTGCAAACCCAGTGGTGGGCAGAAGGAAGGGCAAAGGGACATTAGGTGTTTCATTTGTCACAAGAAGGGACATGTGGCGAGGGATTGTCGCATGAGGTTCCAGAAGGCAGCAGCCTTGCAAGAGGTGGGTAAGGGTCGTCAGGGGAAACGACCTGCAGTGGAACCAAAGGGGATTCAGTCTGAAGAGGGTGGAGTGCAGCTTATGGCTAGCACTGGACAGCAGTCAGTGTCAGGGATGGAGGGCACTAGGCTGAGTGGTTCGTTACCAGTGGAAGAAGGGTGGATTGGCCAGCAGAGGGTGAAAGTGTTACGAGACACTGGTTGTTCATGCGGGGTAGTACGAACAACGCTGGTCGAGAAAGGGGATTTGACAGGGCAAATCCAGACCTGTACTCTAATCGATGGCACTGTGAGGGAGTTTCCAGTTGCTAAGATAGAAGTACGTACCCCTTACTTCTCAGGCGAGTTGTCTGCGTTGGTGATGGAGAAACCCCTTCATGATTTGATCATTGGAAATATTCCAGGGGCAAGGGATCCAGGGGATCCTGAGTTGTTGACTGCTACAGGGGCAGCAGTTCAAACACGGAGCAAGAAGGAGGAAAAGGGTGATAAACCGTTAGTCGTTCCAGCAAGGAAGTCGGGCATAGATGTGTCGCCTGATGAGTTTAGGGCGGCGCAGGAACAAGACCCTTCGCTCGTGAAGTCTTGGGAGTTGGCAAGAGGTGGAGGAGAAACAGGAGGTTAGAGGAGGTGAGACAGAATTTCTTGTGAAAGGCGGGCTGTTGTACCGAGTGTTCACCAAGGGGAAGACAGGTAAGGTGACCACTCAGTTAGAGGTACAGCAGGTTATCGTGACACTGTCATGTCAGTGGGTCACGAGTCGCTCATGGCGGGTCATCTCGGCACCAGCAAAACCGCTGACCGAATCTTTGATGACTTTCATTGGCCAGGAGCAATGGCAGACATCAAGCGTTTCTGCATGTCATGTGACGTGTGTCAAAGGTCAGCCACAAGAGGGGTGAAGAGGAAGGGCCTCTTAAACAGCCTCCTTTAATTGACACACCATTCAGGAGGGTGGCTGTTGACCTGATTGGCCCAATCGCGCCCTGTTCCAAAGGTGGGCACAGGTATGTGTTGACACTTGTGGACTACGCGACCAGATACCCAGAAGCGGTTGCATTGAAAGGCGTAGATACGCAACAGGTCGCTGAAGGGCTGGTAGACATCTTTTCTCGCGTGGGTGTGCCAGCACAAATTCTCAGTGACAGGGGGTCACAGTTCACCTCAGGCGTGATGAAGGAGGTCAACAGGCTGCTAGGGATCACACAGCTGCTCACTACCCATACCATCCACAATGCAATGGCTTGGTGGAGAGATTCAATGGTGTGCTGAAGGGCATCTTAAAGAAGCTCTGTGAGGAAAGGCCAGCAGATTGGGACCGCTACATTCCAGCGGCACTGTTCGCCTACAGGGAAGCCCCTCAGGAAAGCACAGGCTTTTCGCCATTTGAGCTGCTGTATGGGCGGACAGTTCGGGGACCGGTGTGCATTCTCAAAGAGCTGTGGTCCGGAGAACAGGAGTCCGAAGAAGTCAAAACCACATATCAGTATGTGGTGGACTTACGCAATAGGCTCGAGGAGACATGTAAGGTCGCAAGGGAGAGTTTGCAGGAGGCTAGGGTCGTCCAGAAGAAGCAGTATGACAGGAAGGTGAGGAAGCAATTCCTCAAGGTGGGAGATCAAGTCCTGTTACTGCTTCCCACGGGTCACAACAAGCTGCTGATGCATTGGAAAGGACCATTCACCATCACTGAAAAGGTCGGTCGGGATTACCGAATTGATGTGAATGGGAAACCAAAACTTTTCCATGCGAATTTTCTCCGCAAATATATTCAGCGTGAGACTCAGCACATAGGCGCAGCAGCAATCATTGATGAGGTGAAAGAGACTCAGCAGAAGAAGGGGAGATTTTGTTGCCTAAGTTTCCAGAAGAGTCATACAGGGATGTGTCACTGTATGAAGGGCTAGACAGTAGGAGACAGGAGGAAGTTGGGGGGCTCCTAGAACGGTATAGGGCGTCCCTGACTGATAAACCAGGCAGGACAACTCTAGAAACATGTACGGTGGAGTTAACATCGCAGAAACCCGTACATGTGAAAGCCTACCCGATCCCATATGCCACCAAGCAAGTGATCGAGGAGGAGGTAGAAAAGATGTTGGACCTTGGGGTGATCGAACCGTCCAAATCATCATATAGTGCACCCGTCGTCTTAGTGAGGAAAAAGTCAGGTGAGCATCGATTCTGTGTCGACTATAGACGTCTGAACAGTGTCACCAAGGTCGATGCAGAGGTCATACCGAACATGGAAGACCTGTTCGCTCAGATCGCCACAAGCAAGAGCCAGTATTTCACCAGGATAGATCTGAGCAAGGGTTACTGGCAAATAGCCTTGAGTGAGGACTCAAAGGAAGTCACAGCGTTCTCCACTCCTATGGGGCTATACCAGTGGCGAGTACTTCCTTTCGGGATGGTCAACGCACCTGCAGTCTTCTCTCGGATGATGAGGAAGTTATTGACGGGATTGGAAGGCGTTGTGAATTTCATGGATGACATTCTGATAGCATCCGAGACATGGGAGGAGCATATGAGGCAGCTAGGAGCAGTTTTAGAGAGGTTGAGGAAAGCCAATCTCACAGCCAGACCAACAAAGTGCCAGGTTGGTTTTCCAAGCCTGGAGTTCCTAGGTTTTGTTGTCGGAGGCGACACAAAGCAGCCGGAAAGAGGAAAGGTGGAGAAGATGATGAATTCAGAGAGACCAAAGACCAAAACAGAAGTCAGGAGTCTGCTAGGTTTTATTGGGTTCTATAGGGAGTTTGTCCCAAATTTTGCTGCAATCACGAGTCCTCTCAGTGATTTGGTCAAGGCAGGGAAACCGGCAGTGGTCGAATGGTCAGACGCTGCAGAGCAAGCACTGCAGACGGTGTTGGAAAGACTAGGTTCCGTCCCATCTTGAAGCTACCAGATATGTCCAAACCATTTTTGTTGCGGACAGATGCATCAGGCGGTGGGATAGGTGCAGTATTGTTGCAGGAGCATGAAGGAGTCGAGTTTCCTGTGAGATATGCTAGCAGGAAGTTGACAAAGTGTGAAGAAGGGTACGCAACGGTGGAGAAGGAGTGTTTAGCTGTCGTGTGGGCTGTGCAGAAATTCCACAAATACTTGTATGGGAAAGAGTTCGTGATCGAGACGGATCATCAACCACTCAAATTCCTGCAGGAGGCGCAGTTGAAAAACAGCAGAGTGCTGCGTTGGGCAATGGCCTTGCAGCCCTACAGGTACCGAGTGCAGTACATTCCCGGTCGACAGAATGTCGGAGCTGACTATTTAAGCCGTGTAGTCTAGCAAGCTGCAACTCAGTGGAAGTCAGTCATATCCGGGGTGCTGTGTTGATAGTATGTGTTGATTACAGTAATGTTGATTGGATATGGGTTCATTCCCAGTTGGCTATGGTTCATATTTTTTTTTTGTGTGAGACTTGTTCATATTTTCTTTGTGAGACTTGTTCATGTGGATGTAGTTATGCTTGGAGCATACAGTCGCTTGTGTAGTAATGCATTATTTGCAATAAGTGAGGATGGAGATTCCTCAGTGAAGTGTCATGGATCGCGAGCATATTATATTGTGCTTTTCATAGAAATTGTGAAGAGAAGATGTGGCAAATCCGCAGGTAGGGGAATTGCATAAGTGCGCACAGAGGTCGTTCTAAAATGAGTTGAAATAACGCAGGAGCGCACGTCAATGATAACTCATTGGAGTGGTATCCACTAATGATATATTTTATAATTTATAAACCGTTGGTTGTAAAGTGTTTTTCAAACTTTGCACGTGTAGCTGTGGTTCAGCAAATTCGGTTGTTGTCTTTTTTGTACCGTTGTTTCGAGACGATGCGGTGCATAGTCTTTTGCAAGGGGGAAATTGTCACGGTCAAAATTCAACACAACCAAAGTGTGGTCCGTCGCGGCCACTTCAACTGGACATCAGTCCAAACGCAGACATCTTGGCGCCACGAAGACGGGCCCATGGTTCGGATCCGGCCAATTAAGCTTAGTGGAGGGGCTTCACGGAGACGGTACGATCCACCCAGACAGACTAAGCCGTTTTGACCGACGCCTCGATGTCTAGCGAGACGAGTCGTAGCGCCTGGCTCAGGCTCATCTGGCCAATTTGTGGAACCAGCGTCATTGTTGGTTAGACGTCGTGGCGCCTACCCAGACTCAGCTAGCCAATTTAGAGTGACCAGTGCCCACGAC
>CM031615.1:45313363-45315863 GCA_018398815.1 Conus ventricosus | reverse complement strand
TCATAATGATACTAATTGTGAGAAACGTACTGTTGGATGATGATCATAATGATACTAATTGTGATAAATGAAATAATGTTGGTGTTAATGTAATAGTACTGGTTGGAAAGAACGGAAGTGATCAATGTGAAAAGGGTTGACATGTTAAAAAAACAACAACAAAAACATGCATATAAGAAAGAGGGAAGGGAGAATCATGTAGACGGGATAGTAAATGAAATTGGAAGAAAATCAGATGGAGAAGAGGGAGGGGAATGGTATCTGAGTAAAGAATAGATACAGTAAATGGGGAGGGTGTAAATGGCGAGGGTGGAGGGAGGGGGGTAAAGTGAGTTAGCTATAAGTTCTGTATGGGGTAAATGGGGGTAGTTGAGTGTATGTTGGTGGAGAATATAGCGGGCTGGTGTTGCGGTGGTGGATAGGTGCATGCTGCTTTTGGATGCTGATGATTATGAGGGTGGAGGGAGGGTGGAGGGATTTTCATAATTTAATGGGGGAGAAAAGAAAAGGAGGGGAAGAATCAAATACCGGCACCTACACCAGTGCACAGGAAAGATGGAAGAGGGAAGGGAAACTCGTGTGGAGGGGGTAGTGCATCAAGTTGAAACAAAACCCAGGTGTAGGAAAGGGAAGGCAGGGTCTGTGAGTAAAGGGTGAATGATATGTAGAAGATGGAGAGAGGGTGGGGTGAGCTGAAATGAAGGTAGCTGTAGCTTATATATGAAGTAGACAGTGGTAGGTATGGTGGTGGCGGTGGTAGTGGTGTATGTGTGTGTGTGTGTGTGTGTGTGTGTGTGTGTGTGTGTGTGTGTGTGAAGAGAGAGAGAGAGAGAGAGAGAGAGAGAGAGAGAGAGAGAGAGAGAGAGAGAGAGAGAGAGAGAGAGAGAGAGAGAGATTTGAGATAAGTCATAGTCCATTCTTCGTGTTCATTCTCGTCAATGTTGTTTGTCTCGCCTGAAGAAGACCAAAGAGGTCGAAACGCGTCGCGTTTTGTCTTGCAATTTCTTTGTCTCTTTTGTTCGACGGAACAGCGGTTTTCCTTTTAAGTTAGTTTCAATTTCCGCCTGCAGTCACCTCGCTTTCAAACTATCATTGATATCTATCCGTGCTCGTTCGATCGTGAATTTTTTCATTATCCTTTCGTGTGTGTGTGTGTGTGTGTGTGTGTGTGTGGTGTGTGTGTGTGGGTGTGTGTGTGTGTGTGTAGAGCTGGAGAGAAAAAGTACTAATCCAAAAATGGTGAAGGAATGTCAACTTCGGACTTCAGGTCCGTTACAGTCAAACCGACACAGCCGAACAGAAGGAAATATCCAAAATCCGGTCCGTTTTCCGGTGGTCTTTAATCAAGGGAGGTCACCTGATTTTAGCCTTACAGGAAGCTGTTGTCAGGGGTGTTACTCTCGACACAAGGCAACGACTAAACTGGGTCACAGGAAAAGGAATCGGACTGTTTCCAATGTGTGTGTGTGTGTGTGTGTGTGTGTGTGTGTGTGTGTGTGTGTGTGTGTTGTGTGAGTGATGTAGTGTGTGTGTGTGTGTGTGTTTTAGTGAGATAGTGTGTGCGCGCGCGCGCGCGCGCGCGCGCGCGCGTGTGTGTGTGTGTGTGTGTGTGAAATTGCAATGCTTTGGAATGTTATCGGTACACTATTTTACGAAGGTAAGGTGCAGCGAACTGTCAAAGTTCGACCATGTCTGGGATACGTCATGACGGAAGCCTCTCCTTCCTCCGCCTTCAACCTTCTCCGACCTGAATCAAGTGCCCATGAACTGTTCGGTGAAACAGAAAGAGCTTTTAAGCCAAAAATGTCCGAATCCACGAGGTTTAAAAAAAAAACCCAACAGAACATGAAATGAAATCACACACACACACACACACACACACACACACACACACACACACACACACAGAGATAGAAATCAGAACTAAATAAAAATTAAAACAAAATTAAAGAGAAATGGAGCGCGAGCACACAACACACACACACACACACACACACACACACACACACACACACACACACACACACACACACACATGCGCGCCCGCGCAGGGGAAAAGAGCTTCATATGTGTCTTGGAGGCGAGAGGGCTGAATTCCCTTGAATTGGTACAGGTTTCCAAGTCTCAACAATCCCCCCCCCCCCCTTTTTTTTTTAATAGTTTTTAATTCTGCGCGCTTCTTGCCTACATCTATGTTGGGCGAACTGGTTCCGGAAGCTGTATCAGTTCTGGAGTGAAGGGCAGGCAACTGTTTCACCGGGGGAGCAAGGGTTGTCTCCCAAATTGCCTGTTTGGCTATTGACGTTGAGCATTGTTGCTATAATGGCGACAAAAGAGTTAAAAGCCTGGGGCTAACGGGACGTAAACTCCACCATCCTCCATGAGAAAGCCCGCACAGCTCTCGTTTCCTGTTGTCCTTTCGCCCCGGTTCACTTCCGGGGCGTGCGTTCATATGTGCGAGAGTGAGAGAGAGAGAGAGAGAGAGAGAGAGAGAGAGAGG
>CM031615.1:45298970-45308263 GCA_018398815.1 Conus ventricosus | reverse complement strand
TTTTTTGGGTTTTGTTATATGTCATATATCCCCCTGAAAAGCCCTAAAAAGTCAGAAGTGTTGTGTTTGTTATATGTCATATATCCTTTGAAGGCCCTAACAAGTCAGAAGTGTTGTTTTGTTATATGTCATATTTTTCCCTGAAGAAGACCTAACAAGTCAGAACGTTTGGTTTGTATATTATAACCCTTTCCCTAAAGAAGCCCTAACAAGAAACGTGTTGTGTTTGTTATATGTCTATATCCTTCCTAAAGGGAAAGCCCTAAATCAAACGTTTGTGTTTGTTATAGGTCATACTATCCTTCTGAAAAAGACCTAACAAGTGAACGTGTTGGTTTTTTTTTTTTTTGGGGTTTTTGTTTTTTTATGTCATACACCCTTGAAGAAGACCTAACAATCAGAACGTGTTGTTTTTGTTTATGTCTACTATCCTTCGAAGAAGACCTAAAAAGTCAAAAAGGTTGGTTTGTTATAGTCATTATCCTCCAAAGAAGATAAAAGTCAAACGTGTGTTTTGTTATTTATATACCCTTTCCCCGAAGAAGACCTAACAAGTCAGAACGTGTTGTGTTTGTTATTGATATACCCTTTCCCCAAAGAAGCCCTAAAAGTAGAAGTGTTGTTTTGTTTATATGTCATATTTCCCCTTTGAAGAAGAAAACAAGTAGAACGGTTGTGTTTGTTAATGTTATATCCCCCCTGAAGAAGCCAAACTCAGAACGTTTTGTTTTTGTTATATGTCATATTTCCCTTTTGAAGAGACTAACAAGTCAAAGTTTTGTGTTTGTTAATTCATACACCCCCTAAAGAAGACAAACAATCGAAGTGTTGTGTTTGTTTTGTCATATTCCTTCTGAAGAAGCTAAAAAGTAAAAACGTGTTGTTTTTTAATGTCATACTTCCTTCCTGAAAAGACCTAAAAGTCAAACGTGTTGTTTTTGTTTATGTCATATACCCTTCCTAAAGAAGACAAACAATCAAAGTGTTGTTTTGTTTTTAGTCATAACCCTCTAAAAGACCTAAAAAGTAGAATTGTTGTTTTGTTTATTCATACTATCCTTTCCCTAAAGAAGCCCTAAAAAGTCAAAAGTGTTTGTTTGTTATAGTCATATACCCTTTCCTGAAGAAGACCTAAAAAGTCAGAACGGTTGTGTTTGTTTATGTCATATTCCCTTCCCTGAAGAAGACCTAACAAGTCAGAAGTGTTGTGTTGTTATATGTCACTACCCTTTCCCTGAAAGCCCTACAAGTCAGACGTGTTGTGTTTGTTTATGTCATACTATCCCCCCTGAAAAAGCCCTAACAAGTCAGAACGTGTTTGTTTGTTATAGTAAAATTACCCTTCCCTGAAGAAGACTAACAAGAAAAACGTTTTTGGGTTTTGTTTATGTATTATCCTTCTGAAAAGACCTAAAAGTCAGAACTTTGTGTTTGTTTATATGTCATATATCCTTCCTGAAAAACAACAGTCAGCGGTTGGTTTGTTATATGTCATTACCCTTCCTGAAAAAGACAAACATCAGAACGTGTTTTTTTGTTAATTCCTTCCTTCCTAAAGAAACCTACAATCAAAAACGGTTGTTTTTGTTATATGTCTACTTTTCCTGAAGAAGCCTAACAATCAGAAGTGTTGTTTTTGGGTTATAGTCAACATCCTTCCTGAAGAGAAAAAAGTCAGAACGGTTGTTTTGTTATATGTAACTATCCTTCCTGAAGAAGACCTAACAAGTAGAAAAAAGGGTGTTGTGTTGGGTTTATGTCATATATTTCCTTCCTGAAGGACAAAACAAAGTCAGAATTTTGTTGTGTTTGTTTTATGTATAATCTTTCCTGAAGAAGGAACTAACAAGCCCAAAGTGTTGTTTTTTGTTAAGTATATATCTTCCTGAGAGATAAAGTAGAATTTTGTTGTTTTTTTTATGTATATATCTTCTGAAGAAGCCCTTTTTAAATCAGAAGTTTGTTTTTGTTATTTATACTATCCTTCCGGAAAAAGATTAACAAGTAGACGTGTTTTTTTTGTTTATATGAAAATACTTTTTCCTTCCCCTGAAAAAGACCTTAAAGTCAAAACGGTTGTTTTTTGTTATTGCATTTAATACCTCGAAAGACTAAACAAAGTCGGTGTTGTTTTTTTTTGTTACTTCCTTCCCGAAGAGACCAAAAGTTAGAACGTGTTGGTTTTTATTTATTATCTACCCTTCTGAAGAAACCTAAAATAGAATTGTTTGTTTGTTATTTTGTATATATTTCGAGAAAACTCAAGGGGTCGAAGGTTTGGTTTGTTTATGTATTTCTATCTTCCCAAAAAGAAACCCAAGTCGCCCGTGTTTTGTTTTTTATGTCATTCATCCTTCCCCAACACCTCGTAAAACGTGTTGTGTTTGTTATTTATTTTTTTGGGCCCCCCAAAAAAAATTTTTTTTAAATTTTTTATTTTTTGAAGAAGACTAAAAGTCGAAGTTTGTGTTTGTTATATGTTCATACTTTTTGAAAAAGATAAAAAGTAAAAAGGGTTTGTTTGTTATATGTATATTTTTTCCTGAGAAACTACAAGGGCAGAAGTGTTGTGTTTGTTATATGTCATAAAACCTTCCTAAAAGAAAAAGCAAGGGGGTTTTGAAAAAAGATACACCTTCCTAAAAGAAAAAGAAAAGGTTTGGTTAATGTTACTTTTTCCCGAAGGAAAACCAAAAGTCAGAAGGGGGAATGAAACTAAAAAAGAAACAAAAAAGTCAGAACGGGTGTTGAATTGTTAATATCCCCGAAGAGAAACAAGCAGAATTTGGGGAACTTCCTTCCCTGAAAAAAGACCTAAAAAAAAGAGAAGGTTGGTTTTGAAAGCATATTTTTAAAAGCCTAAAAGGAGTGTTGGGAATGTCATTTTCCCTTTGAAAAGACCTAAAAGAAAGTTTGTGTTTGTTTTGTCAAACCCCTTTAAAGAAGCCTAAAAAAGCGAACTGTTTGGGTTAAGTTTATCTCAAAGAAACCTAAAAGTCGAATTTTTTTTTATTGAAAATTTCCTAAAAAGCCCTAAAATTAACTGGGTTTGATATGTCATACTATTTCCCGAAGAAGATAAAAGAGAAGGTTGGGTTTGTTTTTGTTACTTTTTAAAAGAAAAAAGTGCGTTTGTTTTGTTTTTTCTACTTTCTTCCTGGAAAAAAAGTCAGAAGTTTGGGTTTGTTTATGTAAATTTTCTGAAAGAGACCAAAAAGAGAAGGTTTGTTTTGTTATAGCAATTTTCCTTTTTGAGGGGGTTAAAATCGAAAAAAAAAATTAAAAAAAAAAAAATGGGTTTTTTATTTTTAACTATTTTGAAAAACAACGGTGAATTTGTGGGGTTATTTGCTCATCCTTGGAAGACAAACAAGTAGAGGGGGGGGTTATATTCAATACTGGAAAAACACAGTAAACGGGTTTTTTTTTATTTCAACTTCCTTCCCCAAAACTACCAAGTCAACCCCGTTTTTTTGTTTTTGAAAATATTCCTTCGAGGGGGTTTCGCAGAATGTTGGTTTGAATTGAATTTTTTAAAAAGTAAAAGTGGTGTGGTTTGATATTTTAACTTTTCCCAAAGAAGACCTAACAAGTCAAACGGTTGTGTTTTTTTGCTTACATTTCTGGGATCAAGTCGGGTTTTTTTTTTGTTTTGTCTTTCCCTTCCTAGGTAACAAGAAAGTGTTTTTTTTGTTTTCTACTTTTTAAGAAAACTCAAGTGGGAGGTTTGGTTTGTTTATTTAAAATACTTTTTGAAGAAGACCTCAAGTCGAAACGTGTTTTTTTTATTGTTCTCTATCTTTGAAAAAAGCCCCAACGCAGATTTTTTTTAATGTCATTACTTCCCTAAGAAAAAGATAGCCCGGGGTTGTGTTTGTTAAAACACCCGAAAGAAGACTTAAAGCGGGTTGTGTTTTTTAATGTTTCATTTCCAAAAACTCAAGTCAAAACTGTTTTTGTTGTTTTGGGCAAACTTTTTTTCCCTGGAAGAAAAAAACGTGTTTTGTTTGTTTTTTGGGTATACACTTTAAAAAGTTTAAAAAGTCAGAAGGTTTTGTTGTTTGTTATATTCTTTACTTCCTTTGAAGAAAACAATTGGGTTGGTTTTTGAACTTTACCCTTCCAAGGAAGCTAACAAGTTTCAGAAGTGTTGTGTTTTTATTAAATTTTCCCCTTCCCTGAAGAAGACAAAGTCAGAACTTTTTTTTTTTGAAGTAACTTTCCTTCCTAAAAAAAAACCCAAGTAGAATTTTTTGGTTTTTGTTATTGCTCCCTTTTCCTGAGAAACCTAACCAAAGTAAAAAAGGGTTTTTGTTTGTTTTTCATAACTTTGAAAAAAACCTAAACAAGTCAAAAAGTTTTGTTTTTATATGTATTTTCTTCCTAAAAGCAACAAGTCAAAGGTTTGTGTTTGAAGTATCACTTTGAAGAAGATAAAAAGGGTAAAAGGTTTGTTTGGGTTAATGTCATTTTTTTCCTGGGAAAACTACAAGTAGAAATTTTGGTTGTTTTGTCACTATCCTTCCTGAGAAGCTACAAGTCGAACGTTTTGTGGGTTTATGTTTTTTTGAAAAAAACCCAAAAGCAGAATTTTGTGTTTTGTTATATTTAACCCCTGAAAGAAAAAGCAGAAGTTTGTGTTTTTTTAAATGTTTACTATCTTCCCTAAAAAAAGGACTAAAAAAGTCAAACGGTTGTGTTTGTTATTGTTACTTCCTTTGAAAAAGCCTAAAAGCAGAAGGTTTTGGTTTTTTATATGTTACACCTTTAAGGAGCCAACAATAAAAAGTTTGTTTTGTTATTTGCTACACCTTTGAAGGGTAACAAGTCAAAAGTGTTTGTTTGTTTTTTGCCCATTTCCTGAAAAAGACTTAAAGTCAGAACTTTGGGGTTTGTTTAGTCATTCTTCTTTTTGAAGAAGAAAAATCAAAACGTTTTGTTTTTGGTATTTTACTATTTTTTCCTAAAAAGGCCCTAAAAGTCGAACGTTTTGGAATTTTCTCTTCTTCCTAGAAGCCCTAAAAGTCAAAAGTGTTGGTTTTTTATAGTCATCTATCCCCCCTGAAGAAAAAAAAAAGTAAAAGGTTTTGGGTTTGTTTTTTGAAACCTTTAAAAGCCCAAACAAGCAGAACGTTTGTTTTGTTTTTATTGTCTCATCCTTCTAAGAAGATAAAAGTACAAAACGTGGGGTTTTTTGTTTTAAGTAAATTTTAAAAAACCTAAAAAGTAAAAACTTTGGTTTTTTTTAAGTATTTTTTTCTGAAGGGGGAAAAAGCAAAACTTGTTTTTTTTAAAAATGTTTTCTTTGAAGAAGGGACTAAAAGAAAGGGGGTTTTTTGAAGTCTTATTCCTTCGGGATAAAATCGAAATTTTGTGTTTGAAATTGTAAATTTCCTGAGAGACAAAAAAGTAGATTTTTTTTTTTTATTTTATTTCCTTCTAAAAGACAACGTCGAACGTGTTGGGTTTTGTTTTTTTTAATCTTCTAAAAGCCAACAAGTCAGAAAGGTTTTGTTTTTTTTTTTGTCTCACTTCCCCGGGTTAAATTAAACGGGGTTTGTTTATTATTTCTTCCGAGAGATAACAATTTTAGAACGGGTTGTGTTTGTTATATGTCATCATCCTTCCGGGAAAAGAAGACTAAAAAGTAAAAAGTGTTGGTTTGTTTATTCAACTTTTCCCTGGAAGACTTTTCGACGGTTGTTTTGTTAATTCATCTTTTTTTAAAAATAAAAAGTTTGAGTGTTGTTTGGGTTATATGTAACACCTTCTGGAAAAACGCAAACTGTTTGGAATTTTCTACTTTGAGAAAATAAAGTAAAAGTTTTGGTTTTTTTTTTTTTTAAAGAGCCAAAGAAAGGTTTTGTTTTGTTATATGTTACTATTTAAGGCCTAAAAAGTAAAAAGTTTTTTGTTTTATGTTTTCTGTTTTTTGAAGAAGACCTAAAATGAAGGTTTTGTTTTGTTATATGTCCTATGTTTCGAAGGAAGATAAAAGTAGAATTTTTTTTGGGGATATTTCCCCTTTGAAAAGGAAAAAATATTGTTTTTTGTTTAAATGTTTTCTCCTTTGAAGGTCTGTAAAGAAAATGTTTTAATATTTTTTATAGGTTTTATTTAATTGTGTTTATATAGAAATAGAGGTGCATTTTTTTATTGCAGGTAAAAGTACCAAAAAACTGGTATAAAGTTTGTATGTGATGAAAATGTGTTAGCCCGTGCACGGGTTTTAGGGGGGATGCATGGATTGGGTGCTTTTTTATAAGGGGGTGAGTTGAATTTTGTATTGGGGGGTCGATGTTTACTGTCTGCTGTGACAGCCGAGAAGAGAGCGTGCGCTTTTGCTGTGAAGACCGAGAGAGGAAGGCTAGAAGTCCTGGGAGAGGGGGCCCCGGGTAATTTGAAGATTTAGTTTTTAATTTATTATTTCTTTTTTTACCTTGTTTTTTTTTAGGGTTTATAATAGATTACGTGTATGTTTGACAAAATGTTAAAAATTATTTTTCCCATTGTTTTAATTCGAGTTTGGTTCGGGCCCGTGTGGGGAAAGACATTTTTGTTTAAAAAAAAAATTTTTTTTTGTTAAAATAAATTGAAATAATATTATTTTTTTTATTTATTCAAAAATTCCGAGGGGGAAGAGGAAAGGGAAATGGTGGTTAGTTTTTCAGGTGGAGACGAGGATAAATTTATTATGAAGTGTTGGGAAGGGGATAGTAATGGGGTGTTCCCAGAATTTGTTTGTAGAGGTGCTGCCCGTACGGAGTGAGAAGCTGAGGTTTTTGCCCCGGGTGAAGATGTACAGAGCAGCTCCGCTGGGAGTGAGAAGGGGAGGGCCCTCCCGTGGCGTTTGGGTGCAGGTCGTGAAGACTTACAGAGGAAAGGTTCGGTCTTTGGCTAGCGGGAGCAACCCAGGTTGGGGTCGTTGCGTCGTCCGGTGAACTCCGGGGGGGAGGCGACGAGGAAAGGTTTGGAAAAAATCTTTCCGGTTTTTTGCGAGTGAAAAACCTTTTAAAACTTTCCCCATTTCTTTCTATTCTACACCCGGAATTCTGAGTAGAAATTTCCTAATAATTTAATAAAGAAGGGTGGTATTTTTACAAAGTCTAAGTGTTATATCCCTGGTAAGAACGCGTATGGAGTAAGATTGTGTGTGATGTGAGATATTTATTTCTGTCTCGTCTGTGCTTTACACTAACAAGTCAGAACGTGTTGTGTTTGTTATATGTCATACTGTCCTTCCTGAAGAAGACCTAACAAGTCAGAACGTGTTGTGTTTGTTATATGTCATACTGTCCTTCCTGAAGAAGACCTAACAAGTCAGAACGTGTTGTGTTTGTTATATGTCATACTGTCCTTCCTGAAGAAGACCTAACAAGTCAGAACGTGTTGTGTTTGTTATATGTCATACTATCCTTCCTGAAGAAGACCTAACAAGTCAGAACGTGTTGTGTTGTTATATGTCATACTATCCTTCCTGAAGAAGACCTAACAAGTCAGAACGTGTTGTGTTTGTTATATGTCATACTGTCCTTCCTGAAGAAGACCTAACAAGTCAGAACGTGTTGTGTTTGTTATATGTCATACTGTCCTTCCTGAAGAAGACCTAACAAGTCAAACGTGTTGTGTTTGTTATATGTCATACTGTCCTTCCTGAAGAAGACCTAACAAGTCAGAACGTGTTGTGTTTGTTATATGTCATACTGTCCTTCCTGAAGAAGACCTAACAAGTCAGAACGTGTTGTGTTTGTTATATGTCATACTATCCTTCCTGAAGAAGACCTAACAAGTCAGAACGTGTTGTGTTTGTTATATGTCATACTATCCTTCCTGAAGAAGACCTAACAAGTCAGAACGTGTTGTGTTTGTTATATGTCATACTGTCCTTCCTGAAGAAGACCTAACAAGTCAGAACGTGTTGTGTTTGTTATATGTCATACTGTCCTTCCTGAAGAAGACCTAACAAGTCAGAACGTGTTGTGTTTGTTATATGTCATACTGTCCTTCCTGAAGAAGACCTAACAAGTCAGAACGTGTTGTGTTTGTTATATGTCATACTGTCCTTCCTGAAGAAGACCTAACAAGTCAGAACGTGTTGTGTTTGTTATATGTCATACTGTCCTTCCTGAAGAAGACCTAACAAGTCAGAACGTGTTGTGTTTGTTATATGTCATACTGTCCTTCCTGAAGAAGACCTAACAAGTCAGAACGTGTTGTGTTTGTTATATGTCATACTGTCCTTCCTGAAGAAGACCTAACAAGTCAGAACGTGTTGTGTTTGTTATATGTCATACTGTCCTTCCTGAAGAAGACCTAACAAGTCAGAACGTGTTGTGTTTGTTATATGTCATACTATCCTTCCTGAAGAAGACCTAACAAGTCAGAACGTGTTGTGTTTGTTATATGTATACTATCCTTCCTGAAGAAGACCTAACAAGTCAGAACGTGTTGTGTTTGTTTGGTCATTCCTTTGTTCCTTTGTTTGGCGGCCCAGTAATTCCGCATTTGCAGTCGCCCCACTTTGAAACCATCTCAAGTATTTATTTCTAAGACTGGGTGGAGTAGGAGGGGGGTTGGGGGCGCTATATTTCTTATGTCAGCTGGTTGTTCATTATCAGGAATTACCAGTGACAGCGTTCCACATAGAGCTAATGGTATCCGGTCTCCAAGAAGACACCCACGGCAGCAAACGAACAACTGCAAAGTCCTTTTTTTTGTCGTAGCAAAATGTAGTGTTTGTTTTCATTCAGCGTTGCAGAGACCAAGCCTGTTGCGTCGTTTACTGGTTTTACTTTTTTTCCCCTTTCTGTTGTTGTTGTTGTTGTTGTTGTTTTGCCCTCCAAACTCCTATTTTCCCCAATTGAAAAAAAATCTTTTAACATTTTTCCTTTTTTTAAGGTGGAGCCTCCATCTCCACCCCCCCTCCCCGAACTAAACACAGCTCTGCGCATCATGCAAGTCTGCATGTACTACTACGAATGGTCATTCTGTGGTGACGCTTAGTGTCTTGGCGTTTAATGCAAAGCGTCAGGGTTTGTTCGTGTTCTATTGTTTGGTTTAGTGACACATTCACTCTGTGTATACGAAAAAAAAAAGAACGGAAGGAAGAATCGTTTAGTGTTCCTAATACCGGTGTTGGCGGGCGGCCTGCTTGATGGAGCGTTTCCCAACTTTCCACATCTGAGAATCTGTCGGCACATAACACTTTGTCTCAGGCTTCATCTGTGAATATTGCCTGTACGTGTGCGTGTGAGTGTGCGCGAGAAGGCGACCACCCTATGCGTGCATGCTCA
>CM031615.1:45288970-45293970 GCA_018398815.1 Conus ventricosus | reverse complement strand
ATAATCATAATTTCACGTTAAAATATCCATTTTCCCCGGAAGATGATTATAATTTCACGCTGAAGTGTCCCTTTTCTCCGGTGGAATGATCATGATTTCACGTTAAAGTTTCCCTTTTCTCTGGTAGAATAATCATGATTTCACGTTGAAGTGTCCCTTTTCTCCGATGGAATAATCATGATTTCACGTTAAAGTATCCCTTTTCGCCGGTGGAATAATCATGATTTCACGTTGAAACTATCCCTTTTCGCCGGTGGAATAATCATGATTTCACGTTGAAGTATCCCTTTTCTCCGGTGGAATAACTATGATTCCACGTTTAAAGATTCCCTTTATCCGGTGGAATAATCATGATTTCACGTTAAAATATCCCTTTTCTCTGGTGGAATAATCATAATTTCACCTTAAAGTATCCCTTTTCTCTGGTGGAGTAATCATAATTTCACCTTAAAGTTTCCTCCTTCAGTCGAGGTCAGAGAGAAAAGGTAAGCCTGGTGGGATGCTCAACAACTGTAAATTAAAACAGACAGCTGAATGACGTGTGTTTAATAGCATCACGAACAAGGACAACACGACGGAGTGGTCTGTTCTGCAGTGCTTGAATTTCCATCAAGTGACGTCCACTAGGCCATCGGGCAAAAAAAAAAAGTATTTGTTTGTTTGTTTGTTTGTTTGTTTGTTTGTTTGTTTGCTTCTTCGCCAGTTTCTTGGTATGTTTACTTCTTTGTTTATTCAGCTTCTTTCGTTCTTTCTTCCCACCACGGCTTTGTTTGCTTTTTTTCGAATCTTATTAAATGGTTCACATTCCGTACCTTTCTGATTTAATTGAACAGGCTCCCGTTACCGATCCAAGTCGAAATGACTCTCTCTTTCCCTTCCCCTCCATCCCTCCTACCACCGCCCCCCTCCCCACTCTCTTCTCTCTCTCTCTCTCTCTCTCTCTCTCTCTCTCTCTCTCTCTCTCTCTCTATCACCCTCCACCTCTCTTTCCCTCTGTCTCTTTCAATCTTCGCACCCCTCCCTTGTTTGAAAAGAAAACAACGATAACAAACACGAAAACGCAAACCACCACCAAAGCAAACAGAATGCAGTAATTCAAACTGTCGCTTGTTTGAATATGATGTCAATCTTCCTTCTTCCTTACATTTAGATCTCTGTTTATTTGTGTTTTTTTTTCGTCGTTTCTTTTTTTTTTTTTTCTTCGTCATGTATTTTCCATGTTGTCTCTCCTCATTCACATTATTTTCTTGTCAATATTCTCTCTTTTTTTGTTTGTACTACTTTTTCGTTGTTCTATATATATATTTTTTTTCCTCACACGTTCATACGTGTTTTTTTGCGTCGTTATGATTTTCTTCCGTTCATTCTTTGCTGATGAAATGAATATGTTTTAACGATTCAGATGTGTTTTTGTTTGTTTGTTTGTTTTTTTAACTTTGAGCGTGTGATTGAGTCTGTGAATGAGTAAACAAATGAACGGATGACTGAATGAGTATAGTGTGTGTGTGTGTGTGTGTGTGTGTGTGTGTGTGTGCGTGCGTGCGTGCGTGCGTGCGTGCGTGCGTGCGTGCGTGCGTGTGTGTGTGTGTGTATGAAACAAATCGCAAAAACAGTGCAAATGTGTGTGTACACATACGTACGTGCCCACAGACACACACGCACATGAACACGCACACGCGCGCGCACGCGAACACAAATACACACACGCTCACGCGCGCCGCGCGCGCGAACGCACGCAGACATGTACGCACACACACAGACACAGGCGCGATCGCGCCGCGGCGCGCGCGCACACACACACACACACACACACACACAACACACACACACTCACTTCCAAATGCTTTTGCACCCTCGAGACGAAACAGTCACGCACATTGATATGCTGATATTGTCATTGCTGAATTCTGCCTATTTGGAAAGTGTTTGGCATAGGGAGACATACTGGCTGACATACCCATAGGTTATTGTAATTCTTGGCCAAACAATGTCTCCTTACACACACACACACACACACACACACACACACGCACGCACGCACGCACACACTCACACACACACACACGCATGCACATGTACGCGAACGCGTGCACGCCCACACGCGCATTCATCTCTCTCTCTCTCTCTCTCTCTCTCTCTCTCTCTCTCTCTCTCTCTCTCTATATATATATATATATATATATATATACAACAAACTAATAAATTCCAAGGATTAAGTACCGAGCACCGTTCCAGCAACTTACAGAGCAGCTTGGTGTTGCAATGACTGCAAGAAATATTGATAAGTATTCATATCTGCAGTGGTTGATGATTCTGCCTAACTAACAGTATGTGCTTGAGTGGGTGAATGGGGAAAAAATATAAAATAAATGCTTCTCAATATAGAGCCTTCAGCAAGCTTATAGTCTCCAAGGGGAAGACATCCTCCAATAGAGAGGGAAACTCACTAACATATAACTCCTGGTCATCCGATATTTCGAAACCTGGTTGTTTCTCCTCAGTGACCGCGGAAAGTGGTAATTTGACTCGTCTGCCTTTTCAGTTTTAAGAATAATGCAATCCCAGAAAAGGCTGGTGTGCAATACTGTAGTATGTTTGTTGAGTTTTCAAAAAAACCAACCAAAGGTGCCACCTAAGAAGCAAAAGAAAATCATGAAAGAGCAAAAGAAGCTACATTTCTTGTGAAAAGTGGAAAATATAAACAGATAACCTCTTAAGACACAAGTGCTGAGGGCCAGTTCTTGAAATGAATCCGCAAGGGACTAAAATACAACAAACTAATAAATTCCAAGGATAAGTACGAGCACCGTTCCAGCAACTTACAGAGCAGCTTGGTGTTGCAATGTCTGCAAGAAATATTGAATTGTAAACAAAGCTTGCTCTTATGTCTTAGATTGAAGAAATAGGGGGAGATGAGCATTCATATCTGCAGTGGTAGATGATTCTGCCTAACTAACAGTATGTATGTGCTTGAGTGGGTGAATGGGGAAAAAATATAAAATAATTGTTCTCAAAATGAGCCTTCAGCAAGCTTATAGTCTCCAAGCTTATAGTCTCCCCTATTTCTTCAATCTAAGACATAAGAGCAAGCTTTGTTTATAATTCAATATTATATATATATCGTTTGTCTTCCGGTCTTGCCAAGAGATCCCGAGCAAGCGCCTGAAGCATTTAGTTTCAAAACGTCTGGATTCTCTTGGTGGTCTCTGCTGTCATGGTCCAGCTTTCGCAG
Source organism: Conus ventricosus (assembly GCA_018398815.1). Taxonomy (NCBI): domain Eukaryota; kingdom Metazoa; phylum Mollusca; class Gastropoda; order Neogastropoda; family Conidae; genus Conus; species Conus ventricosus. The sequence continues at coordinate 45,290,738 of CM031615.1, read as the reverse complement.
CCATACGCAGGATGGACAGCACCAGGGACTTGTACAGCTTCATCTTTGTAGGAAAGCTGATCTCCCTGCTTTTCCCAGATCTTGTTTAGCTTTTGCCATTGCTGCTTTTTGCGATACAAACGACCTTGTGAGGAGCCAAATAACATCACTTGCAGGCCCCCAAGAAACCCCTCTTGGCAACAGTCAAGAAGAGGAAGCTGTCGTGGTTTGGGCATGTCATACGCCACAATTCACTGCCCAAAACAGTCATCCAGGGCACGCTGGAAGGCGGCAGACGAAGGGGACGACAAACCATGCTGGATTGACAACATCAAAGAATGGACCAGGATGGATGGCCCCACGTGATGGGGACAGGCAGAGGACAGGGCCGGATGGCGGTCCCTTTGGCTTCGAGAGTGTCTCTCATCTCTCCTCTACGCCCCATGGGAAAGGGAAATGATGTTGATGATGATATATATATATCTATATATTATTTATATATTGATTATAAACAAAGCTTGCTCTTATGTCTTAGATTGAAGAAATAGGGGGAGATAAGCATTCATATCTGCAGTGGTAGATGATTCTGCCTAACTAACAGTATGTGCTTGAGTGGGTGAATGGGGTGTAAAAAAAAATGCTTCTCACAATGAACCTTCAGCAAGCTTATAGTCTCCAAGGGGGAGACACTCCAATAGGGGGGAAACTCACTAACATATAACTCCTGGTCATTATACCCGATATTTCGAAACTTGGTGGTTTCTCCTCAGTGACCGCGGAAAGTGGTAATTTGACTCCTCTGCCTTTTCAGTTTTAAGAAGAATGCAATCCCAGAAAAGGTGGTGAGCAATACCGTAGTATGTTTGTTGAGTTTTCAAAAAACCAACCAAAGGTGCCACCTAAGAAGCAAAAGAAAATCTGAAAGAGCAAACAAGCTACATTTTCTTGTGAAAAGTAGAAAATAAAAAAGTATCCTTAAGACACAAGTGCTGAGGGCCAGTTCTTGGAATGAATCCGCAAGGGACTAAAAAAACAACAAACTAAAAAATTCCAAGGATAAGTACCGAGCACCGTTCCAGCAACTTACGAGCAGCTTGGTGTTGCAATGACTGCAAGAAATATTGAATTATAAAAAAAGCTTGCTCTTATGTTTTAGATTGAAGAAATAGGGGGGGAAAGCTTTTAATCTGCATGGTAGTGATTCTGTAACTAACAGTATTGTTTTTGGGGGGAAATGGGGGGTGGGGGAATGCTTCTAGATGAATTTCAGAAAGCTTTTAGTCCCCAAAGGGGGGGAGACACCCTCAATAGGGGGGAAAACTCATACCTTAAACTCCGGGTCATTACCAAATTTCAACTTGGTGGTTTTCTCCTCAGTGCCGCGGAAAGTGGAAATTTGACTCGTCTGCCTTTTCTTTTAAGAAAATGAAAATCCAGGAAAAGGCGGTGGAAATTACGTGTATGTTTGTATATATATATATATATAATTTTATATATATTTTAAATATATTTATATATATAAAAATATTATATATAATATATTTTAAAATATCTTTTAAATGGATTTTAAAATGGAAAAAATTAAAAACCTACAAGCTTGTTTCAAGCTAAATAAAACGCCCCTCCTCACGGTAGCACACAGCCTTTTCTGGGATTGCAGTCTTTTTAAAAAACTAAAAAAGGCAGAGGATCAAATTACCACTTTCCGCGGCCATGGGAAAAAAAACCAAGTTTCGAAATATCGGTATATGACCGGAGTTATTGTTAGTGATTTCCCTCCCCATTGGAG
>CM031615.1:45248970-45283970 GCA_018398815.1 Conus ventricosus | reverse complement strand
CACGCACGCACGCACGCAGGCACGCACGCACGCACGCACGCACGCACAGACACACTCAGACTAGACATAAACACTATTACACACACATTCTCTGTCTCTGTCTCTGTCTCTGTGACTGTCTCTGTCTCTGTCTCTCTCTCTCTCTCTCTCTCCACACACACACACACACACACACCACACACACACACACACACACACACACACACCACACACACACACCTCTCTCTCTTTAATATATATATGTATGTATATGTCTATCTGTCTATCTGTCTATCTATCTATCTATTATATCTATCTATCTATCTTTTCTACAGTGTACATTTCTGAAAAACTGAAGCAATTGTGTGACACTGCAAGGAAAAAAACAAAAGAGAAAAATGTGCGCTGGGTGGGCGGAAGCTATTGACATATGTACTTCTTTTAGTAGGGGGAGGGCGAGGTGAGAAAGGAAAAAGGTTGGTGGGAGAGACGAAGAAAGACAACAGGGAAAGATCACCCACATTGCCTCACTCTGGACTGTCAGAGACAGGTTTATCTGCCAATGCTGCGATACTGTCTGCCCCGTTTCATCAGCAGCATCACACCATGGCCTTGATCTTTTCCGCCTCGTATAGAAAGGCTGCTTTTCCGCAAAGTAGAGAACGGCTGCTGGCGCTGTTCCTGCTATTCCCTTGCTTGCTGCCTCATCGAATTGTTTGATCACAGCAGCAGTGGTAGCAGCGGTACAGCTACCGGATAAAAACGTTCATGTATTGCGTAGTGAACAATGTTTTCTGTTATGCAATTCCCATCCAGAAGTAGCGCATAATGCTTTCATTTTTGTTTCTTTGTTGTTGTTCTTGTTGGGATTTTGTTTTATTAATTTGTTTCCCAAAGACAGCCCTTTTTTTAGATGCGTTTTCAAAAACAGTACTTGACACAGAACAAACTCAGCTTTTTGTTCAAGTTTTGGGAAAATAATTGGGAATGGTTAGGAGGGGGTGAGGTGGGGACAGGAGGTGTAGAGAGGATAATAGAAGGGGGATTTATTATCATCATTATTCATGAACCTGTAATGCCTGGCAGTGCGTTGGATGTGACATTGACAGAAAAGCACGTGGATTTGAATACTGAAACAAATATTGTCCAGTTCCTATAAAGGGGAAGCGCAAGGTTCACTTCAACCTTAACCTCACTACCATCATGCTCTGCGAATCTTTAATTTTTACAATGCTATTACCACCACCATTATTGTAGTCACCATCATCAACAACACCCCCATGTCTTGCAGCTACCCTAATTAATATGAAGTCAGAAAATGTTCCTTCTTCTGCTATCCGTGTTAGTGATGCAGCAGAAAATACCCTCAGCCATATATATCATTAGATGCACTTCTCTCGGACACGTTGGTTCTGTCCAAAGTGGTTTGCCTTCCTTCCAGTACTGTCAACTGTCACTGGACTTCCCGTCAGAGTGTCGCAACTGCAAAATTCGGCGAAGGCAGCTCCTGTCATTTTTCACAGTTGCGACAGAAACTCGTGGGCTGCGTCTGCGTTTTCGTCGTAATGAAAGACATAAAGCGACGAATTCGGACATGTTGCACAAGCAGCAAACTTGGTGAAGCCACTTTACTTTGGAAAGCTATAACAACGAAGGATTGCGTATATTTCTCTCTGATTCACTATTTCTCTTTTTCTGTCTATCAGTTTTGTTTGATTACCCACCTGTTTGTCTGACTGTCTATCTGTCTATCCGTCCGTCTGCCGTCTGTCTGTCTGTCGGTCGGTCGGGCTGTCTGTTGTCTCTCTATGCATAAGATACTCCGTGGAAATGCTCCATTTCTCTAGCAAATATGTTAACTTTTCACGACTATCGTCATTCACATGAAAAAAACCCCCCCCCCCCCTTTTTTTTTCCCCCTGTTTGCAATGATTATCTTATACAAATCTAGCCTGGCGTGTTCTGGAGTTAATTATGGGATCATATTCTTTAAGAAGGTAAAACATTTAATCAAACATTAAAACAAGTAAAATCCAGTTTTGCCACTATGGGATAAACGTCTCGATTGACGGAACAGTACACCAAAAAAAAATAGTGATCATTCCGTACTCAGGTCCGGTTCTATAAATGTCTGATAAATGTTTCAAAACTGACTCCACTCTACGCCAAAATACATCGATCATTTTTGTGCCATTAATGTGTCTTTCATTGCACCCGCGCTCTCAGGCGCGCGAGTGTGTATTGCATCTCTCTTTCTCTCTCCTCTCCTTTTCTCTCTCTCTCTCTCTCTCTCTCTCTCTCTAAATAGTTTCTGTTCCCAAAAATACTCATGCATTGCTGTTGCGTTTTTAATTTTCTCATGAATATGTTTGTGTTTGTTTCTAACTACATAATACGTGTATGTATGTATGTATGTATGTATGTATGTATGTATGTATGTATGATGTATGTATGTACGTATATGTGTGTACGTATGTTGTATGTGTGTGTATGTATGCATGTTGTATGTATTGTATGTATGTACGTATGTATGTATACATATTATGAATGTACATATGCATGCATGTCTGTATGCATGTATGCATGTATGTATGTATTGATCTATGTTGTCAACTTCGGGTGATGTCAGTGGAGGAAGGACTAGCGCACAGCCCAAACACACTCACAGCTTGCTTACAATCTCATTCATATATCATGCATTCGTCACATCAAAAACCCCTAGTAAAGTCTATAACTTTACTACACATGATCATAGAACGAAACAAACAATGCATATGGAATCAAATGAAAAAAACATTCTCTCTTTCCTGAACTTCACAAAATCATTTATCTAAACCATCATTAACTAACCCGGGGATAAATAGATTTTACTTTACCTGGCCAGGTGATCTTAACTATTCACGAATCACTGTCTTTTTTTTTCTTTTCTTTTTTTTTTTCACTGGGCACTTTTACAACACGACACAAACTGCTGGCACTGGTGTTGGTCTACTTGCACCGGTCAAGCTGGACTGCTGGCACCGGTCAGGGTGGACTGCTGATGGAAGTGGCGCTGGCCCAAATATGAGGTCGAAACCCAGTGAGGATAGAACAGTGACTATCAACATCGATCTGGGTTTTCCTTTCTTTCTTCCTGCATTAACACATTGCACTCTCTCTCTCTCTCTCTCTTCTAGTCTGCTCTTTTTCAAATGGACATGGTTGCTTTTCTTTTCTTTTTTTTTTTCTTTTCTTTCTTTTCTTCTTCATTAATTAGCAACTCTCTCTCTCTCTCCACATCTCTCCTCAGTCCTTCCTCTGCAGACTATCTCATGTAAATCTCTCAAATTGGTTTCTCCCTTTTCTCCCCCCTCATCTCTTGCTTTTCTCTCCTCCGAGATTACACTCCGAACCTCTCTCTCTCTCTCCCTGTTCGTTCCCTTCCCCCCCGTTCTCCTTCATCTCCCTGCCTTCCTGTAGGCGAGAGCCCACTTCCCGAACTTCTCCCTCTCTCTTTTCTGTCTGTTCGTTTTCCTCCTTCCCCTCTCTCTCCCTCACGCATTCCTTTATGCCCTAACCCCCTGTCCAAGGGCCAGTACCATTGGTCAGTTTTTTTTACCGCCTGATACCCGAAGTTATCTCCCTCTAATTCCCTTGGATATTCAAAACATGACAGTCACGCCTACACACCTTACTCTCTGTGGTGGTCAATCGGTCATTTAATTGATTAGCTAGATTTTACCCCCACCACACACTACCTTCCCCCTTTCCTATTAAAATGGCGCCGTTTTGGCTTTAAATCGTGGACATGGTCAGTGTAAATTGGCCAGCTGAGTCTGGGTGGGCGCCACGACGTCTGATTAACAATGACGCTGGTTCCACAAAGTGGCCAGATGAGCCTGAGCCCGGCGCTACGACTCGTCTCGCTAGACATCGAGGGGGTCGGTCAAAACGGCTTAGTCAGTCTGGGTGGATCGCACCGTCTCTGTGAAGCCTCTCCACTAAGCTTAATTGGCCGGATCCGAACCATGGGCCCGGTCTACGTGGCGCCTAGAATGTTTGAGTTTGGACTTATGTCCGAACAAATTGGCTAGGGGACTCCCCAAGTTGGGTTGTTTCATTTTTTTTGTCCGTGACAATTTCCCCTTGCAAAAAACCAGGGTCCGCCCTTGTCTCAAAACAACGAAAAAAAAAACAACAACCGAATTTGTGACACACAGCTACACGTGCAAAGTTTTTAAAATTACTTTACAACCAACGGTTTATAAGTTATAAAATACATCATTAGTGAATACCACTCCAATGAGTTATCATTGACGTGCGCTCTTTTCGTTATTTCAACTCATTTTATAACGACCTCTGTGCGCACTTATGCGATTCCCCTACCTGCGGGTTTGCCATATCTTCCCCTTCACAATTCTTATGAAAAGCACATATAGCATGATCACGATCCATGGGCACTTCACTGAGGAATCTCCATCCTCACTTATTGCAAATAATGCATCATACACAAGCGACTGTATGCTCCAAGCATAAACTACATTTACATGAAAAAATCTCACAAAGAAAAAATAAACAGTTCACACAGAAAATATGGCCATTTGCCAATGGGAATGAACCCATATCCAATCAAAAATAACTGTCATCAACACATATTATCAACAAAGCACCCGGATTTGACTGACTTCCTCTGGGGTTGCAGCTTGCTAGACTACACGGCTTAAATAGTCAGCTCCGACATTCTGTTTGACCGGGAATGTACTGCACTCGGTACCTGTTTGGGCTGCGTGCCATTGCCCAACGCAGAACCCTGCTGTTTTTCAGCTGTGCCTCCTGCAGGAATTTGAGTGGTTGGTGATCTGTCTCTATCACGAACTCTTTCCCATACAAGTATTTGTGGAACTTCTGCACGGCCCACACGACAGCTAAACACTCCTTCTCCACCGTTGCGTACCCTTCCTCACACTTTGTCAACTTCCTGCTAGCATATCTCACAGGGAACTCGACCCCTTCATGCTCCTGTAACAATACTGCACCTATCCCACCACTGATGCATCTGTCCGTAACAAAAATGGTTTGGACATATCTGGTAGCTTCAAGATGGGACGGGAACCTAGTCTTTCCAACACCGTCTGCAGTGCTTGCTCTGCAGCGTCTGACCATTCGACCACTCCGTTTCCCTGCCTTGACCAAATCACTGAGAGGACTCGTGATTGCAGCAAAATTTGGGACAAACTCCCTATAGAAACCCAATAAAACCTAGCAGACTCCTGACTTCTGTTTTGGTCTTTGGTCTCTTTGAATTCATCATCTTCTCCACCTTTCCCCTTTCTGGCTGCTTTGTGTCGCCTCCGACAACAAAACCTAGGACTCTAACTGTCTAGCCTTCATACAGTGACACATCCCTGTATGACTCTTCTGGAAACTTAGGCAACAAATCTCCCCTCTTCTGCTGGGTCTCTTTCACCTCATCAATGATTGCTGCTGCGCCTATGTGCTGGGTCTCACGCTGAATGTATTTGCGGAGCAAGTTTGCATGGAAAAGTTTTGATTTCCCATTCACATCGATTCGGTAGTCCTGATCTACCTTTTCAATGATGGTGAAGGGTCCCTTCCAATGCATCAGCAGCTTGTTGTGATCCGTGGGAAGCAGTACCAGGACTGATCTCCCGCCTTGGGGATTGCTTCCTCACCTTCCTGCCATATTGCTTCTTCTGAACGACCCTAGCCTTCTGACAACCTTTCCTTTGCAACCTTACATGTCTCATACCTGTGCCCACCTTTGGAACAGGGCGAGATTGGGCCACTCAGATCAACAGCCACTCTCCTGAACGGATGTGTCAATTAAAGGGGGATGTTTAAGAGGCGCCTTCCTCTTCACCCTCTTGTGGCTGATCTTTGACACACATCACATGACATGCAGAAACGCTTTATGTCTGCCATTGCTCCTGGCCAATGAAAATCATCAAAGACCGGTCAGCGGTTTTGCTGGTGCCGAGATGACTCGCCATGAGCGACTCGTGACCACTGACATGACAGTGTCACGATAACATGCTGGTACCTCTAACTGAGTGGTCACCTTACCTGTCTTCCCCTTGGTGAACACTCGGTACAACAGCCCGCCTTTCACAAGAAATTCTGTCTCACCTCCTCTAACCACCTGTTTCTCTCCACCTCTTGCCAACTCCCAAGACTTCACGAGCGAAGGGTCTTGTTCCTGCGCTGCCCTAAACTCATCAGGCGACACATCTATGCCCGACTTCCTTCCTGGAACAACTAACGGTTTAACAACCTTTTCCTCCTTCTTGCTCCGTGTTTGAACTGCTGCCCCTGTAGCAGTCAAACTCAGGATCCCCTGGATCCCTTGCACTGGAATATTTCCAATGATCAGATCGTGAAGGGGTTTCTCCATCACCAACGCAGACAACACGCCTGAGAAGTAAGGGGTACTACATCTATACATTAGCAACTGGAAAACTCCCCACAAGTGGGCCTACGATTAGAGTACATGTCTGGAATTTGCCACTGTCAAATCCCCCCATTATGGACCAGCGTTGTCGTACTAACACCGCATGAACAACCAGTGTCTCGAAACACTTTCAACCCTCTGCTGGCGCAATCCAACACCTTCTTCCACTGTAACGAACCACTCAGTCCTAGGCCCACTCATACCCATGACACTGACCTGCTGTCCAGTGCAATCCAGAAGCTACGCAGCCCTCCAACCCACTTCGAACTGAAACCCTTTGGATTCCACTGCAGTCATTATCCCATACGACCCTTATCCACAACTTGCAAGGCTGCTCTCCCTTCTGAACCTCAAGCGACAATCCCCTCCGCCACATGTCCCTCTTGTGACAAAATGAAACACCTAAAGTCCCTTTGCCCTTCCTTCTCTCCACCCACCGACTGTTTTTGCAGACTTGCAGAAAACTCTCCTAGTCTCCATGCACTCTTCTCACCTGTGGCCTAGCACCCTGCACTCCTGCACACTTAGTGCCCAAACGTTGCCTCTCTATACACCTCTGCGAACTTCAGGAGCAACTCACCTGCTGTCTCGCTGTCTCTCCTTCAAATGTATGGTATAATTCCGGGCCGCAAAACCTGACAAAATTTGTTCCTTCATAACTAGCTCTTCAATTCAACGAATCCTTCTTCGTACCGCTTCAACCTAACCACTTCTCAAAATATTGATCTAGAACGTGCACCAAACTGAGTGAACGTCTCACCTGCTTTTAAATTAGCTGCGCGCAATTTCTCCTGAATCCTCCTCTGTGATGGTCAAATCCCTTCATCAATGATTCCTTCACATCACCAAAATCAGATTGGTGTCTGCTGGCAATGCAGTGAAAATCCTGTATGTCCCCCCCCTTACCCTTCAATAGCGCAGCCAAAATGACTGCCCACTCATCAGGAGGGCCAACCCTGACTGGTCGCAAACGTATTCGAAACGACTGATGTATGCATCAATCGAATCGATTCCTTCAGAGAATTTTGCAACTTGGTTCGGGGAGCAGAACTGCGCACAGAGTCCCACTGGAAAGTGAACTACCATCATCGGTGGCCACCCTCTGCATTCTCATTTTCTCTAACTCCAATTGAGACCTTAAATCTTTCTGAACTCCTGCGTTTCCCTAGTCCTGATTATCATTAGCCTAATCCTTAAATCTTTCTGTTTCCCTCCTGGGTAACCTGATTTCATTAGCCTGAATCCTTAGATCTTTCTGTATCCCCCTGCGCTTCTACATCTGCAATACGGCGTCCTTTTCCCGCGCGTTCATCCCTTTCCATCTTTTGCTGGTTTACAACGAATGCTCGCAAACTCATCTCCCGAATAGCCTAAATCACGAGACGACACTCACAATTTGTCAATGGGGGTGTTTCTTTCTTCCGCCATTATATCTTCTCTCTTTTTTTTTTATGAACAAGATTTTGTATACAACGACGAGCCAAAACTGGTGGTTACCGACACAAGTGAACGTATAGCACAATAATCCCTATGAATGATAATATTAATGCTTGGCGACAACGTAGTTAGTTTTTTAATAAGACGCCCCAGCGCCTGACCCAACATGAGAGCGAATTATAGGCAATCTGTGCGAAATAAGTACTCTGGGGCTGAAATGCCAAGCCTAGTAGTAACTATCTTGGAAGCAATGCCAAGCCTAGTGTTTAACTATCTTGGGAACATACAGTAAGACAACCCCTTGTCTTAGGATTACAATACTTGAATCCCACCCAGCTTCCTCTCGGAGAAGTTGAACAATTATAATAAATGGGCCAGAATATCCTGGCAGGCTCGCCAATAAATTGTCAACCTCGGGTGATGTCGATGGAGGAAGGACTAGCGCACAGCCCAAACACACTCACAGCTTGCTTACGATCTCATTCATATATCATGCATTCGTCACATCAAACCACTAGTAAAGTCTATAACTTTACTACACATGATCATAGAACGAAACATCAATGCATATGGAATCAAATGAAATAAAACATTCTCTCTTTCCTGAACTTCCACAAAATCATTTATCTAAAACATCATTAACTAACCCGGTATAAACAGATTTCTACTTTACCTGGCCAGGTGATCTTAACTATTCACGAATCACTGTCTTTTCTTTTCTTTTCTTTTTCTTTTCACTGTCACTTTCACAACACGACACAACTGCCGGCACTGGTGTTGGTCTGATGGCGCCTGGTCAGGTGAGACTGTTGGCGTTGGTCTGTGGTTCTGCTTGGCGAAGTGACGCTGCCAGGTATGAGGTCGAACCCCCGGTTAGGATAGAACAGTGACTATCAACATCGATCTGTTCTCCTTTCTTTCTTCCTGCATTAACGCATTGCACTCTCTCTCTCTCTCTTCTAGTCTGCTCTTATCAAATGGACATGGTTGCTTTTCTTTTCTTTTTTTTTTTTCTTTTCTTTCTTTTCTTCTTCATTAATTAGCAACTCTCTCTCTCTCTCCACATCTCTCCTCAGTCCTTCCTCTGCAGACTATCTCATGCTAATCTCTCAACTTGTTCTCTTCTCTCCTCCCCTCATCTCTCTGCTTTTCTCTCAAGCAGACCTAGAACCTCTCCCTCTCTCTGTTCGTTCTCCCCCTCGTTCTCTCTGTTCGTTCTCATCTCCCTGCCTTCCTGTAGGCGAGAGCCTACTTCCCCGAACTTCTCCCCTCTCTCTCTCTGTCTGTTCGTTTTCCTCCTTGCCCTCTCTCTCACTCACGCATTCCTTTATTCGTTCCGATCTGTCCAAAAAGGGAGAGTACCATTGGTCAGTATTTTTACCGCCCTGACACCCGAAGTTATCCCCCTCTAATTCCATTGGATGTTCAAATCATGACAGTCACGCCTACACACCTTACTCTCTGTGGTGGTCAATTGGTCATTTAATTGATTAGCTAGATTTCACCCCCACCACACACTACCTTCCCCCCTTTCCTACTTGACTGGCGCCGTGTGGCTTAAGTCGTGACACTGGTCAGTGTAAAGTGGCTAGCTGAGTCTGGGTAGGCTCCAAGACGTTGGCCGGCAGACCAATCGAGACATTCGGCCAGACAGCTTAGTCCGTCTAGCAGACAGTGCTGTCTCCACGAGAGCTAAAAATAGCCTTTAATTGGCTGAGGCGACAGGTGAATGCGTCGGTCAGCTATTTAGTCCGGCTGGTTGGACAGACCGTCTCTGTGGAGGATGAGGATTAGCCTCCCCCTTTGCTTAATTGCCTGGATCCGAACCATGGGCCTGTCCGCCTGACGCCCAGAATATTTGCGTTAGAGCTTAAGTCCAACTGGGCTGGTGGCGATTGACCACGAACTTGGTTGAGTTTATTTTTTTGACCGTGACACGCTCCAATGAATGAAATGCGTGGATAAATGAACTGTTTGTAGGCATTATTAGGATTCAACCGTTTGCTCAAATTAATGAAAATATGAATGGATGATTTTTTTTTTTTTGGGGGGGGGGGGGGGGGTATGATTTTTAGGATCCAGTCTTGTTCTCAGATCAATGAATGTGTGATGTTTGGGTGGAGGAGTGGAGTGAGGGAGGGATTATTACTCCAAGGGTCCAGTCTTGTGTTCAAATCAGTGAATACACGGTGTTTTAGGAGGATTATAAAGATCCTGTCTGCTGCTCAAATGAATGGATGTATGAACTGGTGGGGTCAGTTTTCAGGATTTAACTGCTGGGTCAGATGAATGTATGTATGAATTAATGAGCTGCTTGAGGTTGATTTTGGGGTCCATGTTTGTGCTCAGATAAATAAATGGTGTGTATTAATTTAAAAAAACTTGTTAAGAATGTGTGAATCTTGGCGTGTAAAATATTTATTGTATCAAATATATTTGTACGATTTAATATAGCTGAATGTTTGTGAATTTTCAAACTGAAAGAAAATCGATTGAATAATTAAAGATAGGTTAGCAACAATTGTTTACATGATATGTTTTTGATAATGTAAAAATTACTACTAAAATTTGGCAAGCCTTTATGGAACAAAATATCATTTATTGAGCACTCTCAGACTGGGTTTGCAAGTCTATATCTTTACATCTTTTTTTTTTTATTCAGTATAAAGAATTTTGCAGTGTTTGTGATGAAACATTGCATACATATAGACATGATTTTATATAAATCATAGTATAATATTTTCATTTAACTTTTTTAACATCAAAATACTGATTGGGCGATTTTAATCTGGAGTTTAGGTTATTCTGTGCATACATTGCATAATGGACAGAATATGGCGACGGCTCTGTCTGTATGAAAAAATTTTATCAATACTTTGTTAATTTTTTGGGGAGGAAGGGGAGTATAAAAGATTCCGTCCATTGTATTTTGGCTTGAGAAATTGTGATACATTCTGAGGATTCATATTTGTATTTTTCGTTTGTTTACATTGTTACAGAATAATTTCGACAGTGAACTCGGTCAAATTGTTGAATGTTTTGTGAAAGAATTGAAAAAAATCTCATGCATGTTCGCAAATGTAAACTACCATTGAAAAACATAATAAAACAAAACAAATGAGGAATCCTTTTTTTTTGTAATTGTAGTCGCTGCTGTGATAAAACTTAGTCAATGCAATACAATTTGCGAATATGAATGTTCACCTTCATATTATAACTGATATGCAAATATAAACCTACGTTGTATATGTAGCCAGGCTTTTTTTTCTTTTTTTTTACAAAAAAAGTTGAAACTAGCTTTGTTTTTTGTGAGCGTGTGCGTGCGTGCGTGCGAGCGTGTGTGTGTGTGCACGTTTGTGTGTGCGCGCATGCAAGCATACTTGCAGGTATGGGTGCTTGGTTAAGTGTCAATTTAATATCTGATCTTACAAAGTTCGTACTGAATAGGAGTTATTCCATACCGAGTTTTTTTTTTTTTTTTCAAAATGTGTGTGCGAGCGTGTGTGCGTTTGTTTCTCTGTGTGCGCGCATGCAAGCATACTTGCAGGTATGGGTGCTTGGCCAAGTGTCAATTTAATATCTGATCTTACAAACTTCGTACTGAATACGAGTTATTCCATTCCGAGTTTTTAAAAAAAATTTTTAAATGACTTTCATCCATTGATTATCCGTTTTGATTGCTATCAGTTTGAAACTTTGCCGCTTTGATGTGAAGAGAAACAAGAAAGAAAAGCAATATACTCACAGCTGGTTATGGTTATTTGACCCACCCCATGAGCATGTCCAATTCTCTTTCAGCATCAAGTTTAATCTTTCCTCTACTTTTTGAAATTGTATTTATTCATTTACTTATTTTTAGTCATCTGTTCTTTAAATCTCTAGGTCTTTTGTCCGTCAATTTGCATCGTTGTTCCCACCCACGCCCCCATCACCCCCCCCCCCCCATCACCTCCACCCCCCCCCCCATCACCTCACCCCCCTCCTATTTATTTTTTTGCTGTCTCATCTTCTGTGCCACTTCAGTGGCATTGCACCTACGCTGCTCATTCCAACACCCTCGTCCACGGCCTGTCCTGCCGCAGCCCCGTCACCGGCAATCCACATGGAGCAGTCAATGTCATCAAGAGGCAACCCACCGGAGGAGACACTGCACTGCTGCCGAGTCCCTTCAATGGTGTTCAGTGGTACCTGTTCAGATCCAACATAGGCAGGACACCACCTACTAAGCTTCCTACCGACGACAGTAATGATAATAGTTGTCGGTCGGGGCAGACAAAATCCTATGGCTCTGCTGTGCGAGCGCAGTGTGTGCGTGTGCGAGAGAGAGAGAGACAGGCAGTCAGATGGAGAAATGGACAGAGAGAGAAAGACGGAGAAACACGACAAAGGGCACAGGCATACACATGTGTATTTCAGTGTCGCTCATGACGAGTTGCAGCCATCATCAGGCCGTCCCTGCAGTCTGCGGTCACAGCTGGAGGAACACAGGAATCAAGTACACACACAGGCGCCTGCTTTTCATCTGATTGAGCTTTATTTGCCAAGCATCACGCTGCTTGATGCCACCATTAAGGCGCTCCGAAACACGATGGAGAAAGACAATGAATCGAACCAATTGTTAAAAATGTAAAGAGGGCAGGTTTTTTATCTGATGTAGACAGTTTATTTCCAGTCTGAAATTAATGTGGATAATCCAGCTGAAAACATGACTCATAAATGGATGAATATTATAACAGAAACACTGAAATCTATGGATCATCTTTGCCCGTCAGTTCAGCAGCAAATCGATTTGGAAGCATATACTGAAGGCTTATGCATCTCTTTCACATAAAATTAGCATCACAACTTTAGATTACTGGCAGTACCAGTCTCTTATGATAATGTTCAAATTTTAAAGTGGGTAATAAAACACAATTTAAAAGCATTGATTGACAAAGGTCTATATTTTTTGCGTCACTTTTTTGTTTTGTTTAAAAAGAAAACGGTGACTTCCTTACTTTTGAAGAATTTAGACAAATATAAGATATTGATACCCATCTCAATTCAATTCAGTTAACTTTTTTGTCCATGGGAAATTTTTCTTCTGCTTTTAGGATAGACGTTTTCATTTTAACAATGTTTTCTTCGCAAAATCTATGATGTAATTGTGTCTTTTTTTAAGAGCCTTCACCATACAGAAGCCCTTGCCAGTACCTCCACCATTCCTGCCTAATGGAACGGAGAAGAATCTCTTCCTACACTACCATTGATCTCATATGATCATCACCATCAGTGACTGTTGATAATTTAAAATATTTTTTTTAATTAAAAATGTGTTGTGTGTGCGTGTGTGTGTGAATGAGTGGTGTGTGTGGGGTGTGTATGTGTGAATGTGTGTGAAAACTTTCCACAGTTAGTCTCATTATGATCACCTGATCTTAACTCGCCCAGAACAATGTTTATATGTGGTCCCCCATCTTTGTGTGTGTGTGCGTGTGTGTGTGTGTGTGTGTCCGTGCGCGCGCAACACATGATACCCTGTTTTTTTCATTGATCACTGCTATCTTCTCTCAACAAACATCAGCATATTGATGCCAACACATTACATCACCTGTTACAATGAACATCATCCCACAGCATTGTTTATTTTTTCAAACACCATTTATATGAACCTCCCACCCCCACCCCATAGTGGATGAAGAGATATGAGCTCTCCTCTTGCCCCCCTTCCCTCCCCCCCCCCCCCCCACAAACACATTACCTTCCT
Source organism: Conus ventricosus (assembly GCA_018398815.1). Classification (NCBI taxonomy): domain Eukaryota; kingdom Metazoa; phylum Mollusca; class Gastropoda; order Neogastropoda; family Conidae; genus Conus; species Conus ventricosus. The sequence continues at coordinate 45,270,360 of CM031615.1, read as the reverse complement.
CCCCACCCATCCCCCCCTTTTTTCCCCCACCTCAACACCCCCCCCCCCTCCAATCATACCTTAACACCCATTTATCTTCCATCCCCTTCCCTCCCTTATTAACATTACCCACACACCTTTCACAACTACCCACGCATAACTACCACCACCTCTTTCATCACCCAGCGAAATCATTTATTTTATTCACCTAAACCTTTTTTTATTTTTATTTTTTAAATTTTATTGTAGTCAAGTGGTCGAGTGGTGTTGGTTCGTTGGAACGTGTGGCTCATTCACTCAATGGAACAATTAAAGCGACTAGAAGGTGATAGGTGTTTATTTCATCTTCACTACAACACACACAGCAGGGAGCAAGCCGTTTAAGGCACTGTGTGCAGCCTCTTCGATGTCATCGGTCTATGCCAGGCTTCAAATTGCCCGGTTTCCATTCGTCAATGCTTTTTGTTCTTTCACGGACCACGACTTCCGGTTTTGTGGCTATACACACGGACGATTTTAAATTTACATCTGTATGCACCCTATAACACACACCCCTTGCTTTTGAACGCAATGTCCCCATTGCTCCCAAAGATATCCTTTTGCTAATGTCGAAATTAGTTTCCGACCCAACCCAAACAGGTTAACATTAGCAACAAATGATAGAAAATTTACTTTGGGAGTAGACTAATAGTTAGCCTCACTCCCAAAGTACAGTCAGTATGGTATGGAGAACATTGACGGGATTTGTTATGGGTGAACAGGTACTCGATATCTCTTTGTATTAAGTGATAGCAAAACTATTACCTTCAACAAGTCCATGTACGCCTATCTTGATAAACTAACCATTACTTGCTTCCCTCAACTCTTGACAAGTGCGTGCCCGCTAGCGCCCGGTAAAACACGCGACAACAATGGGCGCTGCCATGTTTTCTGATAGAAAAGGAAGTGGGATGCACCATGTCCAGAACACTCTGGTGGAGTCGCCTGTGTCCACCGTCAGCCCCAGCGTGTCCCCATTGTTTAAAAACACCATCTGTGGCGGGTCGTCCTGCAAGAGCTGGGGGTGGACAAAGGTCGGCCAGTCTGTGGATCACGGAGGGACAGAGCGGCCAGTGAAGAGTCAGGCGTGGTGAATATCTTCCCCTCCTGCTTCTGCTGCTGTGCTGCAAGCGCCGATGAGCCTGACCACTGACACGGTGGTTGCTCTGGAAGTCAGTGCGAGCACATCCACTTCTGTTCTTCAACCCGGACGATGCAGACTGGATTCTAGACCGATGGTGGGCTGAATGATGGCCGCGGTGGTGGGACCGTTTCTGAGCAGGCTGGGAAGACTCCACGCTGATGGTGACGGGCAATGGACAGCAGCTGGAAGATGGGGGCGTTGGTCAGCTGGTCCCTGGTGATCTCCACCCCTCCTTCCCTGAACTGACTGCCGTCCTCCTCTTGACCTCCCGCCTGCGACCTGTCTTTGCCCTCTGCGTCATCGAGTTGCAAGCCCTGAGCAGCTGGGCGATCTCCTGTCGGGGAAACCACCCCCTCCGGGAACTCCATGTAGTGCCGCACGATGTGGGCGCGCAGTAACGGCTTGGTGGTGTACTTGCGGCTGCAGCCATCGATGGGGGAGTAGAAGACCATCTTGTCCGCCTCCCTGTGCTTGTTGAGGTGGACATACAGGCTGCTTCTGGCCGTGAAACTGCTGTCGCAACCTTCTAAAGGGCAGGTGAAGGGCTTGACACCTGTATGCGTGATGAGATGACCCTTCAGGTGCTCTGGCCTCATGAAGCTCTTGTCACACTGGTCACATTTGTACTTGCGTAAAGGTTCAGGTGTTTGGCGCTGTGTCGCTTCAGCTTGCTGGCTGTGGTGAAAGCCCAGGTACAGCCATCTCTGGAACACTTAAAAAGGGCTCTCCCCTGTGTGTTGCATGGTGGAATCTTCAGCTTCGACCGTTTGGTGAAAGTCTTCCCACATCCACGCTCTGGACAAACAAGCTTTTCTCGCCCGTCTTCCTCTTGGGGCAGTGGTCCGTCCACTACAGCGCTAGTCACCACAGGCAACAGGATGTACTGATCTTGAATGGTGACTTGTGCTTTTGGGCATTGGCCAGTCAGGTCAGGATATGCGGCCTTGTTGTCTGCCCCCACTGCTTGGCTGGACGCAGTAGAGGCAGCTAGTTTCCCGCCCCCCTTTGATTTTGCGGCTGTTCATCTTTTTTTCTTCTTGCGGCAGAATATCGCAATGTGACCCCGCTTGCCGCAGTAGAAGCACTTGGAGCTGGGTTGGATGGCCCGCTGTCTCTGGGTCTTGGCATTGTCATCCCAGTGATGGTGACCTGCATTGTCTTGACAGTATCTTTCAGGGCAGCTATTTCTTTCTTCAGCTCTTCCAGTTCTGATGGAGGTTTAGGAGGGATGAAGTGCTGGTACTGGGTGGGGTTTTCTGAAGGTCTTCATCTTCTCTCTCCACCTCGGCGCCTCTTCTCTAAATAGTTGAAAAAGTGGTGGTAGCGTCCCCTCTCACTGTCGCCTCAGTTCCCGTTTCAGAGGTGTTGATGCAAGTCCCTCGATAAATCTATCCCTCAACATCTCGTCGGGCACACTGCCTGCTCTTCTGGAATTTATTTGTGCCGCTAGTGTACGAAGTCCTTGGGAGAATTCAAGAACAGTCTGCCCGGGTGTTGCTGCTTCCCATGGAATGTAGACATCAGGCTTGTCAAGGGCCTACTGTCCCCAAACACTTTCTTGATGATGTTCAGCACCTTGTCGGACTTGTCCTTTTCTTCGTCTGGCACGCTCAGGATTTCGCAGCGTGCTTTCCCATGGAGGTGGCGGATGATGAATTCTACCGCCATGTTGTCTGGCATAGTGTAGGCCTTGAGGATGCGTTGTGCTTCCTCGATGAACTCTTCCGCTGGTCCGTCAGCAGGGTCTCCAGAGTAGCAAGGCAGCTCCGGGGGTGCCCACCATCGGGAGTTAGGCCGTTCATCTTCCATCCTGCTGTGTGTTGTTGTAGGGTCACTCTTGTTCCAATCCTGTCGGTTGACGCCACGTGTAGTCAAGTGGTCGAGTGGTGTTGGTTCGTTGGAACGTGTGGCTCATTCACTCAATGGAACAATTCAGCGACTAGAAGGTGATAGGTGTTTATTCATCTTCACTACAACACACACAGCAGGGAGCAAGCCGTATAAGGCACTGTGTGCAGCCTCTTCGATGTCATCGGTCTATGCCAGGCGTCAAATTGCCCGGTTTCCATTCGTCAATGCTTTTTGTTCTTTCTCGGACCACGACTTCCGGTTTTGTGGCTATACACACGGACGATGTTAAATTTACATCTGTATGCACCCTATAACATTATTTATTATTATTAATTCCCCCCCCCCCCCCGTTCCCCCCCCCCCCCCCCCCCCCCTTACCATTATCAATCCACCATTACAACCGTCACAAAGATATCACACCACCCCAATAAACTAGACACACAACCCTATCGTATCACACACCCCCCCCTCCCCCCTACGCAACCCCCCTCCTTTTCCTCTCCCATAATCCCCCCCCCCCCCCCCCCATGTCATTTCCGCCTACCGGCTATTCTCCCCACCACATGGACAACAACAGATGAGTCATTTTTCGTTCTTTGTTTGTACTGTCCCAAATGTTAAATGTGATTTATTTTTTCGCCTGAAGAAGACCCAAGTGGTTGAAACGCATTGTGTCTTGTCATGTGCTTTGTCAGTGTCATTGGCGGTAAGTAAACAACTACTTCTAAATTTTGTAATTGTGTCAGTTCACTGGGATCCTTACATGTACACATTCCAGTCCGTTGTATCAAAGCAATCTCTGAGCACCTCTTTACTCTCTTCACTCCAGTTTAAGTTTTCATAACTGGTTTGCTTCGTTTGACTTTCTGTATATATTTTGGTAATAAGTGAACAACAAGATGATCTGACCTTCCCAATGAAGGTCTACACACGGATCTATTGGCGTTTTCAATGTTACCATAACATTTGTCAAGAATGTTGGTCATGCGGGTTTGACCTTGACATACTGCTTTAGTATCAACAAATGATCTGACAATTTACACGTATTAAAGTCCCCTAACAGGAATGTAGCTGATCAGTTGAGCGAGATAGAGCATTATGGTAGCATTCGGAAATTTTGTCAGCTGCTATCTTGAAATTTGGTCCTGGCACAGAGGCTAGAATAATAGTTATCTCTCCAAATTCACGAGGCACGTCAAACGGTCGAAATGACACACAGAGAATTTCATAGTCCCTGGTGCACACCTGTTGATGCACATGAAACTGTGTAGCCCACTTTTTATCCATAATCCATACATGCATACCCCCCCCCCCCCCCCCCCGTTCTTTTGTTGACAACACCCTGTCTCTGTTAGCCCTGATCAGATAATACCCCTCCAAATTAAACCTTTCGTCTGTGTGATTATCATTCAGGTGTGTCTCTGTAAAACATAAACTGCTTCTTCGGACATCATCAAATCTTATTTTCTTTGCAAGTTCATCTATCTTGTTAAGAGATCGCACATTTGACAAAGTCAACACAGGCAGAGGATGATCGCAACCTCGTTTCAGTCTGTTTTTCACTCCACCTCTTGATCCCCATTTTCTTCTGTTTTTCTTTTGTGTGGTGGACTTTCTTTCTTCATGCAGTTCACTGAACAATTCTGTGTCAATCAAAGCTGGATGAGTTTCATGCTGTAACGACAGTAGGTACTCGAGGGAATATGACAAAATGGCGGAACAGTCTTGTTGGTACTCGCTAACACAAAACACAGAAGAAACCGTCAAAAGCACCATTAACAACGCCACACACATCACTGTCCACACATCTCCGGCCAACACCCTCTTACATACTATCTTCGGCCAACATCATCTTACATACTATGGGTGTACACGAGCTATTAAAAACATGTAGACAAGTATGGAATCAAAATTGAATCTAATAAGGCCAGTAGCAACGAATGCAATGCTAAAAATAAAATATGGGGATTAGAAATGAGAAATGCAGTTTTTGTCAAACCGAAAAAGAAATAATTATGTTGTCAAACCGAAAGGGAAATTGTTTTGGCAATGCAATGTTGTTCAACAGTTCTGGACAAAATTAGAAAATAATATCAACTGAAAGTGAATCAATATTGATAACTTAAAACTGGGAAAAGAGTTAAAAGGCTTTGGACATTTCAGTAACTATGATGTGGTTTTTGATATAATTGTACTGGCAAGTGTTTTCGTGTACAGATGAAAAATCAATAATGTTCATGCACATGTTGAAATATTCCATCAGTTGCTGAGAAATCGGTACAGAATGGAGAAACATACAGCTTCAATACACATGGGATATAGTACTTTTCTTATTTATTTTATTTTATTTTTTTAGCACAATGGGCCCACTCTGAACCATTGATGAATCATGAAGATAAGATCATGATTTCAAATAAGTAATGCTTGATTACCTGTTATCAATAAACGATATGACGTAACATACAAGTTTTAAAAGGGATAGGGACTTTTTTCCACCGAGAGAGTGAGACAGAGAGAGACAGAGAGAGATCGTCCATTCGGGTTTTTTTTTATTATTTTTTTTTTTTATAGTATATTTGGTTTCGATTATTCTTTCATATACTTATTTTTTGCTCTCAATAAATACATTTATACGACCATGTACTATGAATATTACTCTTATGAACATACGATGGATTTTGTTAATATGTATATTTGTGTATGTGAAAAGAAAAATAAATTATTAGAAAAAAGAAACAAAAAAAAAAAAAAAAAAAAAAAAACAAGGCTAGGGAATGGTGTATGATCTAAACAGCTATCTTCTGTACTTCAACTATATTGATCTAGCATCAGCTTTCTTGCAATACCATTGGTCGAATTTTTGGGAGTCATTTTTTTTTCTTTTTTTTTTGAAAGTCAGTATATTTTGACTTCGTGTGCGGGTCCCATATCAGTACCCTATTTACAGGAAACAGGTTTTTTTTTCCGCGCCACAGTTGTACTGCCGAACTCTGGTTACTTCCCTTTACACTTGTTACTTTTCTGTGCCCTTGTTATGTTACCGTACTCTTTTTAAGTTCATATACCCTTGTTTTGTTATTACCGTGCCCTTGGTGACGCCGTATCCTTGTAACACTACTGTGCCCTTGTTACATCACCATACCTTTGTTACGTTACCGTAACCTGGCCGTGTTACCGAACTGGTATGACTGTACCTTAATGATGTAGTCTTTTTTTCTTTTTCTTTTTTTGAAAGTGAAAATTCACTTGGAAAATATACCATAAAACTGGAACCTTTTTCTAGTTCAAATATAGATAGACTGATATGTACACAGAGATAGGTAGATAGATAGAAAAATAGATAAATTGATAGATAGGACACAGTACCCTTGTTATGGAACGTAACCTTGTTATTCTTTTTTTTTTTGAAAGTGAAAATTCACTTGGAAAATATACCATAAAACTGGAACCTTTTTTCTAGTTCAAATATGGATAGACTGATATGTGCACAGAGATAGGTAGACAGATAGAAAAATAGATAAATTGATAGATAGGACACAGTACCCTTTTTATAGAACGTAACCTTGTTATTCTTTTTCTTTTTTGAAAGTGAAAATTCACTTGGAAAATATACCATAAAACTGGAACCTTTTTTCTAGTTCAAATATGGATAGACTGATATGTGCACAGAGATAGGTAGATAGAAAAATAGATAAAAATTGATAATAACCTTGTTATACTACCATACTTTCAAAATAACCGTACTTCTCTTAACAATATCATCCTCTTATCTTACCATTACGCTCTTATTACTGCAACGTTAATGTTCTAAGACAAAGCAAGTTGGAATACGGGACAAGTTTAAACCGTACATTTTCTGTCAGATTCCCAGTGTCTTGACTGTGACTTGCCACATTGCGTGAGAGCGTGTGTGTGTGTGTGTGCGTGTGTGCGTGTCAGACAGACAGACAGACTGTGTTTTCATCCAATTAACAAATTTCTTTCATTTCACGCCAAGTGCACCGATGTACGCAACATTCACAAACGCTGCCGTCGTACAAATCCGAATCTCTCGTGGCGCGTGTCTTCAGCAGCGAGGCACTTCTCCGTCGCTTCTTCAGCTGCCTGACATTCTCCCTCTTCCTCTGGCCTCCTGAAACCACGAGACAGAACGTCATCAGCCCGTGTACTTTGCTAAGGATTGTGCAGGGATCAGAATCATCACACGTAGTGCAGTTTCTGATCTGGTGGGTCGACTGGTGATGGTTGAATAGTGCGATCCACCCGGACATTTGTGTACGCCATTCGTTCTTCCAATTCAGTTTGAGGAATTTTTGGGGATGGGATGGGGCTGTGGGTAGGGATGGGGTGGGGGGTGGGGGCCGCTGGGGATGGAACGAGGTATTAGCAATTTTGTTTTCCACATGGTCATCTACTATCGTATCAAGGTTATTTTTTGTGAGAGGTGTAACAGACAAGCAGTAGCCTGTAGCAAACATCCATTCAGATTGTTTGGGATGACGATGACTGTATGATGAGTTTGGCCTGTAGCAAACATCCATGCAGATTGTTTGAGATGATGATCGTATGATGATGAGTTTGGCCTGTTGCAAACATCCATTCAGATTGGGATGACGATGATTGTATGATGAGTTTGGCCTGTAGCCAACATCCATGCAGATTGTTTGGGATGACGATGATTGTATGATGAGTTTGGCTTGTTTCTTTAGTTTGAATTTAACTGGATGTGTTTGAGTTTATTCGCTTGGTGTAAAATGAATGAAAAAAAAAACCTGTCAACATTTGCAAGTCCATTATCAGGGCCTCAACGATTCAAAAAGGCGTGGTGGATTCCATTATTGAGAAACAAGAAATAATCAGTTTATCTGTTTACGACATTAATTGTCGGAACAAAAGATGAGAAAAGTGCGTTTGAAAGAATGGGATGTCGGGGTTGTATTTCAGATCATACGTCAAGTAGTGTTGGTGGTGATGACGGTGGTGGGGTATTGTATGATGGTTATTTTTAATCAAAAATGGATGTGCGCCTAATTTGAGGAGAGAAGTGATTGTCCGTTCTTCGTTTTCATTGTCTAGAATGTTGTTTGCCTTGCCTGAAGAAGACCGAAGAGGTCGAAACGCGTCATGCTTTGGCTTGTAATTTGTTTCTCTTTCGTTCGATGGAATCTTGATTTTTCGTTTACGTTTTTAGCCACTTCAGTACATTCACATAAAAATACTGTTTACTGCTTTACTTTTCCGATTGACAAAGGATTTTGGCAGAGACGTATCTTCACTTCCCTTACAGACACGTGTAAAATATATGCATTTCCTTTTATTTATTTATCTATACATTTTTGCATTTAGGTATATAGGTCGAGCGTTACTGATTTCTTATTCTTCATGTCCTAGTTAGAGTCAAAGGATTTTAAAACTTGAAATGCGCGCGCGTGTGCATGCGTGTGTGTGTGTGCGCATGTGCGCGCGCGCGTGCGTGCGTGTGTGTGTTTGTGTGTATGTGCGCGCGCGCGTGCGTGCGTGCGTGTGTGTGTGTATGTGTGTCCTTACCTGAAGATCGACACACGTCATCGAGCAGGTCGGGTAATTCTTCTGCACATTCACGGTATCTTCTTAGCGGATGCGTGACACGATTACAGACGCGGGTGTAACCGGCATGGCTCCAGTGCAGCAAGACGCCCAAAGCCACAATGAGGAAGCCCAACCGTCTGGCCATGTCGCTCGTGCCCATAGACCACCTGACTCCGGAGACCCTGCTGCTGGTTAACCTCAACCCTGGTGACAGCACCACCTGTGGACACAGGAAACCCCAGGTTAACCTCAACCCCGGTGAACCTCAGCCCTGGTTACACCACCTGTGGACACAGGAAACCCCAGGTTAACCTGAACCCTGGTGACAGCACCACCTGTGGACACAGGAATCTCCAGGTTAACCTTAACCCTGGTAAACCTCAACCCTGGTTACAACACCACCTGTGGACACAGGAAACCCCAGGTTAACCTTAACCCTGGTTAACCTCAACCCTGGTTACAACACCACCTGTGGACACAGGAGTCCCCAGGTTAACCTTAACCCCGGTTAACCTGAACCCTGGTTACAACACCACCTGTGGACACAGGAAACCCCAGGTTAACCTGAACCCTGGTTACAGCACCACCTGTGGACACAGGAAACCCCAGGTTAACCTCAACCCTGGTTACAACACCACCTGTGGACACAGGAAACCCCAGGTTAACCTCAACCCTGGTTACAACACCACCTGTGGACACAGGAAACCCCAGGTTAACCTTAACCCTGGTTAACCTCAACCCTGGTTACAACACCACCTGTGGACACAGGAATCCCCAGGTTAACCTTAACCCTGGTTAACCTCAACCCTGGTTACAGCACCACCTGTGGACACAGGAAACCCCAGGTTAACCCCAACCCTGGTTACAACACCACCTGTGGATATAGGAAACCCAGGTTAACGTCAACCCTGGTTACAGCACCACCTGTGGACACAGGAAACCCCAGGTTAACCTCAACCCTGCTTACACCACCTGTGGACTTAGGAAACCCAGGTTAACATCAACCCTGGTTACAACAGCACCTGTGGACACAGGAAACCCCAGGTTAACCTCAACCCTCATTGCAGCACCACCAGGTTAACCTCAACCCTGATTACAACACCACCTGTGAACACAGGAAACCCCAGGTTAACCTCAACCCTGGTCAACCTCAGTTCTGGTTAACCTCAACCCTGGTTACACCACCTGTGGACAAAGGAAACCCCAGGTTAACATCAAACCCGGTTACAGCACCACCAGAGTAACCTAAACCCTGGTTACAACACCACCTGTGGACATAGGAAACCCCTGGTTAATCTTAACCCTGATCACCCTCAAACCCGGTTACACCACCACCTTTGGACACAAAACCCCAGCCCTGATTAACCTCAACCCTGTTACAGCACCAGCTGTAGACACAGGAAACCCCTGGTTAACCTCAACCCTGGGTACAGTACCACCTGTGGACACAAGAAACCCTAGATTAACCTCAACCCTGGTTACAGCACCACCAGGTTAACCTCAACCTTCGTTACAACACCTGTGGACACAAGAAACCCCAGGTTAACCTCAACCCTGGTTACAGCACCACCTGGTTAACCTCAACGCTGGTTACAACAGCTGTGGACACAAGAAACCCAGGTTAACCTCAACCCTGGTTACAGCACCACCTGGTTAACCTCAACCCTGGTTACATCTGTGGACACAGGAAACCCCAGGTTAACCTCAACCCTGGTTACAGCAGCCTCAACCCCGATTAACCTCAACCCTGGTTACAGCACCAGCTGTGGATACAGAAAACCCCTGGTTAACCTCAACCCAGGCCAACCTCTATCCTGGTTACAGCATAACCTGTGGACACAGGAAACCCTAGATTAACCTCAACCCTGGTTACAGCACCACAGGTTAACCTCAACCTTGGTTACAACACCTGTGGACACAGGAAACCCCAGGTTAACCTCAACCCTTGTTACAGCACCACCAGGTTAACATCAAGCCTTGTTACAGCAGCATCCGTGGACAAAGGAAACCCCAGGTTAACCCCAACCCTGGTTACAGCACCACCTGTGGACACAGGCAACCCCAGGTTAACCCCAACCCTGGTTACAGCACAATGAGGTTATCAACCCTGCTTACAGCACCATGAGGTTAACATCAACCCTGGTTACACCTGTGGACACAGGAAACCTCAGGTTCACCTCAACCCTGGTTAACCTCAACCCCAGTTTCAGCACCACCTGTGGACACAGGAAACCCCAGGTTAAACTCAACCCTGGTTAACCTCAACCCTGGTTTCAGCATCACCTGTGGACACAGCAGATAAGACACTGGATGGAGTGTGTGTCCCATTATCTAAGCATTCTCATTTTCAATACTTGCATTTGTGTGAAGAATTTATGTAACATATACAGCGTCACTATAAACATTACACACACACACACACACACACATATAGATATATATATAATATATAGATATATATATATAGATATATATATCTATATATATTATATCACCCCGTTTCTGGAGGTCTTCACTTTCGTTGAGGGAAAGACACCATTGTTACCCTTGACCCAGTGTGTTACGTTTATGCGTGAGTTCTGAGGGACGGAGTGGTCGAGAGGGGAGGGTGTGTGTGTGCGTGTGTTGGTTAGGACTCTGTGTGTATGTGTGCGTGTGTGTGTGTGTGCGCGCGCGCTTGTAAGCATGTGCTTTGTATGTGCTTTTGGTGTGTGTGTGTGTGTGTGTGCTTGCGTGCGCGCGTGCGTGCACGCCCGTGCGTGCGTGCGTGTGTGCATGCGTGTGTGCGTGCGTGCGTGTGCGCGAGCGTGCGAGTTTGGTCTTTGATATTGCGTTTTCAAAATTCTACAATGAATTTTTTGAGAACGTAAAAGGAAAGTGGTGTAAGGACCGAAATGTGGCTGCATTGTGCAAACATCTGTTCAAAGGAAAGAGTGTAAGGAGGGTGAACCTGCTTCTCGTTACCAACAGCTGAAATCTTGGGGGGGGGGGGGGGGGGGGGGGGGGGGGGGGGGGAGAGGGGGGGGTCGCCCTTTGAACGGGTACTTTGTTATCCTCCTTGTGTCAACCCCTAGGACAGGGGAAGATAATGAGTGAAGGATCTTATGTCGCCATTCCGTTACTGCCGTTTTCACCTCTTTTCTTTATTCTTCTTTCAATATGAAAAATGAGTTACTTTGAGTCCTTAAAAAAAAAGAATAAACACTCAAGCTTTCGGGTCTTAGACCCTTCATCAGGAAACACTAAACACAAGGGAAAAAAGTCAAAGTGACGAAAAAGAATATAAAAGAACAAATGACATCAAAAGAAATTGATGCCACAACAGTATTGTGTAACACTTTTTCCCTGGTAGCGCTGCATAATGCAAAACGTTTGCTACATGTGTTAGGTCTGTTAGGTTTCTGCTAACAGCCTCCCTATGAATTCCTTTTCCACCAACCCCCCCCCCCTCCCCCATATACTTCCCCCCTCCTTCCTCCCCCCCCCACAACACATACCACACACACTTTGCCCCTTTCCCTCCCCCCGCCCCGTCCACCACACACACACATACCCCACACCACCCCCTTGGATCCTTTCAACCCCTGGGCATTAATGTGAAATCATCATAAGGGCTCAACGCTGTTTTTACTTCTTGTGGTTTACTGTGAACCTCACATTACTGGTTATATTAGAATAGTATGAAGAAGAGAACTGGGAATGTAGCGAGGGGTGGGGGTGGGGGGAGAACGGGGTGTGTGTGGATATGTTATGTTTAGTTGTATGGGGGGGGGGGAGGGGAAGGGGAAGTGTGTGTGGGGGGGAGGGGGAGGGGTGTGGGGGGGTGGGGGTGGGCAGGAGGGGGTGGGTGGGTGGTAGTGTTAGGGTGGTGTGGGGGTGTGTGTGGTGGGATGGGGAAGGGGGCGGGCGAGGGGGGTAGGGGGCGAAGTGTGTGGGGTGTGTTGTGGGGTGAGGGTGGGGGGGTCGGTGGGGGATGGGGGAGGAGGAGGAGGAGGGGGGGGGAGTATATGGGGTAGGGGGTGGGGGGTGGGGGTGGGGGCTGGTGGAAAAGGAATTCACAGGGAGGCTGTTAGCAGAATCCTAACAGACCTAACACATGCAGCAAACGTTTGCATCATGCAGCGCCACCAGGAGAAAAGAGCTACACAATACTGTTGTGACATCAATTTCTTTTGATGTCATTTGTTCTTTTATGTTCTTTTTCGTCACTTCGGTGGTGTTTAAACATAATACACGAATCATCATTACATATCATACGAAGCGCTACAAACCGGATGTGTTAAAGTGCTACTATACGTAAACGATCACTTTACATGATACACCAACACGTTACAGACGCACTTTGTGTTCAGTTTTATATAACTCACCGATAGGCCATTTGTAACCTCACACGAACCACACACACACACACAGAGAGAGAGAGAGAGAGAGAGAGATGAGAGAGAGAGAGAGAGAGAGAGAGAGAGAGAGAGAGAGAGAGAGAGAGAGAGAGAGAGAGACACGATGTAATTACAGAGAGAGAGAGAGAGAGAGAGAGAGAGAGAGAGAGAGAGAGAGAGAGAGAGAGAGAGAGAGAGAGAGAGACAATTACACACACATAGAAATGGAGAGTACAATTACACACACACAGAGAGAGAGAGAGAGAGAGAGAGAGAGAGAGAAGAGAGAGAGAGAGAGAGAGAGAGAGAGAGAGAATGTCTTGTACACAAATATGGAACTCCAATTTACCATATGAAAGTTCTTAGCAACGTGTTGATATGTAAAACATAATTCGTCACTACAAATGTTTAGAAACGTGCTCGCATGCACGTGCATATACATGTATTTTTCATACATAATAGGCCTACATAAATCATCACAAGCCATCTGACGCCGCAAACATGAGATGTGTTTACAAATGGCAATCCATAACATGCACAGTTGTGTTTACATACTACTAAATCATGAATATTCATCATTACATACATAGACGCGCGTACTGTCGCACATACTTGCAACTGTGTTTAAACATAATGCACAAATCAAAACTATAAGCACGCGCGAACACAAATACACACACGCGTACAGAGAGAGAGAGAGAGAGAGAGAGAGAGAGAGAGAGAAACCTCGTGTTCGTAAGCATCATCTCATTAGAGGCAACCAGAACGGGGAACGTCACAGCAACGCTCGACGTACGTCATCTGCCCTGTTCGCCCTGCACGTCACGCCACATGACGCGACACCTAGAATGGAGTCTGCACGTTGCGCACACGTCAGGAAAGTTGAATCTTATCTTTCTTTTCATCGTCAGGTGACTGAAACTCGCCTTTCGTACACATTTTTAACTTGCTACGCACAAAGAGCGATTAAATCAAAGGAAGATTTAAGCCTCAAGCACGAACGCGTTGACGAAAATTTGTGTCTGAAATTTCACGTTTAGCGTTCACAGAACGAAGCAAGCGGAGACAATGGCTTGGGCTTTAAACAGGTCTCAACTCAAAGAGTTGGACCACAGTTACTTCCCGTGTCCATCTGTTCCCGTGGCGCTTGCTGTCAAACTGGACTTTTTTTTCTTTTTTAGCACGACGCCAAGTGGCGACAAACGCTACGCGTTCACGTTGCCGTTGCGGTTTCCCGTCGTGCGATATCAAATTTTCTACTATCAAAATTAATTTGTAATCCTGAGTATGGGTTATCGAGGCACTGCTGATAATCTCTACCCAATCTCTCTGCATCTGCAGCTCTTGTAGTTTTCCCTGGCGTTTTGAGTTCTGGTGTGAGATCGCCTGTGCGGCAAGGGCTGAATGAAGGGGGGGGGGGGGGGGGGGGGGGGGGCTATTAATGTTCTACTCATGTGTGGCCCAGTTCAGTTTCTTTCCACGCCTATGCCCAAACTGAGTCCGTGTCAAAATCCCGTCGTTATCGACAACATATGTGTTTTTCTCTTAGATCTGTTTGCAGCTTTCCACACAACTTGGTCACAAAATTCTCCTGTCACGTCTAAGCATAGACTTTGGCATCTGTGACAATGCACTAAATTGGTTCAGATCCTATCTTTCGAACAGTAGCAGTTTCGTTATTGAGAACGGTCCTCTGAAACGTCATCAGACGGGTGAGAACATGGGACAAAAATAATAGATGGGACAACCAAGAAGAAAAGGAGGAAACAAACACACACACCACACACTCACACACACACACACACACCAAAGGAAAAAAAAAAAAAAGAAAAAGTGTAAACAGCCATTACCACTCCCCCCCCCCCCCCCCCCCCCCCCCCCCCAAGTCAAATTTTGTCGCCTTTCACGCCTGCTCTCATAGTGACCTCAGTTTCGATGACCTCTTCGTGTTTGTGGCTTTAGTCCGATTCCCCTCGGGGTCATCAGTGTAACGATCCATTTTAATTCCCATCCACTTTTTAACTCCCCGGAGTTAGAATTGCACGTGCCAATTTTAATTCCCGGGGAGTTAAAACAAACCACGCCAGAAGGAACCCCCCCCCCCCCGTTTTAGATTAACTCCCCCACCCCAAAACAGTTTTATGTGTTAGTCACGATATGAGAAATAAACATTTAATATACACCCCTCCTCCCCTCTGTCTGTTGCCTGTCTCCCCTCTCCCCCCCCCCCCCCAACATTTGAGTCTCTCGCTCACTCTCCTTGTTTGCTTTTTTTCTTGTCTGTCTCTCTTAATCTCTCTCCCTCTCTCTTTGCTTGTCTCTGTCTGCCTGTCTGTTTATCTATCTCAGTGTCTCTGTCTCTAGTGTCTCCCCCCCTCCCCCTCTGTTTTTCTTTTTCTTTCACCCCCCCCCTTTTTTCCTCGCTGTCTCTCTCCTTCTCTCCCCCCCCCCTCTCTCTGGATGCTTCTAATCAGTTTTGTTTACTATTATTAGTGTTTATCAAAGACAGATTGGATTAATAGGCGTTTATGTTGGCCAAAGATCTTTATCCTTGCCAAGTAAAGTTTTCAAGTGTCATGTGTCTCTCTGCAGTGTGTGTGTGTGTGTGTGGGGGGGGGGGGGGGGGGAGTCCTGGCATAAGGCCAGAATGACCCCCTTCTATTTTTTAACTCCCAGGGGTCAGTCTGGATCAACATTTGTTGATCGAAAGTAACTCCCGAGAGTTAGTTTAGGCACGTGGTATTTTAACTGAGGGGGGGGGGGGGGGGGGGGGGGGGGGGGGGATATAGTTAAAATACGCCGTGCCTAACACAACTCCGGGGAGTTACTTTCGATCAAGAAATGTTGATCCAGATTGACTCACGGGGAGTTAAAAAAAATAGAAGGGGGGGGGGGGGGGGGAAGAGTCATTCTGGCCTTATGCCAGGACTGCCCTCGCCCCTCCCCAACACACTGCATGCAGAGAGACACTTGACACTTGAAAACTTTACTTGACAAGGATAAAGATCTTAGGCTAACATAAAAAGCCTATTATTAATCCAATCGTCTTTGATAAACACTAATAATAGAAAACAAAGCTGACTAGAAGCATGCAGAGAGAGAGGGAGGGAGGGAAGGAGAGAGAGAGTGGAGAGAGAGAGAGAGGGGGAGAGAGAGGCGAGAACGAGAGGGGGGGGGGGGGGGTAAAAGAAAAACAGAGGGAGTGAGGGGAGACACTAGAGACAGACACTGAGATAGGACAGGCAGACAGAGAGACAAGCAAAGAGGGAGGGAGAGAGATTAAGAGAGACAGAAAGCAAAAAGGCAGGCAGACAAGCATGGAGAGCGAGAGAGTGAGCGAGAGACAGAAAGTTTGGGGTGGGGGTGGGAGAGAGAGAAAGAGAGAGAGAGGGGAGACAGGCAGACAAAGGGGGAGGGAGGGAGTATATAATAAACGTTTATTTCTCATATCATGATGTTATGACTTAACACATAAAACTGAATGTTTTGGGTGGGGGAGGAGTTAATCTAAAAACAGGGGGGGGGGGGGGGGGGGGGGGTTGGGGTCATTCTGGCGTCATTTGTTTTAACCCCGGGGAGTTAAAATTGGCATGTGCTAATTCTAACTCTGGGGAGTTAAATGTGGAGGGGAGTTAAATGGATTTATTACACCGGTATTGGCAAATTCGGGGGGGGGGGGGGGGGGGGGGGGGGGGGGGACTGACTTGGTGGTGCCCTCCAGAGGGAGAGCTCGCACGCCGGCTCCGTGACTGAGCGATCACCGTCATCGGTAGGGAGCTTAGTAGGTTGTGCCCTGTGCATGTTGGATAAGAACAAGCGCCATGGAACACCACCTAAGTGACTTGGCAGCTGTGCCGAGTCGTGGGTTGCCTCTTGACGGTTTGACATTACTCCCTGTGGATTGCTGGTGCCTGGGCTGTGGCGGGCAGGTCCTGGCTGCAGCTGTAGAAGGGATGGGGGGGGGGGGGGGGTCAGAACGAGTGGCGTGGGTACAATGCCTCCAAGATGGCAGAGACGATTGGACATTACAAAAAAAAAAAGAAAAAAAAAAGTGCATTGCCTACGATGAGTGAACATTCACACAAACCGTAACATATTGCATTTGGCTGTCGGTGGGAGAATATACCGAATTAATCAAACAAAATGGAGGAATATGGGAGCATTTGCGTTTGATTTGGAAAAAAAATGTAACAGCAGTACCAGCCCTACCAGAAGAATGGCTATCACAACTAGAAGTTAAAAACTGCAACCTCTTTCGAACCGTACCACAAGATTTGCAATCACAGCTAAGGGTTTTAAAGCTGTCCTACCTCTCGCTCCCATCCCGTCACTTACCTTTACTGTCTCTGCTTGGGAATGTGTGAGCTCGCTCCAAGGAGTCCGTGCTTCGACTGACGGCACAGATTGAAGCGTGGCGTTGCGAGATTAAAAACCACGTGACCTTCAGTCTCCGCTTCGCCGTGATGATGGGATTGCTGGCGCAGCACACACACACACGCACACAATCACACACACACGCCCACCCACCCACGCACACAATCACGCACGCACGCACACACGGAGCACACCCCCCCCCCCCACACGCGCGCACGCACAGATGTCCCCACCCCCAAGACGTCTGTCTGCCTGCCTGCCTGCCTGCCTGCCGGTCCGTCGGTCGGTCGGTCCGTCGGTCCGTCGGTCCGTCCGTCTCTCACGCACATGCACACGCAAGTGCACCTCAGCCCACAGCTGACGAGAGAGAAAAAAAGACCCCTCAAAAACACACTGGTGGTGTGACGAGCGGGAATGGGGAGGAAGAGCGGTTGGGAAGTGGGGGGAGGGGAGGACGGGGGGGGGGGGGGGGGGGGGGGAGACTGTCACATTGTTCGTGGGTGTGTGTGGGGTTGAGCGAATATTCTAGCGCTCGTCTAAACACTTGCACACATACGCATATACAGAGAAATTTGTTCATTTTGATTCAAAACCTTCCTTGAGCTGAACTCTGAAACGATCTGAAGCGATCAAAGCTAAGTGAATTTTCGTTGTTTTATTCGTTTATGTCTCACCTGAAGACCTAAGAGGTCGAAACGCGTTGAGTTTTGTCTTGTTACTCGTTTGTCCACGTTCTCTGGGCGGTTCGCTAACATTTATTTAAGATTTGTTCAAAAAAACAAAAACAAACGAAAACGAAACCTGCATTAATTTTCAAATACACAGCACTAGTGGCAAGTGGTCAGAATCGTATCTTACCATCACATTAAGAGTAATCCTTTTATACTACAATTCGAAAAGGTGTACAGATACAAAAAAAGGACTAGTCTTTCACACTGCTCTCTACGTCAGAAATGTACGTGAAACGACCGTCAAGGTCATCATTACATACACCATTAGAATTGTCAGTCCTAATACATTACACATGCTAAGTAATTTCTCTCCATACCAATTTAATACCTAGTCTTGAGAACATCTTTCATGTATAGTATTAGCCTACTTGTTGTAATTAATGTATCGTTTACGTTCGCATACAATCTCTGGAGAAATGTTTGAAGTTCTTGCATTCACGCCCCACAAAATAGTAATTCAGTATCATCAAAGTGCATCAAGTTATTGACAAAACAGTTTTCCAGCAGTTCAATAGCATCATCCAAACCACACTTGGTGTGTGAAAAGGTGCATGTGCTCGGGGGACAGACACACATACAAGTAAGACATCCTTAGTAAAACTGAAAAGGGTTTTATCAAACAAGAATAACATTGAATACTGATAGTCACAATCCACTTGGTAAACTTAGGGAAAAGACTTTTCCATACCACACAAACCAGTGCCCCGAACACTGACCCTGTATTGTAAGTCTCACTGCCGGTTTTACAAATAAGACCTGAAGAAGACGTAAGAGAAAAAAAAAGTGACTGAAACGATTCAGCAAAAGTTTCCACCAAACAGACAAAAATCAAAAGATTAGATTAATTTGATAAAATCTCTGTCGTGTAATTTACGATATGATGCGCCAATATTCCCGAAAAGAAAGAACGCGTTATTTACAAGTTTGTTTACATTTGAAGAGAGAGAGAGAGAGAGAGAGAGAGAGAGAGAGAGGAGAGAGAGAGAGAGAGAGAGAGAGAGAGAGAGAGAGAGATGTGGTCGTAGAAGGGAAAACGTTAAAAACAATTAAAAGGGATTTGAAAAATTAAAGAAAAACAAGATGCAAAGCATATAAATGTACTCCCAGTTTATCCTGAATACGCGTGAGATATTCCATAAAGAGGAAAAAACCGTCTTGGGCTGGTGTAACCGTTAGTAATGGCTATTCTGGTAAACATCGGCTATCGTCTGTGACCTAAAATGAACATACTTACAAATTTTCAGAAAGATCGGCGAAGAACTTTCTGAGATTTTCCATAAAGAAGAAAACCATTATGGGCCGTTAGTAACAGCTATGAAGGTAAACTTAAACGTCGGGTATCATCCGTGACCCATGATGCACATATCTACAAATTTTCAGAAATATCGGCCACGTACTTTCTGAGATATTCCATAAAGAAGAAAAACCGTTACAGCCGTTAGTAACGACTATAACGATAAACTAAAACATCGGACCAGCCGCCGTGGCGAAGTGGTTAGCGTCGCGGACTCCCGGCTGGGAGGTCGTGGGTTCGATTCCCATCAGAGTCATGTGGGTCTTTCTGCCCCGACCGGCTCCTACCCAGAGTTGAGTTTGCTGCGGACTCAGTTGGGAAGACTGGGACAACACAGTCGAGTTTCATCCACTTAATGGATGCGTTTGTGAGAGTGTTGCTCAAATTCCCTGACCAACACTGCAGGTGCCTGTATCTCTCGGGCCTGGTTGACGCCGGGATATATTATGAAAGGAAGCGTAGAGTACAGCCCTGTCATGTAGTCTCAGACCGAAATGGAAATCCGTAGCATCATCTTAATCATCCTCATTCTCATCGATCAGCATTTAAAAAAAAAAGTCTCAAATTCTGTGTCCCTTCATGCCCCCTCAGTTTCGATGTCCTCTCCACGTCTGTGGTCTTGGTTTGGTTCCGTCGGGGTCACCGGTATCGGCGAGTCCATGGGGACTGTCGTTTGACGGACGTGGTGGCGCCCTCTGCAGGGAGAGCTCACTCACGCCGGCTCCGCGACTAAGCAATTATTGTCGTCAGTAGGGGGCTTAGTAGGTGGTGTCCTGCGTATGTTAGATCAGAACAGGCGCCACTGAACACCATCGAAGTGACTCGGCAGCAGTGCAGTGTCTCCTCCGGTGGGTTGCCTCTTGACGACTTGACATTGACTGCCCCTGTGGATTGTCGGTGCCGGGGCTGCGGCGGGGCCGACCGGGCTGTGGCTGTGGACGGGGTGTCGGAATGAGCGGCGTGTGTGCACTGCCTCTGAGGTGGCGCAGAGGTTGGGGCAGCAAAAACAACAACAACAACAACAACAACATCGGGCATCATCCGTAACCCATAATGAAGATACCTGCTAATTTTCACAAAGATCGGCAAAGTACTTTCTGAGATATTCCATAAAGAAGAAAAGCGTTACGGGCCGTTACAGCCGTTAGTAACGGCTATAACGGTAAACTAAAACATCGGGCATCATCCGTAACCCATAGTGAACATACCTGCTAATGTTCACAAAGATCGGCCAAGTACTTTCTGAGATATTCCATAAAGAAAAAACAACAAGAAAAAAACAACGTTACAGGCCGTTATAGCCGTTAGTAATGGCTATAACGGTAAATTAAAACATCAGGCATCATCCTTGATCCATAATGAACATACCTGCTAATTTTCACAAAGATCGGCCAAGTACTTTCTGAGATATTCCATGAAGAAAAACAACCGTTACAGGCTGTTACAGCCGTTAGTAACGGCTATAACGGTAAACGAAAACATCGGGCATTATTCGTGACCCATAATGAACATACCTGCTAATGTTCACAAAGATCGGCCAAGTACTTTCTGAGATATTCCATGAAGAAGAAAAAGCGTTACAGGCCGTTACAGCCGTTAGTAACGGTATAACGGTAAACTAAAACATCGGACATTATTTGTGACCCATAATGAATATACCTACAAATTTTCAGAAAGATCGGCTAAGTGCTTTCTGAGATATTCTATAAGAAGAAAAAACCGTTACAGGCTGTTACAGCCGTTAGTAACGGCTATAACGGGGTAAACTAAAACATCGGGCATCATTCGTGACCCATAGTGAACATACCTGCTAATTTTCACAAAGATCGGCCAAGTACTTTCTGAGATATTCCATAAAGAAGAAAAAGCGTTACAGGCCGTTATAGCCGTCAGCAACGGCTGTAACGGTAAACTAAAACATCGGGCATCATCCGTGACCTATAATGAACATACCTACAAATTTTCAGAAAAGTCGGCCAAGTGCTTTCTGTGATATTCTATAAAGAAGAAAAAGCGTTACAGGCCGTTACA
>CM031615.1:45238970-45243970 GCA_018398815.1 Conus ventricosus | reverse complement strand
ACACACACACACACACCACACACACACACACACACACACACACACACACACACACACACACACACACAGGCAAGGACGCACACTCACACACAGCCTCTTTGTGTGCACACGAGCGCTTGTGTGTGTGTGTGTGTGTGTGTGTGTGTGTGTGTGTGTGTGTGTGTGTGTGTGTGTGTGTGTGTGTGTGTGTGTGCGTGTGTGTGCGTGCGTGCGTGCGTGCATGGGTGCGTGAGTGCGTGCGTGCGTGCATGTGTGTGTGTGGTTGTGTAAGTGTCTGTGCGTGCGTGCGTGCGCGTACATGTGTGTGTGTGTGTGTGTGTGTGTGTGTGTGTGTGTGTGTGTGTGTGTGTGTGTGTGTGTGTGTGTGTGTGTGTGTGTGTGTGCGTGCGTGTGTGTGGTCGCACTATAGCCACATTTATTCATTCGTCTGGCGGGCTTTGTCAAATAAATGTACCAGTCTTCCCCCCTCCCCTCTTTTTCTCCCCCACCCCCCTCCTCTCCGCCCCTTATGACGTTTTTCCGACTTCATTTTTCCCTTTTTGTGTTTTTTCCTTTTTTTTTCAATTTAATGTTTCTCATTTCTTTCAGGAAAGAAAATCCTACTGTATTTTACCCCTAGCTGTCTTCTTCATTTTTCAATCACCCACGTTTACTACACAGTGTCTGCGTGATGTATCCACAGGAATATGCGTATGCTGATTCTTTTTAATCTGTTTGCTTTTGATACACGGCATCTTTGTGTGTTTTGGGACTGTGGTGTGGTGCGCTGTAACTGTCAGTCTATATAGTTTTTGCTACTCAGATCTTCCTCGAACAAAATGACGCACGTACGCTCCCCACTCGTTTCATCCGTCCACCAATCTCTCCCCCACCCCCTCCCTCACCCTACTACCTTCCTCTCACTCCACCCACACCCATCTCATGAGCCGATAGGCGTATAGTGAGTCAAGTAGAGAGAGATGTAAGTCTAGCAAGAGATCGACAGGCGGTGACTAAGAGAAAGAGTAGCGGTAGTCAGTGTCATTATCCGCCTAGACCTTCTACAGCGTAACGGGAACGAATACTCCAGCAATTAGTATTGTTAACGGACAGCGCAGTGCGTCGAAATTATTATAAATGGTATCGTGTTGAACATGAACTTATAGTCATATAACCAAATAACTGGGTAAATAAATAGATACATAAATCAGTAAATAAATGTTAAATAGGTAGATGAATAAACAAAGCAGTAAATAAATAAATAGATGAATGCATAAAGGAACGAAGGAAGGAAGGAAATATATGGGTTAAAATCACGTTTCTGGAATACCATTTGTACATGTATGTCATACCTGTATCACAGGGAGATCTACATACACGCACGCCTTTCTCACCCTGACTTGCTGTGTGTCTACCTCTGGCGTCTTCCTCACCATGCCTTGCTGTGTCTACCTCTGGCGCCTTCCTCACCCTGCTTTGCTGTGTCTACCTCTGGCACCTTCCTCACCCTGCCTTGCTGTGTGTCTACCTCTGGCGCCTTCCCCACCCTGCCTTGCTGTGTGTCTACCTCTGGTGCCTTCCTCACCATGCCTTGCTGTGTCTACCTCTGGTGCCTTCCTCACCCTGCCTTGCTGTGTCTACCTCTGGTGCCTTCCTCACCCTGCCTTGCTGTGTCTACCTCTGGCGCCTTCCTCACCCTGCCTTGCTGTGTCTACCTCTGGCGCCTTCCTCACCCTGCCTTGCTGTGTCTACCTCTGGCGCCTTCCTCACCCTGCCTTGCTGTGTCTACCTCTGGCGCCATCCTCACCCTGCCTTGCTGTGTGTCTACCTCTGGCACCTTCCTCACCCTGCCTTGCTGTGTGTCTACCTCTGGCGCCTTCCTCACCCTGCCTTGATATGTGTCTACCTCTGGCGCCTTCCTCACCCTGCCTTTCTGTGTGTCTACCTCTGGCGCCTTCCTCACCTGCCTTGCTGTGTGTCTACCTCTGGAGCCTTCCTCACCCTGCCTTGCTGTGTGTCTACCTCTGGCATCTTCCACACCCTGCCTTGCTGTGTGTCTACCTCTGGCGCCTTTCTCACCCTACCTTGCTGTGTGTCTACCTCTGGCACCTTTCTCACCCTGCCTTGCTGTGTGTCTACCTCTGGCATCTTCCTCACCCTGCCTTGCTGTGTGTCTACCTCTGGCACCTTTCTCACCCTGCCTTGCTGTGTGTCTACCTCTGGCATCTTCCTCACCCTGCCTTGCTGTGTGTCTACCTCTGGCGCCTTCCTCACCCTGCCTTGCTGTGTCTACCTCTGGCACCTTCCTCACCCAGCCTTGCTGTGTGTCTACCTCTGGCGCCTTCCTCACCCTGCCTTGATGTGTGTCTACCTCTGGCACCTTCCTCACCCTGCCTTGCTGTGTCTACCTCTGGCGCCTTCCTCACCCAGCCTTGCTGTGTGTCTACCTCTGGCACCTTCCTCACCCTGCCTTGCTGTGTGTCTACCTCTGGCACCTTCCTCACCCTGCCTTGCTGTGTGTCTACCTCTGGCGCCTTCCTCACCCTGCCTTGCTGTGTCTACCTCTGGCGCCTTTCTCACCCTGCCTTGCTGTGTCTACCTCTGGCGCCTTCCCCACCCTGCCTTGCTGTGTGTCTACCTCTGGCGCCTTTCTCACCCTGCCTTGCTGTGTGTCTACCTCTGGCGCCTTCCCCACCCTGCCTTGCTGTGTGTGTCTACCTCTGGCGCCTTCCTCACCCAGCCTTGCTGTGTGTCTACCTCTGGCGCCTTCCTCACCCTGCCTTGCTGTGTGTGTCTACCTCTGGCGCCTTCCTCACCCTGCCTTGCTGTGTGTGTCTACCTCTGGCGCCTTCCTCACCCTGCCTTGCTGTGTGTCTACCTCTGGCGCCTTCCTCACCCTGCCTTGCTGTGTGTCTACCTCTGGTGCCTTCCTCACCCTGCCATGCTGTGTGTGTCTACCTCTGGCGCCTTTCTCACCCTGCCTTGCTGTATCTACCTCTGGCGCCTTCCTCACCCTGCCTTGCTGTGTGTCTACCTCTGGCGCCTTCCTCACCCTGCCTTGCCCTGTGTGTCTACCTGTGGCGCCTTCCTCACCCTGCCTTGCTGTGTCTACCTCTGGCGCCTTCCTCACCCTGCCTTGCTGTGTGTCTACCTCTGGCGTCTTTCTCACCCTGCCTTGCTGTGTGTGTCTACCTCTGGCGCCTTCCTCACCCTGCCTTGCTGTGTTTGTCTACCTCTGGCGCCTTCCTCACCCTGCCTTGCTGTGTGTGTCTACCTCTGGCGCCTTCCTCACCCTGCCTTGCTGTGTTTGTCTACCTCTGGCGCCTTCCTCACCCTGCCTTGCTCTGTGTCTACCTCTGGAGCCTTCCTCACGCTGCCTTGCTCTGTGTCTACCTTTGGCGCCCTCCTCACCCTGCCTTGCTGTGTGTGTCTACCTCTGGCGCCCTCCTCACCCTGCCTTGCTCTGTGTTTACCTCTGGAGCCTTCCTCACGCTGCCTTGCTGTGTGTCTACCTCTGGCGCCTTCCTCACCCTGCCTTGCTGTGTGTGTCTACCTCTGGCGTCTTCCTCACCCTGCCTTGCTGTGTGTCTACCTCTGGAGCCTTCCTCCCCTGCCTTGCTGTGTGTGTCTACCTCTGGCGTCTTCCTCACCCTGCCTTGCTGTGTCTACCTCTGGCGCCTTCCTCACCCTGCCTTGCTGTGTGTCTACCTCTCGCGCCTTCCTCACCCTGCCTTGCTGTGTGTCTACCTCTGGCGTCTTCCTCACCCTGCCTTGATGTGTCTCTACCTCTGGTGCCTTCCTCACCCTGCCTTGCTGTGTGTCTACCTCTGGCGTCTTCCTCACCCTGCCTTGCTGTGTTTCTACCTCTGGTGACTTCCTCACCCTGCCTTGATGTGTGTCTACCTCTGGCGTCTTTCTCACCCTGCCTTGCTGTGTCTACCTCTGGCGCCCTCCTCACCCTGCCTTGCTGTGTGTCTACCTCTGGTGCCTTCCTCACCCTGCCTTGCTGTGTCTACCTCTGACGCCTTCCTCACCCTGCCTTGCTGTGTGTCTACCTCTGGCGCCTTCCTCACCCTGCCTTGCTGTGTCTACCTCTGGCGACTTCCTCACCCTGCCTTGCTGTGTGTCTACCTCTGGTGCCTTCCTCACCCTGCCTTGCTGTGTCTACCTCTGATGCCTTCCTCACCCTGCCTTGCTGTGTGTCTACCTCTGGTGCCTTCCTCACCCTGCCTTGCTGTGTGTCTACCTCTGGCGCCTTCCTCACCCTGCCTTGCTGTCTGTCTACCTCTGGCGCCTTTCTCACCCTGCCTTGCTGTGTGTCTACCTCTGGCGCCTTTCTCACCCTGCCTTGCTGTGTGTCTACCTCTGGCGCCTTCCTCACCCTGCCTTGCTGTGTCTACCTCTGGCGCCGTCCTCACCCTGCCTTGCTGTGTGCCTACCTCTTGTGCCTTCCTCACCCTGCCTTGCTGTGTCTACCTCTGGCGCCTTCCTCACCCTGCCTTGCTGTGTGTCTACCTCTGGCGCCTTTCTCATCCTGCCTTGCTGTGTGTCTACCTCTGGTGTTTTCCTCACCCTGCCTTGCTGTGTCTACCTCTGGCGCCTTTCTCATCCTGCCTTGCTGTGTGTCTACCTCTGGTGTTTTCCTCACCCTGCCTTGCTGTGTCTACCTCTGGCGCCCTCCTCACCCTGCCTTGCTGTGTCTACCTCTGGCACCTTCCTCACCCTGCCTTGCTGTGTCTACCTCTGGAGCCTTCCTCACCCTGCCTTGATGTGTGTCTACCTCTGGTGCCTTTCTCACCCCGCCTTCCTGTGTGTCTACCTCTGGCGCCTTCCTCACCCTGCCTTGCTGTGTCTACCTCTGGCGCCTTCGCCCTGCCTGGAGCAAGACTGTGAGGTACCCTAACCTCGTGGCCTCTCTTTCCCGTACACCCTCTTTGCCTTCATCCTCCTGCCCTCTCCCTGCCTCCACCCTTCTTGCCTTCACCCTCCTGCCCTCTCCCTGCCTCTACACTCCCTGCCTT
>CM031615.1:45225030-45237970 GCA_018398815.1 Conus ventricosus | reverse complement strand
GTCATGCAGCAGTATCTTAAACGCTGACCGAGTCTTTATATTTCATTGGCCAGGGCAATGCAGACATAAAGCGGTTCTGCATGTCATGTGATGTGTGTCAAAGGTCAGCCACAAGAGGGGTGAAGAGGAAGGCCCTCTTAAACATCCCCCTTTAATTGACACACCATTCAGGAGAGTGGCCGTTGATCTGATGGGCCCCAATCTCGCCCTGTTCCAAAGGTGGGCACAGGTATGAGACACGTAAGGTTGCAAGGGAAGGTTTGCAGGAGGCTAGGGTCGGTCAGAAGAAGCAATATGACAGGAAGGTGAGGAAGCAATCCCCAAGGTGGGAGATCAAGTCCTGTTACTGCTTCCCACGGGTCACAACAAGCTGCTGATGCATTGGAAAGGACCATTCACCATCACTGAAAAGGTCGGTCGGATTACCGAATTGATGTGAATGGGAAACTAAAACTTTTCCATGCGAATTTTCTCCGCAAATATATTCAGCGTGAGACTCAGCACATAGGCGCAGCAGCAATCATTGATGAGGTGAAAGAGACCCAGCAGAAGAAGGGGAGATTTTGTTGCCTAAGTTTCCAGAAGAGTCATACAGGGATGTGTCACTGTATGAAGGGCTAGACAGTTGGAGTTCCTAGGTTTTGTTGTCGGAGGCGACACAAAGCAGCCGGAAAGAGGAAAGGTGGAGAAGATGATGAATTCAGAGAGACCAAAGACCAAAACAGAAGTCAGGAGTCTGCTAGGTTTTATTGGGTTCTATAGGGAGTTTGTCCCAAATTTTGCTGCAATCACGAGTCCTCTCAGTGATTTGGTCAAGGCAGGGAAACCGGCAGTGGTCGAGTGGTCAGACGCTGCAGAGCAAGCACTGCAGACGGTGCTGGAAAGACTAGGTTCCCGTCCCATCTTGAAGCTACCAGATATGTCCAAACCATTTTTGTTGCGGACAGATGCATCAGGTGGTGGGATAGGTGCAGTATTGCTGCAGGAGCATGAAGAGGTCGAGTTTCCTGTGAGGTATGCTAGCAGGAAGTTGACAAAGTGTGAAGAAGGGTACGCAACGGTGGAGAAGGAATGTTTAGCTGTCGTGTGGGCCGTGCAGAAGTTCCACAAATACTTGTATGGGAAAGAGTTCGTGATAGAGACAGATCACCAACCACTCAAATTCCTGCAGGAGGCGCAGTTGAAAAACAGCAGAGTGCTGCGGTGGGCAATGGCATTGCAGCCCTACAGGTACCGAGTGCAGTACATTCCCGGTCGACAGAATGTCGGAGCTGACTATTTAAGCCGTGTAGTCTAGCAAGCTGCAACTCAGAGGAAGTCAGTCATATCCGGGGTGCTTTGTTGATAATATGTGTTGATTACAGTTATGTTGATTTGATATGGGTTCATTCCCAGTGGCTATGGTTCATATTTTTTGTGTGAGACTTGTTCATGTGAATGTAGTTTAGCTTGGAGCATACAGTCGCTTGTGTAGTAATGCATTATTTGCAATAAGTGAGAATGGAGATTCCTCAGTGAAGTGTCATGGATCGTGATCATATTATATTGTGCTTTTCATAAGAATTGTGAAAAGGAGAGATGGCAAATCGCAGGTAGGGAATTGCATAAGTGCGCACAGAGGTCGTTTATAAAATGAATTGAAATAACGCAAGAGCGCACGTCAATGATAACTCATTGGAGTGGTGTTCACTAATGATATATTTTATAATTTAAACCGGTTGTTGTAAAGTATTTTTCAAACTTTGCACGTGTACGTGTGGTCAGCAAATTCGGTTGTTGTCTTTTTTGTACCGTTGTTTTGAGACAATGCGGAGCATGGTCTTTTGCAAGGGGGAAATTGTCACGGTCAAAAAAATAAACTCAACCAAGTTCGTGGTCAATCGCCACCAGCCCAGTTGGACTTAAGCTCTAACGCAAATATTTGGGCGTCAGGCGGACAGGCCCATGGTTCGGATCCAGGCAATTAAGCAAAGGGGGAGGCTAATCCTCATCCTCCACAGAGACGGTCCTGTCCAACCAGCCGGACTAAATAGCTGACCGACGCATTCACCTGTCGCCTCAGCCAATTAAAGGCTATTTTTAGCTCTCGTGGAGACAGCACTGTCTGCTAGACGGACTAAGCTGTCTGGCGAATGTCTCGATTGGTCTGCCGGCCACGTCTTGGAGCCTACCCAGACTCAGCTAGCCACTTTACACTGACCAGTGTCCACGACTTAAGCCACACGGCGCCAGTCAAGTAGGAAAGGGGGAAGGTAGTGTGTGGTGGGGGTGAAATCTAGCTAATCAATTAAATGACCAATTGACCACCACAGAGAGTAAGGTGTGTAGGCGTGACTGTCATGATTTGAACATCCAATGGAATTAGAGGGGATAACTTCGGGTGTCAGGCGGTAAAAATACTGACCAATGGTACTCTCCCTTTTTGGACAGATCGGAACGAATAAAGGAATGCGTGAGTGAGAAGAGAGGGCAAGGAGGAAAACGAACAGACAGAGAGAGAGAGGGAGAAGTTCGGGGAAGTAGGCTCTCGCCTACAGGAAGGCAGGGAGATGAGAACAACAGAGAGAACGAGGGGGAGAACGAACAGAGAGACAGAGAGAGGAGAGGTTCTAGGTCTGCTTGAGAGAAAAGCAGAGAGATGAGGGGAGGAGAGAAGAGAACCAAGTTGAGAGATTAGCATGAGATAGTCTGCAGAGGAAGGACTGAGGAGAGATGTGGAGAGAGAGAGAGAGTTGCTAATTAATGAAGAAGAAAAGAAAGAAAAGAAAAAAAAAAAGAAAAGAAAAGCAACCATGTCCATTTGATAAGAGCAGACTAGAAGAGAGAGAGAGAGAGTGCAATGCGTAATGCAGGAAGAAAGAAAGGAGAACAGATCGATGTTGATAGTCACTGTTCTATCCTAACCGGGGGTTCGACCTCATACCTGGCAGCGTCACTTCGCCAAGCAGAACCACAGACCAACGCCAACAGTCTCACCTGACCAGGCGCCATCAGACCAACACCAGTGCCGGCAGTTGTGTCGTGTTGTGAAAGTGACAGTGAAAAGAAAAAGAAAAGAAAAGAAAGAAAGACAGTGATTCGTGAATAGTTAAGATCACCTGGCCAGGTAAAGTAGAAATCTGTTTTATACCCGGGTTAGTTAATTGTTTTAGATAAATGATTTTGTGAAGTTCAGGAAAGAGAGAATGTTTTATTTCATTTGATTCCATATGCATTGATGTTTCGTTCTATGATCATGTGTAGTAAGTTATAGACTTTACTAGTGGTTTGATGTGGACGAATGCATGATATATGAATGAGATCGTAAGCAAGCTGTGAGTGTGTTTGGGCTGTGCGCTAGTCCTTCCTCCATCGACATCACCCGAGGTTGACAGAGCGTAAGACTGGATTCTACACGCACATCTCCCAACACCCTCCCTTAAAAAACAATTGATTTGACTGGATCCTATCAATGCTCACAAACGGTTAACTAATTTCTACATACATTAACATGAGCACAAGATGAGGTAGATGTGATCATCATGCCCAAGCATTCATTAGATCACAGGAGTGGCATGGGCAGGAGACTAGGTAGATGTGATCATCATCCCCAAACCATTCATTAGATCACAGGAGTGGCATGGGCAGGAGACTAGGTAGATGTGATCATCATCCCCAAACCATTCATTAGATCACGGGAGTGGCATGGGCAGGACACTAGGTAGATGTGATCATCATCCCCAAACCATTCATTGGATCACAGGAGTGGCAGGAGCAGGAGACTAGGTAGATGTGATCATCATCCCCAAACCATTCATTAGATCACAGGAGTGGCAGGAGCAGGAGACTAGGTAGATGTGATCATCATCCCAAACCATCATTAGATCACGGGAGTGGCATGGGCAGGACACTAGGTAGATGTGATCATCATCCCCAAACCATTCATTAGATCACAGGAGTGGCAGGAGCAGGAGACTAGGTAGATGTGATCATCATCCCAAACCATTCATTAGATCACAGGAGTGGCAGGAGACTAGGTAGATGTGATCATCATCCCCAAACCATTCATTAGATCACAGGTGTGGCAGGAGACTAGGTAGATGTGATCATCATCCCCAAACCATTCATTAGATCACAGGAGAGGGGAGGAAGGGAGGCAAAGGGAGCAGGTATCCTGCGCACTGGGTGCTTTTTTCCCTCTTGCGATTTAACACCTGCCAAGAAAAGGAGTCCGTCAGTTCACCCTCTTAAAGGCTGCAAACAAACAAACAAAACAAAACGAAACAAAAAAAAATACTGCTTTTTGTCACTCTCGTAGCAAACTCTTCCGTGATAACCATCATTCTATGTTGTGGGCAACAAAGAGATCAGTCTTTACTATTCTGCATTTTCATTTTCTTTTCTTATTATCATTACTACTATCATCATTATTATTATTACTATCATTATCACAATCATTATACTTTGTTATTATTGTTATGATTATTTCTAATCATCTCTTATTTTTGTTGTTACCCATAGCAGTGATAAGGGTAGTGATAGTAGTAGTAATATCATCATTGTAATTATTTTGATCATTATCATCATGACAACCCAGCTGGCCATACACAGCCTTTCAGTGCTACACCACTTAGTGAAAAGGAGTCCTGTGTAGCTAAAAAAAAAAAAGAAGAAAAAAATAGGGGGAGAGAGAGAGAAAGAGAAACAAACAATATCTATGGAAATATTTACATTCATGATTGCTAATCCACTGACATCCTTAATCCAGGCAGATTAAAGTACGTCGTGCTGAGGGCGACAGATATCCCTCATACTTTTTCACAGCCCAATTTACAAAAACGAATTAAAAAAAAAATTGGTAAAGCATGTTTCACTGAGAAAGAAAAAAGGCATAGCAGCTATAAAATTGATACACTGGGATTATGGACAGCAAGTGCTCACTCTGGACATTGAGTACATCTTCTCTATCTTCGCCCCAAATTACAATTAAGTGGAAAAACAAAAATCGGCAGACTGTCAATTCACCAAGAAAATTCTCCAATTGTCCAAAATGTCAAATTTGCTGGAACAAAGACAAATGAAGGGGCCAGATAGGCAGAAACCCATAGTAAGGTATAGACCCAAAACAAAACAAAAAAAACACACAAAAAAGGCAGGTAAAAATAGTCACAGAAAAGACTGAAATGACTGAAACAGAATTTCCGTGTGGGGACACAAACTTCCTGGCCCCCACAGAATAATTTCTCTTCAAGAATTAGAAAGCCTCGGTGCGCTCAGCATGCTGGTGATGGCAACGTGTAGAACATCACCCTCCTCAGAGTGGGATGTAACAGCGGGGAGACGATGATGCCATTTGGAAGACAGTTCCTGACCTTCATACCAATGCAGCATTTTGGTTGGGTTTTCGGTGCCTGCCTGACCACCTTAACCCCCTAATCCCTTAAGCAGGGCCCTTGCCACTTGAGAGTCACGCTGAACGAACTAAGGGAAGTAACTACAGCTGCTTTTTCCCTTTAAACATTCATCTCAATTCCTTCCCCTTGCTGAAAGTTGGCATCGCTTCACATGGGAAGGGTTTTGTTTCCACAGTGGAACCATGATATGCACATAACATCAAACTAACACAGCCTGTGACAACCCATTCACCTAGCACACATGAGGCACACAAAGCTTTCCAACAACAAGAAAGTCTCAAGCTTATCTCCATGCCCCGAGCCAACACACCCACAGAGCCAAAACAGCAGAACAAAGCCAGAGTGATTTCCCCTCGTTTACTGTTTGCACGTACCTCCCTGCCTCTCTTCAGACTGGCCGATTGTTCTGCTTATATTAACAACTGTAAACCATGCACACAGGGGAAACTGTTGTCTAACAGCCTTGTGCAACTCCATTTTGATCTGATGACTGCTTTGGGGCTGGTTATCAAAGATGTCAGGTTCAGCCAGACACGGAAACAACCAGATGGCCACTCTTCTATCCAGGTTTGACCAGTCTTTATAGTTCCTGTTTTTTTCAGCTCAATTTTGACACTGTGCCGTGACTAAATATCCCCAACCTGCAACCCCCATATTCCCCGTCCACCCCCCTCCCCCCAAATCCCGTCCCTTGTCAATGTTACTTTATTTTGTTCACCAGACTAAGGTGGTACTGTGGGTCCACACCAAGTCTCACATGATTGTACCTACCAATGCATCTGATACATCTGACACCAAGGTGGTAATGTGGGTCCACACCAAATCTCACATGATTGTACCTACCAATGCATCTGATACATCCGACACCAAGGTGGTGGTACGGTGGGTCCACACCAAATCTCACATGATTGTACCTACCAATGCATCTGATACATCTGACACCAAGGTGGTACTGTGGGTCCACACCAAATCTCACATGATTGTACCTATCAATGCATCTGATACATCTGACACCAAGGTGGTAATGTGGGTCCACACCAAATCTCACGTGATTGTACCTACCAATGCATCTGATACATCTGACACCAAGGTGGTAATGTGGGTCCACACCAAATCTCACGTGATTGTACCTATCAATGCATCTGATACATCTGACACCAAGGTGGTGGTACGGTGGATCCACACCAAATCTCACATGATTGTACCTACCAATGCATCTGATATATCTGACACCAAGGTGATGGTACGGTGGATCCACACCAAATCTCACATGATTGTACCTACCAATGCATCTGATACATCTGACACCAAAGGTGGTACTGTGGGTCCACATCAAATCTCACATGACTGTACCTATCAATGCATCTGATACATCTGACACCAAGGTGGTAATGTGGGTCCACACCAAATCTCACGTGATTGTACCTATCAATGCATCTGATACATCTGACACCAAGGTGGTAATGTGGGTCCACACCAAATCTCACGTGATTGTACCTACCAATGCATCTGATACATCCATGGAGACACATGCATTATTTTTGAAGAAAAAAAAAATATTCAAACGTTTGATAACGCCCCATGTCACAATGTTGAAAAAAGAAAACAAACAAATAAACAAAACTGGACCCACCTGAACAGGCACAAGTGAAAATGTATTCTCACCGACAGGTGCAATAAATGACAGCCACAACAGAAATGTCATGGAGCTCTGGTCCTGTCACGGATGAACTAAAATGGTGATCAGTTAAAAAAAAGTTTTGTGGGTCTGTGTTCATGGTTTACCTTAGGTCCCTGCTGTGACTTGAAACCTCTATTATCAATTTTGTTGTTGTTTTTTGTTAGGTCTGCCAACATGCTAGAGAGAACAAGTTTGTACTGAAAGAAGAAAAAAAAACATGTGTATTAATCAATAACATGGTCGCTGATCTCTTGATCTTATGACATGCTTATCGTGTGCAGGATTTGGTAGTGCCAGCAGTTCTGCTTGATTTATAACCCTCCTCAAGTTTAGGAAAAAAGAAAGTTAAAAAAAAAAAAGTTTACATATAACAACAACAACAAAAAAACGACATAAAAAAAGACCACGTTAGCTGACGGTCACTGCAGAATAGATGACAAGTGCCCACTCTGGCATTCACACCTACTAGCTGCCCAGTTACAACAGAAAAACGTTGGTATTTTATAGTTTCAAAGTGAGGTGACTAAGATAAGATAAGATAATGTTGCTTATAGCCCAGCCGACCGCAAAGGGCCACATCAGGGCTGTCACCACGTTAAAATCAACTCACAAGTCAAAAAAAAAAAAAAAAACCTTTCACACATCTCTTTAAATGACATCTTCTAGAAACGCACCAGAAACTTCGTTAAAAATCTTTCTTCCAAGTGAGGTGACGGCAGGCAGAAACAGAAACAAACTCAAAAGAAGATTTACTGTTCTGCCCAACGAAAGAGACAAACAAATAACTAGACAAAACACGACGCGTTTCGACCTCTTTGGTTCTCTTCAGGCAAGACAAACAACATTCAAGATAATGGAAATGAAGAAAGAACAATCATTTCTCTTCTAAATTGGGCATAAAAATGGGAGAGAAAAAAAAGATGGGATAGTTTGGCGGAACAGTAAACCTTTCAAGTTCTGAATTTTATAAATTATGACCAGAAAAAAAAACACAAATATAAAAGTCTGGAAAAAAGACATGAGAACAAGCAACAAAGGCAGACCAAAAATAAAAAAAGCCAGTAAACAAAGACAAAACTTCAACAACAACAAAGGACAGAGTCAAAGTGAGCGATAGAAAAGAGGAAATTTTTGGCACAATTTCTTTTTAATAATTGCAGCCCAGCTGACCACACCGGCCTCTTAGGGGCTGTCATACTCACACGCTGAGAAAAGGACACATTCTGAACAGATCAGATCCTTAAAAATATTACATCCTAGACAAAACAAACAAACAAACGTCATCGTTAAAACTGACAAGACTAAGACTAAGCCATACTGTGGGAGCCCACAAATCCCTCTTAAATTAATGTACCAAACCCAGATTTGTTTTCAAAAAGCAACAACAACAACAACAAAATCAATAAAATACATTTAAATCCACAACAACAAAAATTCATGAAAAAGCCATTTGGGCACACAGACACTGTAGAATGGACCAATGTCCACTCTGGACAGTGTGTACAAGTGTCATCATTTGGTCACCGGATTCTGTCAATAGAGTTTGCAAATCATAAACTGTGATGAGAAACAATTGTACAAGTGTTCAGAACCTGCACAGTGGACCGGTCCAAAGGAAGCAGTGAAGAAAGCCCAAAAGGCAAGAGTCAAACAGAGTGACAGAACGGAGGAAAGTTAGTACAACAGAACTTGCAGAAGTGCAGATGTAGGCAAGTGCAGATGCAGACATTTACGTATGGACACAATTTCTCTGTCTGTCTGTCTGTCTGTCTGTCTCTCTCTCTGTCTCTCTCTCTCTCTCTCTCCTCTCTCTCTCTCTCTCTCTCACACACACACACACACACACACACACACACACACACACACACACACGCACACACATTCACTGTCTCTATTAAACATCATACAAAAATACCCACATGGACAAACTACAAAACAGATGGAATATTCTGGGCCCCAAAGTACTGCTTGAACAGGTAATATTTAAGCTGGATTTGAACAACCCATCAGATCATTAAAGATCAAGTTCAGACATTTTGCTTCTAATTTGACTTGAAAAAGGATAAAAAGGCAAAGAACATGCTGAGGAACAAGTGTGGGCCATTGAAAAGGGACAGTTTTCGAACACAAGACTTGTAACCAAATATCTTGGCAATGAAAATAACATGGTTAAGGAAATTTAAACAGCTTTATACAAATGGCACAACATTTCCCATTTGTTCACAAGCTAAAACAAATGGGACCTAGGTTCCCTTGCAAAAAGTCTGTTTTGGCACTCAACAAATCTGTTGTTGGGAACAGTAAATTACAATGAAAAAAACAAAGTGGAACATAGACTGATCACACACACACACACACACACTGTTGCAAGGAAACAGTCTTCATAAGATTTTCAGATCTCTTCAAAGAAATGGATCACTGTGAGTATATGGAATTTAAAGGAACATACAGTTTGCAATAAAATGTAGCATATGCCATACGTATGTATGTCA
This sequence comes from Conus ventricosus, assembly GCA_018398815.1. Taxonomy (NCBI): domain Eukaryota; kingdom Metazoa; phylum Mollusca; class Gastropoda; order Neogastropoda; family Conidae; genus Conus; species Conus ventricosus. The sequence continues at coordinate 45,228,404 of CM031615.1, read as the reverse complement.
ACAATTATATAAGAAAATCAAAGTTCAGTTCAGTAGCAATGTCACCAGTGAAATGACAGCTGCTCTGAATACCATCAATTTTTTTTTAAGCAGAGATTTACACTCTTCTGCACTATTAAAAATCAAGATAATCAAAAACCAATTTTTTCATGAAATGAACCCCCAAAATTCCAGTATGAAACCATCATGGATACTCGTTTCCTTTCACATAGAAAGCACAGAATGAAAATGGCATGAACTGCTTGTAACACACAGGTCACAGTATCTGCCAGTAAAGCCATGGTAAAACAGGTGGAAGATCAATGCTTTTGATCACTGAGTTACCTGCAAAAAGTGAACAGAACAGCGCTGAATACTTGCTGTGGATATGTAGTGTGATAAGAACAGTTTTCAATACAGTCAGATCTTCCACAGAGGAAAAACATCAGGCAGCAGGTAAATATCCACATCACTGAGAACCAGGCGCCGTCCGGAACTGATGCAAAGAACCGTACTCCATGTTGATCTCTTCATCGCCTTGCCAAACAGCACAATCCAGCAGGAGACTGGGAGGATATATAAGCTACGTTTGCATTTCTCTAAAACACATTCTACTTTGGGTATACCAAACTGAAGAATCTGCCAGGAAGAGAACCATGAAGAAAAGACATTGAAAATGTACTGGGGCCAGTATGCATTCATTATTTCAACCGGTCTCTGCTGAGTTACTTACTTATGTTGACCCTTCGCCCCTAAGCAAGCATTGGTCACCTACAACAGCTCTGCAGTGGCCTCGGCTCTAGCCTGTCCTTCCAGCCTCCATGCAGTGGATTCCCTTTGTCTTCAGCACTGCCAGAGCACGTGTAGGTGGTACTTCTTATACCAATCGTTCACTGATACACAGGCCTACACACATCATTTTCCAGATATGCATGTCTTGAAACGTGATCAATTACTCAATGTTTTTGTTTTAACTGTTTGAAATAATAACACCAGTATTGTGTGTTTCAGCTGAGCCCAAGTTTCTCCATCCTTAAAACTTGTATACAAGATTGACTTCCATGATAATCTATGCATCAGATATACATACACTATGTGAAAAGATCTCATTGCATCAGCTGAGCTCTAATGTCTCCATTCTTAAAATTCATGCAGAGCCGCCTTCCAAGATTATCAAGGCATCAGATGTGAATACAAGCACTATGTAAAAAGTATGATTCCATACACCTTTTAGCTTGATCTCACACTTATGGCAAAACTTCCATAGTAATAAGAAATGGTTAGGCAAAACTTCTATAGTCATAAGAAATGGTTAGGCAAAACTTCTATAGTAATAAGAAATGTTATAAGTAAGAAATACATGTCCTGCTATGTATTCCATAATGTAAATATCACATAACAAAAGCTAATCTAAACTTGTGATACAGCAGCATGCCATTTCAAAGAAGGAACATTCAACATTAAAATCATTATTTAAATTGATCAGCAATCTACTGTCTGAACACGAGAAAAACACTCACACACAACACACAACACACACACACACAAATTTACACACACAACCCACACACACAAACAGCAACACACAAATTAATATATTGTTTAAGATTATCAAAATTCTATACACCAAATTTGACTAAGATCCAGAATATGAAACATAGTGTAAAATATTTGTATCACAATTCACTGACAGAATTATGGAACACAAAATTTTGCACTGTCAGAATCAAATGAAAGAATCAGACATGTTTTCCACCTGATCCCGAGGTGGATACTGTTGCTAAGCATATACTGCAGTGGTACAGTTATTTAATGGAAACTCATACAATACATGAATCGCAGAGAAAAGCAAGAAAAAAAATATATATCACAGAGGTACACACAGTATTTGAGCCAAGTTAGTCAGTTACATGTTGTTGATTAGTCATGCTACCAAGAAACTATTACATGAAAATTCATTCCAGCTGTCTCGCATGAAAATATACAAAAGACAACAAAAGTAAGACCTGTGATAGAGAAACTGAGAAATGAGATGCATGACCTGAGATTTATCTTTGATCAATATATAAAAAAATCTATAGATACAAATAAGATCCAGTATCACAGAATACATGGGTTATTTTTTATGTTATACAAAGTCTATACCAATAAGATCCAATATCACAGAATGCATGGGTTACTTTAGATACATCTTCAGTTACTGCCATCTGATTTAGAGGGTCATCTCCATATCAGTCAGCGTTCACATGAATTAAAAAGTAAAACACACTTTAGATTGGTTTTATCAATCCCGATGACAGCCAAATTTCAAAATACTGTTGCATATCCCACAAAATAATTTTAACGCTAAACTCAATCAAGCAAACAGCTCCATGGAAAGTACCTGGCAAAAAAAGAAATTGTGCCCCCACACTCCTCTCTTTTCAAAAGTCATAAGCTGGCATGCTACAGGCATGACACCATGAATAACAGAGACCAGAACTAAATCAAATTAGTGGAGCTTCCAGCACTGCTGAGAAGATGCGTGGCCTTGCGGCGGCCCAGGGGAGGGCAGCCATGGCCAGAGCAGCACCCACAGCCCATGCTGACCCAGCACTTCCTCCACGTTCCCTCTCCACCCCCGGTCATAGTCCCTCACCCCTTTCTGTCTCTCAAACCTGGTCTGGCCATGAATCAGCTGCATCGCCTGGCGATAGAACAGCCAGGCGAAGACGGCCACCAAGGCGAACCCGACGGTCGTCACGCTGTTGAACCAAAAGGTGAACCAGCCCTCCTGCCCGTCAGGACTGTAAAGTGCGGGACGAGCAAGGAGAGGAGGGTGGTCAGGTTCACCTCTTTCAGGACGGACCGCAGGAAGCGCCAGTTGTAGAGGTTGCAGTACACCCCTGCCAGCAGCATGTGCAAGGACATGGCGAAGAAGTGGCGTTGATTGACGAGGCCTATGCAGGCCCCGGCAACCAGCAGTGGTGGTCGTGTCTCAGCACACACGCCCGGCACAGCACACAGTGGTGGACCGAGGGGGACGGCAGACAGCACAGTCAAGGCACAACTCCCACCCAGAACCCCAGTGCGTCATCCCGCCCATCCACGTTGATTCCTTCAAGAACACCAAGGACCAGTTCCCGTAGATGTTGACGGCCAGGAACAGGATGATGAAGGCGTGGATGAGGTACCCCCCTGACCAGTCCCTGTGGTTGAAGGCAGCGATGTAGCTCAGCTCATACCAGAGCAGAAACAGACCTCCGAAGAAGAAGACGAGCATGGCCATCTGGTCGCCGTGTGGAGTTCTGTGCAGCCAGCGATCAACAGCCCACAACATGGTCACCATGGAATCTGCACGCAGAATGTGTCATCAGGGCTTCAATCTCTGAGTATGCTCTCCTTTCTTCCCTAAA
>CM031615.1:45215030-45222530 GCA_018398815.1 Conus ventricosus | reverse complement strand
GATTTTATGTCCATTTAAAATATAAAATAGCATTTTCTTCAGATCTTCCCTCTAGATTCCCCCCATTGCTGTTGTATTTATTGCTCAACCACTTTGGATCTTTCTGTGCTGTTTGATATAATTTTCTTATTCAATGAAGTTGTTGTCTCGTTCGGTATGTCTTTAGATGGATTCCCCGTCTCCTCGACAAAGGTGGCAGTATGTCGCATTCAATGAAGTAACACAAGCTTTTTTTGGGTCTGTTTGGTGGTTGTTGGTTTTTTTCTTGTTTTTGTTTTTTCACATTCAACCAACAAATTGACAGTTAACCATACTTGTATGTGTGGCAAGAATTAGACTAGGAGTCTGAATTCTTATTCTAAAATAAACACAATGGAACTTCTTGGGAAACCTTTTTTTATGATACTGTGCAATTAGTGTATTTGAATTGTATATTAAATTGAATAATGTTGAATCCACGTCTTCTCTCAGTTACTGTTTGGAAACATTCAAGTGCTTGTTTTCAGAGAAACTGAAATACATTATATATATATATATATATATATATATATATATATATATATATATATATATATATATATATATATATATATATATATATGTAATAAAGCGTGCCCTGAAGAAGGCCAAGTGCCGAAACGTTGGGAGATGAAAACTTGCTTGTTTCGTCTTGTCATTTGAAAGAGTGTCTATATATATATATATATATATATGTCATCAATTAAATTGAACAGGCTGCTCTAATCATCAGTTCACTTCAAACAAGGCTCCATTATGTCTTTGAACAGATTCTAGTTTGACATGAGAATTCACTGTGTCTCAGTTTACATTCTCAGTTTCAGTTTCATCAAGGAGGCGTCACTGCATACGGACTTGTCCATATATGCTACACTACATCCACTAAGTTTTGAGACCACATTGTGCATGATTTTAAGCTGATGGATAAATGAATTGATAACTAAGATGAGAGAATTGAAGAAGAGGGTCTCGTGGCTACGACTTTGCAGATGTCTGACCTACACATTAGCCCAACGCGCTGGTCAGACCTTGAGTGCCACCCTAACATTGGTTTGTCAATTCTACTTTCCCCTAATCTGAATTTATTCTACAAAACTTATACAATTCATGGAAATTATTTCTGACTATCCAAGTATATGCAGGGCTATTATTTGAGCAATGTGAGTTTTTTTTTCTTTTTAACAAATCATTGTGTATCAAGTTCCTCCAGTTTTAGGAGTATCATTCTGCCCCGCCCTCATCGATCTTCACTCAAGCCATTATCAAATTCTTTATCAGATCCTTTAGAAATAAATCTATATTAAAAAAAGAGAAAAGAAAAAGTCAAAATAATCACTTTGCAAGATACCTTGTAGCGACCTTTAGAACAATGAAGCAAAATTTAGAAAGAGTCAGTTACCGCCAAGGACAAGTACAGGACATGACACAATGCATTTCCAACCTCTTGGGTCTTCTTCAGGCAAAAACAAGTAGTAGTAGTAGTAGTAGTAGTAGTAACAGGGACGGCGTTTGGTTACACCTAGACCGCGAGGTCTAATATTTGTCCCCTCATGGTTTGGTTTTGGTTATTTTTATCTAGACTGGTCACACCTAATGGGGTTTCTGCTCATCATAGCCATATAAAATAGATCTTCTAGCTGGGGCAGTTTGTCGATCAGGTTTTTGAACTCATTCACAGATTTTGCAAATTTAACTGATGAATGTAGTGCATTCCAGGGGTTAACAACTCTGAAAGAAAATGAGATTTTGCGCTTGTTAGTTCTGGCATGCATTACAAAGAGTTTTCCTGCAGAGTTCCTAGTAACATTCACCGGTGCATAGGAAAACAAAGAGTGCAAATCAACATCATCGTATCCGTGGAAAATTTTAAACATCTGTATAAGATCACCTCGTAGTCGTCCACCCTTCAGTGAATGCAGGTTCAACAATTTTAGTCGATCATAATAGTTCATTTCTTTGCATTCCTTCAGCAGTCTAGTTACACGCCTCTGAACTCTTTCAATCAGGAATGGATTGCCTCTTTAGGTTTGCAGGACACCAGATAACATTTGCATATTCCAGATGTGGTCTCACAATGGACTTATATAATGCAGTGAAAGTATCTTTGTCTAAAAATGTGAAGACTCTCTTTACCATTCCTAATACTTGGTTTGCCTTACCAACAATTCGGTTTATGTGCGGGTCAAAATCAAGACTTTCATCAAACGTAACAGCCAAATCTTTTTCTTCGCTGCATCTTGTAATCTTTTGAACATTACTACCCAGCTTCATTTCATACTCATTTACAAGATTTTTATTCCCCATATGTACAGCATGACACTTTGACACATTGAAAAATAAGCACCAGGTCTCTGACCACTCTTGTAGTTTGTTGATATCATTTTGGATGGAGGAATTTTCCTTTGCAGTGTTCATTATCTTGGTATCATCAGCAAAGATGTGGCACATACTCTGCAATGTAGAGGGCATATCGTTTATGAAAACAGTAAAGAGAATGGGACCAAACATGCTACCATGGGGTATACCACTCAGTACTTCTGCCTTTTCAGACTTAGCATCACCTACCCTCACTCTCTCAGTCTCTGTGTGCACCCTTTAAGGAAACTACTAGTCCATTTCAAAATTGAACCACATACACCATAAGCAGCGAGTTTGGTAAGTAACCTTTCGTGTGGGACTGAGTCAAAAGCTTTTTTAAAGTCAAGATAAATGATATCTACATGTCCCCCTTCGTCCAAATAAAATGTAAGCCTTTCCATAACTCATAGTAACTGCGTCACACATGACCTTTTCTTCCCAAAACCGCACTGGCAATCAGCATAGAGTCCATTATCAGTAAAGTGTGAAATGATAGTATCTCTCACTAGGCTTTCTAATACTTTGCATAGTACACAGGTAAGTGAAACTGGGTGATAGTTTCCTGGATCTGATTTACCTCCCTTTTTGAATATTGCTGTCACCTTGGCCGTCCTCCAGTCCTCGGGTAAAATTCCAGTCTCGAGAGATGTATTGAACAGAAGACAGAGAGGGCTGGCTATTTCATTGCACACTTCACGTAGGACTTGAGGAGGAATAGCATCTGGACCCTGTGCTTTATCAGGTTTCAGCTCTTTCAGTTTCTGTTTTAACCGCTTCGCTGGTAACTCTGATGTCACTTACTGATACACCCTGTGAATAAGAACATTCGCTTAAGTTAGGTACATTGCTCACATCTTTATGAGTAAACTTACACTTGAAAAGGAAGAAAGGTGGCAGAGTGGTTAAGACGTTCGCCTGCCAATCCAACGTGTGAGAAGTGCATGGGTTCGAGCCCTGCCTTTCTCGCCCTTTCTTTCCCAGTTTGAATGACAAATCGAACTGAACGTCAAAGTCCATCGGATGGGGACTATAAGCGAGTCAGACCCGTGTGCGTTCCTGGCCCCCTGCACATGTTAAAGAACCCACGGCAGTTGAAAATTGAAAAGAGCAGGGAGGTTCCCCGCTGCCCTGGCAAAATTGATGTAGATTGAAGATAGCCGCCTGGTATTTCTTACTAAGCCACAAATATTGTCACTTACTGTCATCGTGTGCCATCGTGTACCGGTGGATATGGAGGACACTTATAAATACCGCATGTATCCTATGTGAGAAACTGGAGGAATAAATGAGATAAATGAAAATGAGTGACTGATATTTAAATGGTACGGGAAACGACTGAATGAGTGTCAGTAAGCTGCTCTTCGGCCGGCTCTACCTGGGTGGGCAGCCCGTTGAGTGAGTGAAGTAGTGTGTTTATTGTAAAGTGCTTAGAGCTTGGTCTGTGACCAAGGATAGGCGCCATATAAATACCCAATATAATAATAATAAAAAGAATTCATTCAAAACATCAGCCTTTTCAGCATCAGCTGCTGCCATGGAGCCATCTTTTTTCAAAGTGCTTATATCAGTATTGCTTTTAAGCCTCTCCTGGATATATTTCCAAAATTTCTTGGGATTGGTTTTGCACTCTTTAGCAATTTCCTTTTCATACCTCTTTCTGTCTCCTAATGACATTTAGGGCTGTGAAAACGAAGAATGAGAAGCCACTTATCTTCTTATATTCAGCGCACGATCAAAATAGCCATCGGATGGATTTAAAACAATGGTTTGAAGTTCAACTGCTCCCGCCCAACCTTTCGCCCTCTCCCTCTGCCCCCTCATCCCCTCCCCCACGCCACCGCCACACTGGTCCTTCTTCTTCTTCTTTGTTATCTGCCCGCCTTCATCAAGTTGAAGATTCTGGCATCAACAAGGGGGTTCCGGTTTGCTGTGGGAGTTTGGGTCAATTTATGCAGTCTGTGCTCACTACCTAACTGCATGGACAGTGGGCAGGGGAAGTGGGGGCCACCACACTCACTATTTCAGGCCTCTAACCATACTTTGGCAGGCCCTACTTTGGAGTGGGTGGGGAGGGTTTGTACTCTAGGCATGGGGTGGGAGGGGATGGGTTGGGGGGTGGGGAGTGGGGAGTGGGTGGGTAAAAAGTTCTACTTCGGAGGGTGCCATGTTATAACACGCATGACACAAGAATATCATCCACTATCTCAGATTGCTATCCGACGTATGCTCAAGTCACGGCAAGCAGAACATTTAACCAAACTCAAAAGATTGATCGGGCTTACCTGAAATGTTTTCTACAGTAGGCCTTTAAGGCCAACAGACACCTGTGGCCAACAACGCCGATATTTGAGAGTGATCGTTCTTGCATGAACTATCTGAAGGGTACTTTCCCTTACACTGTCACCTCCCCTCACCTCCCCCCCCCCCCCTCTTCTCTCTCACTCTCTCTCTCTCTCTCTCTCTCTCTCTGTATGTGTCTGTGTGTGTACAGAGAGAGAGAGAGAGAGAGAGAGAGAGAGAGAGAGAGAGAGAATGACTTAACTGATTATTTTCATTCCAAAGGGTAAAAGGGGGGCCGGATAGCTCAGTTGGTAGAGCGCCGGACTCGTGATCCTGGGGTTGCGGGTTCGAATTTCGGTATAGGGGGATTTTTCCCTCGGAGTTAACATTGGTTCTGACTCCATTCCCCATATAGTCGTTCGGATGGGACTATAAACCGAGGTCTAGTCTGTGTCGCATGCACTAAGATCATACACGGACTCTAAAGATCCCGATGCTCATGTCCTAAGATGGGTGAGTACCGGCTACACGAAAATACACAATGCATGCAACCTGGGTGCCAGAATAGTCTACGTGAAGACTGTGGGCACGGGGCAGGTTAAACATCCCCATCTGGAAGAAGAAGAAGAAGAAGATAATCGAACTGAGATGCGTTCTCTCCCGTCTGGTTCTTCTTCCCTATTTGGGATGAATGAACTAATATATAAATATAAAGAAGGTGGTCGACAAAGCCAGAGCCAAATCATCACCAGGGCCAAACGGAATACCTTACCAGCTTTACAAGAAATGTCCCAAGGTGCTGGAGTGGCTCCACAGGCTGCTGCGATCGGCTTGGAGAAACCAGAAGATCAGCGGCCAGTGGATGACGGCAGATGGTGTGTACATCCCCAAAGAGCAAAACTCAAGTGACATCAGCCAGTTCAGGCCAATATCACTACTGAACGTCGAAGGGAAAATCTTCTTCTCTGTCATGGCAGCAAGGCTGACCAAGTACCTGATGAAAAACAAGTACTTGGATGTGTCAGTCCAGAAAGGTGGCATCCCAGGCGTGGCTGGCTGTGTAGAACACGCCACAATGATCTGGGACGCAATCCAAAAGCAAAAACAGAAAAGAGAGACCTGGACGTAGTGTGGCTTGATCTGGCAAACGCATATGGATCTGTGCCCCATGAGATGATACAGTTGGCTCTTGAGATGTACCATGTGCCAAAGAACATCCGCGACATGCTCAAGAAGTACTTCAATGGCTTCTCAATGCGGTTCTCTACCAAGGAGTACACAACTGATTGGATCAACTTGGAAGTGGGCATTGCAATGGGCTGTGCAATTTCCCCGATACTGTTCGTGCTGGCAATGGAACTCATCTTGAAAGCAGCAACAAACAACGCGAGACAAACAGACCTTGGCGATGGATACAAGATGCCTCCTCTCAAGGCCTTCATGGATGACACTACAGTGATTTCATCCAGAGAAGACGAGACACGTCATGTGCTGGAGAGGCTGGACGACATAGTTGCCTCATCCAGAATGAAGTTCAAGCCAAAGAAATCACGGAGTCTCTCACTGAGGAAAGGAAAAGTGGCCGAATCTGTGGTCTTCAGTGTTGCCAACCAGGCCATTCCAACAGTCACAGAAGAACCAGTCAAGAGCCTTGGAAGATGGTATGATGATACGCTGAAAGACACACAAAGAGCAAAAGAAACCAAGCAGATGGCGGAAGAAGGCTTGGAGACCATTGACCAGTGTGGGCTCCCTGGCAAATACAAGGTCTGGTGTCTGCAGTTCATACTGATACCAAAGCTCCTATGGCCTCTGATGATATACGACATCTGCACCAGCACAGTGGAGGCAATGGAAGCCAAAATCAACAAGTTCACAAGGAAATGGCTTGGTGTCCCACCCTGTCTGACTGACATCGCGCTGTACTGTCGCCAAGCAAAGCTCAAACTACCACTGAAATCCATCCTGGAGGAATACAAAGCAGGGAAGATCAGACTTCAAAGCATGCTAGAGGACTCAGGAGACAAGGTGGTAGAAGCAATCAAGCCCCAGCTGAAGACAGGCAGAAAATGGAAAGTTCAAGAGGCGATGGATTCTGCAAAAGAAAGTCTCAAGATCAGAGAAATAACAGGACACACACAGACCAACAGACAAGGATTGGGGTGACCAAAACTGAATGGTGGTCAAAGGCCAAAGAAAAGCCAAAAGAGACATGATGATTCAGGAGATGAGAAAAGAAGAAGACCAAAAAAGACTCCAAAACCCCGTCCAGCAGAGCCAGCAAGGGCAATGGACAACGTGGGAGAATGCACTCCAAAGAAGTCTAACTTGGAATGACATTTGGCACATGGCCCCTCTCAGGATCAGCTTCATTCTCAGATCTGCATATGACCTTCTGCCCTCAAACGCAAACCTGGTGAAGTGGGGAAAACAGACGATCCTGCATGCCCCCTCTGCCATGAAAAACAAACAGTGGAGCATGTTCTAAGCTCATGTAAAGTAGCCCTGGCTCAAGGAAGGTACACATGGAGGCACAACCAAGTGCTCAAAGAGATTGTACAAGTAGTGTGGGCTAGTACCAACACCACAAAAGGGAGAATCAGGACTCCAAAAGCACCCGCAACATTCTTCACGGCAGGAGGCAGCAAATCATGGCCAACAACAACAGTGCCACTCAAACTGCAGGCAAGTCTGCTGGATGGGGCAGAGACTGGAGTGCACTGCAGACCTCCAGAATGGAAGAGTCACCCAGGATCATCAGCAAGAGGCTGAGACACTAGTAGTCTTAGTCAACAAGCACTGACAGATCGAGCTCACGGGCAGAGAACAGAATGGAGGCAGTCA
>CM031615.1:45198036-45214030 GCA_018398815.1 Conus ventricosus | reverse complement strand
AAGATCGTAAAGAGTGATAAACAAAAAACTGTAAGACAGGTCATACGGATAACAACTGATTGCCCATGTATTGCACCCCCTTTTTGCAGTTTCTCTTAATTGATCAGGAAAGACAGCATTCCAATATTCTGGTTACGCGCCTGTAGACACAAGAAAGACAGAAACATTCAGAACTTGAAAGCGTTCCTTGGATGACCAGTCAGTTCTCTCATAAGCTGCCACACTGTTGTGTCCTCCCGATTGGCCAGATCCCAGTTGGGGCACACTGGCAACGTAGCTCTAGTTGCACCCTCGGTCCGAGTCTCTAGGACTCCACTGCACTTTGCCCTCTCCACAGAAAGGGCTCCTGTCGGCCTCACCCACAGGTCTCCTCTGGTTGCAGACTCCCCACCGTCGACTGGCAGCTCTCTGTCTAGGCCCCAACAGGCTGACACGTCTTGCTGTCTACCGTCCCCACATAGGAGACAGCAAACTTCAGCTTCACGTAAAGTCTTTTGACCTTGACTTTACCTCGCTGTATTTTCCTGAGCCCTCAGCAAGACGGGACGAGTTCGCTTTTCCTAAGTGAGTCATGTTTTTACGGGTTTTTCAAGCGTCTTATAACCATTCTCAAACAAAAAGAACCCGAGTTATGCTGGTTCATCCAATGGACTCACACACACATCACACGATTTATACCAGTGAATCTCTGAGGTAGTTTGATTCAACCGATGGACTCACTAGCCACCTGCACACTCACACACACACCACACCTACTAGTACCAACAACTATGTGACTCAACCAATGAATCTCCGAATCATGTTCGTTCAACCAATGCAATCACGAGTGCATCCCTGCTCATGGACAACAAAGAGTTGGGTTCAGAGTGGTTAATGCATAACATCCAGTTCTAACTCATGTTCGATTCCCCGGAACTATCCATTGTACTAGCAGCCCAGACTCCTACACAAGCCAGGGCTGATGCTTCAAGTGTTTTCTAACCTAATGGGTTGAAGCCTTCCCGAAGGTGTTCATCTATCAGGGCAAGCACGGCTGAATGGTCGCCGTGATCTACGTCCTGCATGGCGATGGTCACTGAACTGCGACTGTCACCTCTCCTCAAGCCTACTGGAGAACCGAGCCAATAGCCGTCGGTGGAGGCAGGATGCCTTCCTCGTCCAGGATCTAGGTTTGTATTTGTTATTATCCTCCTGGACATGCGAATCACTTCCCAGTTACTCTCCCTCTTTAAGCATCACACTCAGGGTACCCCCCTCCGGTGATGGCCGGGATCGCCCACTTGAAGGACCCAAGGACACTAATCAGATCTCAACAAGGGCAAATGTGCCTAAAGGACTCGAGAACATTCGTCCGACTTCTCACATTTTCAATGTTGTTTGCCTCGCCTGAAGAAGACCAAAGAGGTCGAAACGCGTCATGCTTTTTCTTGTAATCTGTTTGTCTCTTTCGCTTAGCGGTACAGTCATTTTTTTTCTTTTAAGTTTACAGCCAAGCGAGTCACACACATGAGCATTCATTTCCAACGTTTTGCTATTGTATTTTTTCCGAAGAAGTCCAAAGCTGGGGCAGGGTGCGATGGGCACAGTGGTCAGTGCTGTGTGCCCCTGCCAGTGGGCCATGGGATCAATTCCCTGCCTAAGAACCCATGTGCACAGCAGCTGTTGCGTCCCAAGGGGATTCCACGTCAATGCGGCTGCACACCAAAAATTAATGTTCCAAGGTCGAGTATTTATAAACTGGAGCAATTAGATTGTTTTGAGAATTTTCATTGTCTCAAGTTGATTCTCTTCATTTCTTTTCATATGGTCATCAAGGTACGAACCAGGTGGTTCCAAGCAGATTGATTCAAATCAAAGGAATGGAATTATTGCATGCGTATAGGCTGGCGCAAAGAGAGGGTGACGGGTGAGTGCAAAGGCCTGGAATCTGTGTCAACTATGGGGAAAGTCATGTATTTGAAGATTGTTATTTCAACAAAACAAGGTAAATGATTGGCGAGGGATTGTTCTTGTGATTAATTACTAATTTAACTTTTAATGCTGGCTCACGTTTATGATAGACCTCGAAACGCTTAGGTGGATTATATAGTGTTGTAGAGCCAAATCCTAGTTATGGCGTGTGGCCTGCTGTGCTGTTATGTCTCACGTAGATGACAGCGATGCCAGACTACAATGGAAGAAACGGAACTTGGCCGGCGAGGAAAATACACCAGAAAGGAAAGGATTTTACCTAACCCGAGAGGGGGTCTGTTAGAGAGAGAGAGAGAGAGAGAGAGAGAGAGAGAGAGAGAGAGAGAGAGAGAAGAGAGAGAGAGAGAGAGAGAGAGAGAGAGAGAGAAGGGGGGGGAGCTAACCGGGGCTACAACAAAGAAAGGAAACTATATGATTTGTTCCCCCTTTAGTCCAGCTACTTGTTCTTGATACTCACACACTGTTCCCGCCTTTATTGTCATGCGACCTTCAATCACACATTGATGCGTGCGTGTGTGTGTGTGTGTGTGTGTGTGTGTGTGTGTGTGTGCGTGTGTGTGTGCGTGTGCGTGTGTGTGTGTGTGTGTGTGTTGTCCTTTAAACAGGCATCGGAGGCATGAAGGCTTGCGTCAACGATGACGACAACGCCGATGATATAACGACGATGACGAGGATGACGATGACGACGATGATGACGACATCATCGCTTGTTTGTTTGTTTGTCCGTTCATTGTGTTTGTTTGTTGGTTGGTTGGTATGTCTGGTTGGTTGATTGGTTGGCCTGGTTGGTTGGCTGGTTGGTTGATTGGTTGGTTAGTCTGGTTGGTTGGCCGGTTGGTTGGTTGTTCGTTCATTGGTTTATTGGTTTGGTTGGTTGGTTGGTTGGTCTGGCTGATTGGTTGGTTAGTTGGTTGGTTGGTTGGTTGGTTGATTTTGGTTGGTTGATTGGTTGGATGGTTGGTCGTTCGTTCATTGTGTCTGTCTGTTTGTTTGAGAAGGGATTCACGCACACAAAAGCGGTCATCAGTGTCAGAGTCGCAGGCTGCCACGCCTTGCTAAGCTGTGATGCCTCTGCAGAAGAGAAACCATGGGCACAGCCGACACTGTTGACAGCAGTTGACATGGTGAAGGGGGAAAAGGCAAGTGGGAGGGGGGGGGGGTGGAGGCAGGGAGAGGGCAGGAGGGAGAAGGCAAGGGGGGTGTACGGGGAAGAGAGGCCACGAGGTTAGAGGACCTCAATCTCTTGCTCCACGCAGGGCGAAGGCGCCAGAGGTAGACACACAGCAAGGCAGGGTGAGGAAGGCGCCAGAGGTAGACACACACAACAAGGCAGGGTCAGGAAGGCGCCAGAGGTAGACACACAGCAAGGCAGGGTGGGGAAGGCGCCAGAGGTAGACACATCAAGGCAGGGTGAGGAAGGCGCCAGAGGTAGACACACAGCAAGGCAGGGTGAGGAAGGCGCCAGAGGTAGACACACAGAAAGGCAGGGTGAGGAAGGCGCCAGAGGTAGACACACAGCAAGGCAGGGTGAGGAAGGCGCCAGAGGTAGACACACAGCAAGGCAGGGTGAGAAAGGCGCCAGAGGTAGACACACGGCAAGGCAGGGTGAGGAAGGCGCCAGAGGTAGACACATCAAGGCAGGGTGAGGAAGGCGCCAGAGGTAGACACACAGCAAGGCAGGGTGAGAAAGGCGCCAGAGGTAGACACACATCAAGGCAGGCTGAGGAAGGCGCCAGAGGTAGACACATAGCAAGGCAGGGTGAGGAAGGCGCCAGAGGTAGACACACACAGCAAGGCAGGGTGAGGAAGGCGCCAGAGGTAGGCACAGCAAGACAGATGAGGAAGGCGCCAGACGTAGACACACAGCAAGGCAGGGTGAGGAAGGCGCCAGAGGTAGACACACACAGCAAGGCAGGGTGAGGAAGGCGCCAGAGGTAGACACATCAAGGCAGGGTGAGGAAGGCGCCAGAGGTAGACACACACAGCAAGGCAGGGTGAGGAAGGCGCCAGAGGTAGACACACAGCAAGGCAGGGTGAGAAAGGCGCCAGAGGTAGACACACAGCAAGGCAGGGTGAGAAAGGCGCCAGAGGTAGACACAGCAAGGCAGGGTGAGGAAGGTGCCAGAGGTAGACACACAGCAAGGCAGGGTGAGGAAGGCGCCAGAGGTAGACACACAGCAAGGCAGGGTGAGGAAGGCGCCAGAGGTAGACACAGCAAGGCAGGATGAGGAAGGCGCCAGAGGTAGACACACAGCAAGGCAGGGTGAGGAAGGCGCCAGAGGTAGACACAGCAAGGCAGGGTGAGGAAGGCCCAGTCACCCTCCCCCCCCCCCCCCCCCCCCCCCAGCCCTCAGCATGACGGAGAGAGACAGACAGCTCCTGCAACTATACTGAATTCTTTACCCCACCATACACCAGCACTACACACATAGATTCATACTCCCTATGTGTCTCTGTAGTGTTTAATCTACTGTCTGTCTAGAACAAATCTGAAACGTCTCTAAAAACAAAATACCACATACCCTCATATGGAGAAGTGTCAATAATCGACCCGTGCGATACATGTTTAACCCATTAATGCCTAGCGTCCCATTTTTGGGACATATGTTGGCACATGTTGGGTGAGTGCAAGTCGTCTGGCCAGACCGATTGTCCATGGTTTTCGTCCGAGTCATGACGTCACATGTTTTTTGTTCTCATCGCCGGGTTAACCGGACTATGTTAAAATGTCTTCTTTTTGATTAAATAAAATCCTTCTGCGAATTCTCTCTCTCTCTCTCTCTCTCTCTCTCTCTCTCTCCCTCTCTCTCTCTCTCTCTCTCTCTCTCTCTTCTTCTTCTTCTTCTTCTTCTTCTTCTTTTTTGTTGTGTTTTGTTTTTTGTTTTTGCTTTTGTTTTTGTTTGTTTCTTTGGTTTTGCTTGTTTTGTTTTTTTCCTTTAGCGAAATTAATTCCAGACTGCAGTTAACCAACTTGCAGACCAGTTTTGGAGCCTGGGCGGGCGTGAAGAAGGAGCAGTGTTGTGCCGTTTGCCGTTACACTCCTCACTCGTATCTTTTGACAGGTGAACAAGCTCCATGGTATAGCCCCTGTGATGTACCACACACTATAACACACGTGAATCATTGCGTTGTTATCGTCATCATCAATCATCAGCATCGTCACTTAAACGAACACATTTCTCTGTATGTTTGCAAGTGTTTGGCCAATCGCTTGCAGGATACTCGCTCAACCCCCCCCCCCCCCCCCCCACACACACACACACACGAACAATCTGATGCAGTCCCCGTCTCCCCTTCCCCACCACTCTTCCTCCCCATTCCCGCTCATCACCCCACCAGTGTGTTTTAGGGGTCTTTTTTTCTCTCGTCAGCTGTAGCCTCTAGTGTGCGTGCGTGTGCATCTGCGTGTGTGTGTGTGTGTGTGTGTGTGTGTGTGTGTGTGTGTGTGAGAGAGAGAGAGAGAGAGAGAGAGAGAGAGAGAGAGATTTGTGTGTGTATGAAGAGTAGCTGTAGCCTCTTGTGTGCGTGCGTGTGCATCTGCGTGTATGCGTGTGCGCATATGTGCGTGCGTGCGTGTGTGTGCGTGTGTGTGTGTGTGTGTGTGTGTGTGTGTGTGTGTGTGTGTGTACTGAGCCAGCAATCCGGCGAAGAGGAGACTGAAGGTCACGTGGTTTTTAAATTGACAACGCCGCATTTCGATCTGTGCCGTCATTCAAAGCACGGACTCCTTGGAGCGAGCTCACACATTCCCAAGCAGAGACGACCGACAGTAAAGGTAAGTGACGGGATGGGAGCGAGCTCACACATTCCCAAGCAGAGACGACCGACAGTAAAGGTAAGTGACGGGATGGAGCGAGAGGTAGGGCAGCTTTAAACCCGTAGCTGGATTGCAAATCTTGTGGTTATGTTCAAAAGAGGTTGCAGAGCTTTTAACTTCTAGTTGTGACAGCAATTCTTCTGGTACGGCTGGTGCTGCTGTTATTTTTCTTTTTTTCAAATCAAACGCAAATGCTGCCATATTCCTTCAGTTTGTTTGAATTTTGTATATTCTCCCACTGACAGCCAAATGCAATGTGTTACGGTTTGTGTGAATGTCCACTCATCAGCAACGCTTTTGTTTTTCTTTTTTCTTTTTCTTTCTTGTCCCATCGTCTCTGTGCCATGTGGGAGGCATGCACCCACGCCGGTCATTCCGACCCCCCCCCCCCCATCCACAGCTGCAGCCAGGCCCGCCCCGCCGCACCCCAGGCACCAGCAATCCACAGGGAGCAATGTCAAGCCGTCAAGAGGCAACCCGCGACTCGGCACAGCTGCCGAGTCACTTCGGTGGTGTGTCGTGGCGCCTGTTCTGATCCAACATATGCAGGGCACCACCTACTAAGTTCCCTTCTGATGACAATAATTGCTTAGTCATGGAGCAGGCACCACGGAGTCCGTCCGTCCAATAGACAGCACCCACCCCCTTTCGCTCCCTTTCTCCCCTGAATTTGCTGATACCGGTGACCTCGAGGGGGAATCAAACAAAAGCCACAAACACAGGTCATTGAAACTTAGGTCACGATGAGAGCAGGGCGTGAAAAGCGACAGAATTTGACTTTTTGTGAAGGTGGGGGGGGGGGGGGGGGGGGTTTAGTTAGCTGTTCTCTACATTTTTTCTTTTGTTTCCTTTTTTCTTTTTGTTTCCTCTTTTTGTTCTTTGGTTGTCCCATCTATTTTTGTTGTCCCATGTTCTCACCCGTCTGATGACGTTTCAGATGACCGTTTCTCAATAACGAAACTGCTGCTGTTCGAAAGATAGGATCTGAACCAATTTAGTGCAGTGTCACAGATGCCAAAGTCTATGCTTAGACGTGAGAGGAGAATTTCGTGTCCTAGTTGTGTCAAAGCTGCGGACAGATCTAAGAGAAGAGCAACATATGTTTATCACTACTGACTTTAACACGGCCGGACTCAGTTTGGCACAGGTGTGGGAAAGAAACTGAACTGGGCCACACATGAGTAGAACATTAAAACCCCCTCTTCCCCCCCCCCGCCCCCCCCCCCCCCCCTTCATTCAGCCCTTGCCGCACAGGCAATCCCACACCAGAACTCAAAACGCCAGGGAAAACTACAAGAAAAAAAATAAATAAATAAATTAAAAAAACTATCCAGTTGGGCAGCAAGCGCCACGGGAACAGATGGACAGGGGAAGTAACTGGTCTAACTCTTGTGTTTTTGAGACCTGTTTTAAGCCCAAGCCATTGCCTCTGCTCGCTTCGTTCTGTGAAAGCTAAACGTGAAATTTCAGACACAAATTTTCGTCAGCACGTTCGTGCATGACGGTTAAATTTTCCTTTGATTTAATCGCTCTTTGTGCGTTGCAGGTTATAAAAATGTGTACGAAAGGCGAGTTTCAGTCACTCTGACGATGAAAAGAAATAAGATTCAACATTCCTGACGTGTGCACAACGTGTAGATTCCATTCTAGGTGTCGCGTCATGTGGCGTGATGTGCAGGGCGAACGTGGCGGATGTGTGTTTAACTATCGTAACAGAAGAAGAAAGATTTCCGCACTACACTCTTGCCTTTCCCAACCGTATTCCCGGTAAACCTAAGCGGGGGAGGGGGGGGGGGGGAATCAAAGGGTATGCTCCGGCACAATCTCCGTCACTATGGCCTTTGTGACGACACTAACAGATGGATCGCTGATTTTCTCTGGAACCGAAGACAGACAGTGGCAGGAAATGGGTCAGCGCTAGCCTTGTTGATGCCTATTCAGGGATACCTCAAAGCTCAATTATAGGAGCGTGTCTGTACTTGGTCTACATAAATGATCTGCCTGCAAAATATGACGTCTGTAACACGACAGTTCGCAGATGACACTGCACTGTACAAGACTGGATCACCACCTCACGACTATGTGCAGCTACCACAAGACCTCCATAGACTGCTGAGTGGAACAAGAGCTGGGACATGATGCTTCATCCTAGAAAGCACAACCGCTTCAAGAAGCTGAGAAACACGAGAGCATGCTTAAAAGCTGCATGGCCACCCGCTTCAGTCATGGACTCCATTCATTACTTTGGAGTAACAGTAAGCCAAAACTTCGGCTGGGCAAAGCACGTGTGCTTTCAAGATAGTACCCCCCCCCCCCCCTTCGCTCTCGCGGTGGAGAGACCTAAAAGTCAATTCCAGACCGTCTTGAAACTGGCCGACAGATGGTTTGTTCCGTTTCGTCCCAGAACGGTTATCCTTTTTGGTCTCAGACCAACAGAACATTGGGCGACCAGACGCTGTCCAGCGACATGCAGCAAGATTGATAGTGAGGCGATAGTGAGGCGACGCAGCGAGCTGTCGGAGTTGGTTTCACAGTGAGGTGACCGCAGGCAGAAATTGAAACCAACCAATTTTCCGCCGGACGAAACGGACAAGCGAATTACAAGATGAACAACATTCGTGACGATGAAAAGAACGAGCAATCACTTCTCTTCTCAAGGTCCATTTTGCGTCCACTTTGAGGAGAAAAGTGTGTTCACTCTTCGTTTTCATTGTCCTGAATTGTTGTTTACATTCCCTGAAGATCAAAGAGGTCGAAACACGTCGTGTTTAGTCTTGCTATTTGTTTGTCCCTTTCGTCCGGCGGAATAGTATTTTTGTTTTTCTTTTGAATTATCGGAGGTATTTGCAATAACCCAACACGTCAGATGTCCCTTCTTACAAAAGCGACGTCGTGCAGCAAAATGAACAATGGTGTACAGACTACGCCATAACAGAGGCAAGCAGGATTCCTTGCACGTGCTATCCGTGACTGGAACAGTAAGGCTGACAGGCCAATCGCACCCATATGCGCACAAAATTACCCGGAAGACGGAATCCCCTCTCCTCCATCACTTCAAACTAAGGTCCACCACAGATGACCGATTTGGCGGGCTATATAACTACGATTTAAACGCTTGAGCGAAGGAAAAGAGGTGGTAACGGCAGTAACGGAATGGCGACATAAGATCTTTCACTCATTATCTTCCCCTGTCCTAGGGGTTGACGCAAGGAGCATAAAAAAAAGTACCCGTTCAAAGGACGCCACACCCCCCAAGATTTCAGCTTGAACCACCCCATCCAATTTCGCTATTGGTACGAGAAGTAGGTTCACCCTCTTTTATATGCGAACTTGTGAACATATGTTTTGCACAATGCAACCATATTTCGGTCGTTGCACTCTTTCCCTTTACGTACTCAAAAAATTCATTGTAGAATTTTGAAAACGCAATATCAAAGTCCAAACTCGCTCGCACGCACACATGCACGCACACATGCACGCGCGCGCACACGCACACGCACACACACGTATTCCCAACTCGGGGTAATTGTCCGCTCATCATCTCGGCCTTAGATATACGGAATCTGTTGAAGTCATTCGTGCCGCCAAAGGTTAAAAGTTACATTGGTAACAGCCAAGTCGGCCAGGACTCGAACTCCAACCTAAACAGCGGGTCTACAGTAGTTTTGGAAAGGCTGGTCCTCGGGACATCTGGCTTCCCGGCCAGCTCTGGTGCAGGTACAGTCTTAACCACCCCCACCCCTCTTTCCCTTTCAACCACTTCTTCCCTCAGAACACGCGCATAAATGTAACACTGGGTCCTGATGGTAACACAATGGTCTCAGTATCTGGTTAACCTAGGGTTACCTGTGTCCACAGATGGTGCTGTAACCATGGTTGAGGTTAATCAGGGTTGAGATTAGTCTGGGGTTCCCTGTGTTCACAGGTGGTGTTGTAACCAGGGTTAAAGTTAACCTGGGGTTTCCTGTATCCACAGGTGGCGCTGTAACCATGGTTGAAGTTAATCAGGGTTGAGATTAGCCTGGGGTTCCCTGTGTTCACAGGTGGTGTAACCGGGCTTGAGGTTAACCTGCGGTTTCCTGTATCCACAGGTGGTGCTGTAATCAGGGTTGATTACCCTAGGGTTCCCTGTGTTCACAGGTGGTGCTGTAACCAGGGTTGAGGTTAACCAGGGTTGAGGTTAACCTGGGGTTCCCTGTGCTCACAGGTGGTGCTGTCACCATGGTTGAGGTTAACCAGGGTTGAGGTTAACTTGGGGTTTCCTGTGTCCACAGGTGGTGTCACCAGAGTTGAGGTTAACCTGGGGTTTCCTGTGTCTGCAGGTGGTGCTGTCAGCAGGGTTGAGGTTAACCTGGGGTTTCCTGTGTCCGCAGGTGGTGCTGTCACCAGGGTTGAGGTTAACCTGGGGTTTCCTGTGTCCGCAGGTGGTGCTGTCTCCAGGGTTGAGGTTAACCTGGGGTTTCCTGTGTCTGCAGGTGGTGCTGTCAGCAGGGTTGAGGTTAACCTGGGGTTTCCTGTGTCCACAGGTGGTGCTGTCACCAGGGTTGAGGTTAATCTGGGGTTTCCTGTGTCCGCAGGTGGTGCTGTCGGCAGGGTTGAGGTTAACCTGGGGTTTCCTGTGTCCGCAGGTGGTGCTGTCACCAGGGTTGAGGTTAACCAGCAGCAGGGTCTCCGGAGTCAGGTGGTCTGTGGGCACGAGCGACATGGCCAGACGGTTGGGCTTCCTCATTGTGGCTTTGGGCCTCTTGCTGCACTGGAGCCATGCCGGTTACACCCGCGTCTGTAATCGTGTCACGCATCCGCAACGTAAATACCGTGACTGTGCAGCAAAATTACCCAAGCTGGTCAATGACGTGTGTCGCTTGACTGGAGCTTCAGGTAAGGACACACACACACACACACACACACACACACACACACACACACACACACACGCATGCGCACACACGCATGCGCACATACGTACACACGCGCAAGCACATACACACACTCGCACACGCACTCACGTGCGCACGCGCACACGCACGCACACACACACACGCACACACACACACACACACACACACGCACACACACACACACACACACACACACACGCATGCGCACACACGCATGCGCACATACGTACACACGCGCAAGCACATACACACACTCGCTCACGCACGCACGCGCGCACGCGCGCGCCCGCGCGCTTCAAGTTTAAGTAACCCCTGGACTCTAACTAGGACATGGAGGATAAGAATTCAGTAACACTCGACCTATAAACCTAAATGGAAAAAAATAGATAAATAAATAAAAGGAAATGCATATATTTTACACGTGTCAATCGGAAAAGTAAAGCGGTAAACAGTGTTCTTGTGTGAATGTACTGAAGTGGCTAAAAACGTAAACGAAAAATCGAGATTCTATCGAACGAAAGAGAAATAAATTACAAGACAAAACACGACACGTTTCGACCTCTTCGGTCTTCTTAGGCAAGACAAACAACATGAAGACAATGACAACGAAGAACGGACAATCACTTCTCTCCTCAAACTGGGCGCACATCCATTTTTGATTCAAAATGATTATCATACAATACCCCACCACCGTCATCGCTACCAACACTCTACGTATGATCTGAAATACAACCCCGACATCCCCATTCTTTGAAACGCACTTTTCTCATCTTTTGTTCCAACAATCAATGTCGTAAACTGTTTATTTCTTGTTTCTCAATGATCGAATCGACCACGCTTTTCGTTTGAATCGTTGAAGCCCAGATAATGGACTTGAAAATGTTGAGTTGTTTTTTTCATTTTATACCGAGCGAATAAACTCGAACACATCCAGATAAATTCACACTAAAGAAACAGGCCAAACTCATCATACAATCATCGTCATGCCAAACGATCTGCATGGATGTTGGCTGAAATGTAGCGAGGAAGGCCATGTAACAGAAGTATGGAAAGAAAAAAAAAATCGAGTTTTTGGTTGGCGCTACGGAGACCGAAAGGCATACATGATTTTTATCTTATATACTTGTCATAAAAAACAACCTTCATACAACGATAATGGATGTCAGTAAGTGTGTGTGTGTGTGGGGGGGGGGGGGGGGGGTACAATCTACTGCTTTTCGTGTATACCTCTCACAAAAATAACCTTGATACGATAGTAGATGACCATGATTGTGGAAAACAAATTGATGATGCCCCGTTCCATGCCCATCGGCCCCCCACCCACCCCACCCCTTTCCCTACCCCCACAGCCCCATCCCACCACCCACAAATTCCCCAAACTGAACTGGAAGAAGAACGAATGGCGTACACAAAAAATGTCAGGGTGGAGCGCCCTACCCAACCACCACCAGTCGACCCACCAGATCAGAAACTGCACTACGTGTGATGATTCTGATCCCTGCACAATCCTTAGCAAAGTACACGGGCTGATGACGTTCTGTCTCGTGGTTTCAGGAGGCCAGAGGAAGAGGGAGAATGTCGGCCAGCTGAAGAGGCGACGGAGAAGTGCCTCGCTGCTGAAGACACGCGCCACGAGAGATCCGAATTTGTACTACGGCAGCGTGTGTGAATGTTGCGTACATCGGTGCACTTTGCGTGAAATCAGAGAATTTTGTTAATCGGATGCTCTGTCTGTCTGTCTCTCTCTCTCTCTCTCTCTCTCTCTCTCTCTCTCTCTCTCTCTCTCTCTCTCTCTCTCTCTCGCACACACGCACACGCACACGCACACACACGCTGTCACGCAATGTGGCAAGTGACAGTCAGACACAAGACACTGGGAATCTGACAGAAAATGTACGTTTTAAACTTGTCCCGTATTTCCAACTTGCTTTGTCTTAGAACATTAACGTTGCAGTAAGAAGAGCACAATGGCAAGATAAGGGGATGATAATGTTAAGAGAAGTACGGTTATTTTGAAAGTATGGTAGTATAACAAGGTCACGTTCTATAACAAGGGTACTGTGCCCTATCTATCAATTTATCTGTTTTTCTATCTATCTGCCTATCTCTGTGTGTATATCGGTCTGTTTTTCTATATATATTTGAACTAGGAGACAACCAAAGATTTTTTTTTAAAAAGGTTCCAGTTTTATGGCATATTTTCCAAGTGAATTTTCACTTTCAAAAAAGAAAAAATCATTAAGGTAGACCCATAAATGTTCGGTAACATGGCCAGGTTACGGTAAGGTAACAAAGGTATGGTGATGTGACGAGGGCACAGTAATGTTGCAAGGATACGGCGTCACCAAGGGCACGGTAATAACAAAACAAGGGTATATGAACTTAAAAAGGGTACGGTAATATAACGAGGGCACAGAAAAAGTAACAAGTGTAAAGGGAGGTAACCAGAGTTCGGCAATACAACTGTGGCGCGGAAATAAAACATGGTTACTGTAAATAAGGTACTGATATGGGATTCGCAGACGGTCAAAATATATTGACTTTCAAAAAAAAAAAAAAAAACGCTCCCGAAAATTCGTCCAGTGGTATTGCAGAAACGCTGAGACCATTCCCTAGTCTTGGTTGTGACTCCATATTCTCTATTGTGTGTGTTTTATTTTCTTCTGATTTTTCTTTTTTTCACATACACAAGTATACATATTAACAAAATGCATCATATGTTCATAAGCGTAATATTCATAGCACATGCTCGTATAAATGCATTTATAGAGAGCAAAAAAAAAGTATATGAAGGAATAATCAAAACCAAATATACTAAAAAACAAAAATCGAATACACAATCTCTCTGTCTCTGTCTGTCTGTCTGTCTCTCTCTCTCTCTCTCTCTCTCTCTCTCTCTCTCTCTCTCTCTCTCTCTCTCGTTCGTTGGAAAAAAATTCCTGTCCTTTTTAAATCTTGTATTTTACGTCATATCGTTTATTATTGATAATAGGTAATCAAGCATTACTTATTTGAAAGCCCCATGATATCTTCGTGATTTATCAATTGTTAAAGGTGGGTCCATTGTGCTAAAAAAAATGAAAAAGAAAAATACTATATCCAATATGTATTGCATTGAAGCTGTATGTTTCTCCATTCTGTGCCGATTTCTCAGCAACTTAAGGAATATTTCAACATGTGAACATTATTGATTTTTCATCTGTACACGAAAACATTGCCCAGTACAATTATAATATCAAAAAACACATAGTTACTGAAATGTCCAACGACTTTTAGCTCTTTTTTCCCAGTTTTAAGTAATCTGTATTGTTGCACTTTCTGTTCATATTATTTCCTAATTTTGTCAAGAATTGAACAGCATTGCATTGCAAAAAAAAAAAAAAAAAAAAAAAAAAATCCCTTTCGGTTTGACAAAATGTTTCCTTTTGGGTTTGACGAAAACTTCATTTCTCATTTCCAATCTCCATATTTTTTTTCTAGCATTGTATTTGTTGCTACTGGCCTTAAGATTCAATTTCGATTCCTCATTTATCTACAAATTTTCAAAAGCTCGTGTACACCCGTAGTATGTAAGAAGATGTGGATATCAGTATCTTATATTTGTCTCAATTCTTCAGAAGTAAGGAAGTCACCGTTTTCTTTTTAAGCAAAAAAGTGACGCAAAAGATATAGACCTTTGTCAATCGGTGCTTTTAAATTGTGGTTTTATTACCCACTTTGATTTTAACATTATCGTAATACGAGACCGGTACTGCCAGTAATTCTAAAGTTGTGATGCTAATTTTATGTGAAAGAGATGCATAAGCTTTCAGTATACGCTTTCAAATCGACTTGTTGCTGAACTGACGGGCAAAGATGATCCATGGATTTCAGTGTTTCTGTTATAATATTCATCCATTTATGAGTGCATGTTTTCAGCTTGATTATCCACATTAATTTCAGACAGGAAATAAACCGTCTACATCAGATAAACCCGGTCCTCCCTCTTTTACATTTTTAACGACAATTGTTCGATTCATTCTGTCTTTTTCTCCATCGTGTTTCGGTGCGCCTTAATGGTGGCATCAAGCAGCGTGATGCTTGGCAAATAAAGCTCAATCAGATGAAAAGCAGGCGCCTGTGTGTGTACTTGATTCCTGTGTCCTCCAGCTGTGACCGCAGACTGCAGGAGACGGCCTGACTGATGGCTGCAACTGGTCATGAGTGACACTGCAATACACATGTGTACGCCTGTGCCCTTTGTGTGTGTGTCTCTCTCTCTCTCTCTCTCTCTCTCTCTCTCTCTCTCTCTCCCCTCTTTCTTTCTCTCTCTCTCTCTCTCTCTCTCTCTCTCTCTGTTTCTCCACCTGTCTGTCTGTCTGTCTCTCTCTCTCTCTCTCTCTCTCTCTCTCTCTCTCTCTCTCTCTCTCCCGCTCGCTCGCTTGCTCGCTCGCGCACACACTCGCCCACATGCGTGTGCACACACACGTACTCGCTCGTGCACGCGCGCATACGCACACATACAAACACGCACGCGCACACACATGCACACACTCGCACACGCACACGCACGCACGCACGCACGCACGCACGCACACACACACACGCATACGCATACATGGGGAGACAATGGACAGTTGTTCATGGCAGGAAGAACTTGTTACAGGAGCTACGGCAAAGGCGGGTTTCACGTGCAGTCTGGAATTCCTTCAGGCTGCTGGCTACACTGGCATACTTCTCAGTCTTGTAGATGTGAGCTTGCTCTGCTTTCATATGGCACAGTTGAGTCCAATCGGTATCATTTGTCTCAACGAACCTAACTGGAGTACAATCGCCGGTTTCATGCCACTCTTCCTGATGATCTCTGGATGGTTTTTGCCTATCTGGAAGGTCTACGGTGCACTCGCGCATCCACTAAACCCCGCTTCCGTGCTCTTGATGTCACAGCTGTTCCAGACCGTTATTTCTGGCCGTGTGACATGTGGCGGCTGGAGCTGCTGCTGTGTGGCATTTCCTCTGCCAGTGCCAACCGCACGTGCAACCTTAAGCACTTGGTTGTCTCCTTGTGTATCATCCCTGGGTTAGCGCTGCTTTACATAAACTCGGGACATGTTCCTCTGTTTCTTTTGGCCTGACGAAGCATACACATAATGTCATTATGTACCCCCATTTCATCGGGTATGAATTCAAGGGCAGTGGGTCATATACAGATGTGAGGATGAAACCGATTCTAACAGGTGCCATGTGTCATTGTTCATTCCAGCAGAAATTCCTGTGAGTGCATGAACCCATCGCACCTGTCGGCTTTACTGGAGTGCCACCTGGATCC
>CM031615.1:45187535-45190035 GCA_018398815.1 Conus ventricosus | reverse complement strand
GAAACCAAGCAGATGGCGAAAAAGGGTTTGGGACCATTGACCGTGGGGGGCTCCCGGCAAAACAAGGTCGGTGTTGCAGTTCATGCTGATACCAAAGCCCATGGCCTCTGAGATAAGCTCTGCACCAACAGTTGAGGCAAGGGAACCAAAACAAAAGTTCACAAGGGAAAAGGGCTTGGGTCCCCCCCTTCGCTGACTCGCACTGAACTGTCGCCAACAAACAAAACTACCACGAAATCCTCCTGGGGAATACAAAGCGGGAAACAGACTTCAAAGATGCTGGAAGACTAGGGACAAGGTGGTAGAACAATCAACCCCAGGAAGACAGGCAAAAAATGGAAAGTTCAAGGGCAGGGATTTGCAAAAGAAATTCAAATCAGAAAAAAACAGACCCACAGCCAACAGACAAGGATGGGGGTGCCCAAAAATGAATGTGGTCAAAGCCAAAGGAAAGCCAAAGAACATATGTTTCGGGAGTAGAAAAGAAAAGACCAAAAAAGACTTCAAAAAACAGTCCCGCAGAGCCCCAAGGGGAATGGAAAACGTGGGGAAAGCACTCCAAAGAATCCCTTGGAAAGACATTTTGGGACTGGCCCCTCCAGGACACTTCATTTTGATCAGCATATGCCTTCGCCCTCAAATCAAAAACCCGGGAAGGGGGAAAACAGACGATCCGCATGCCCCCCCCCATGAAAAAAAAAAGTGGGCATGTTCTAAGCCGGGAAAGTAGCCGGGTCAAGGGAAGGGACCAGGAGGCACAACCAAGTGCTCAAAAAGATTGTAAAGTTTTTGGGGCCCTACCAACACCACAAAAGGGGGAACGGACTCCAAAAGCACCCGCAAAATTCTCACGGGAGGAGGAGCAAATCATGGCCCCGAAAAAACATGCCACTCGAAAAATGCAGGCAGAGTTGCTGGGGGGGGCAGATGACTGGAAATGCACGCAGACCTCCCAAAGGAAGAGTCACCAAACATCACAAGAGTGCATAGCCAACTATAGCCCTCTAAGTAACCAAGCAGTGATCATGATCGACTCAGGTGCCCTATGAAAAAATGGGGGCAGCTCAAATCTACAAGCGAAAATAGCTGATCTGGCAAACAGGGTGAGGGGAGAAGGGTATCAGGGCAAATCCTACTCAGAAATTGGAGCTAGGGGGTTTGTAGGGCGTCGCATACGCCTCATGAAAAAAAGCCTCAGTTCGGGAAAGGAAAAAAAACCCGGGGCCCAAAACAATGGGAAAGCGCGAAGGGTTCAAGCTGGGTTGGGCAAGGGAACAAAAGTGATTCAAAGGGTTAATTTCCCTACAAAAACAGGG
This sequence comes from Conus ventricosus, assembly GCA_018398815.1. NCBI lineage: Eukaryota > Metazoa > Mollusca > Gastropoda > Neogastropoda > Conidae > Conus > Conus ventricosus. The sequence continues at coordinate 45,188,719 of CM031615.1, read as the reverse complement.
GTCCCTTTCTCATGGTTAAAGCGCGAGTCATTAATGGAAAAAAAGCATCTCCAGAGGGTCATGGGCAACCCAGCCATGGCGTCCCAAGATGGGGAAAAAAAAAAAAAAAGGGCAGCAGAGGGACATCCAGTCAGAACCCGGGGGTGGCCCAACCCCCCCAGAGGTCAGGAGATAAGGCCGAAAAACTTGCTTGAAGGGGCTGCCTTCTGAGGGCTCCTCTGCCACCTCTCCACGAGTTTCTTTCACTTACAAGTCCAGGATTTTGCGTCAAACAACACATCCCTGTCACATTTTGCTTTCAATCACTAAAAGTCCATGTAATTTTGCGTCAATCACTACACATCCATGTCAGCATTTTGCTCTCAATTCCCCACAGTCCATGTCAGCATTTTTTAGGCCCAGCATAGATTAGCCAGCATTTGATATTGAAAGAAACACAAAAAAAGAAAACCCCCCCCCCCTCCCTCAACATTTCAGTTTTGTTTTCATTTCCACAGAAATACACATTCACAGTCTTTAATACATGGCCTTTTCCCCTTTGCTGACTCAAATTTCCCGACTTCATTCACCCGCCTATCTTTGCGCCAGCGGTTCCCCCAAACAGTCCCGTTTTTTTTCATTAAAAAATCTGCTTGGGAAACCCCCTGACAGGGGCTTTGTGCGCCATAAAAAAAAAATAAATCCCTTTTAGACACAATCAACATTTCAAAACAATCCCAAATGCTCGGTTAAAATACTGGACCCTTAACAAGCCTTCGCATTAATTTTTGTGTGCAGCGTGCCGCTTTTCCCTTTTTCCCTATAAAAAATTTCTCACGAAAAACTTCAATCAATTTGCAACTAAAAGCCCATCTCGCCCGAATTGGAGAAATAAGGTTGCTCTACATTTTCGTTGTCCTGAGTGTTGTATATCTTGCCTGACGAAAACCTACGGGGCGAAACCTCGTTTTTGTCCAGGGGGACCTACAAAAACGTTGAAAAGTTTTTAGATTTCCCCGCATTGCCCCCACTTTTTCAAAATAGACGAAAATCACCCTGATTTGCTTAAAGGATCGAGAACATTCGGCCGACTCGTTACACTTTTAAGTTTTGTTTTGCCCGAAAAGCCCAAAAAGGTTTTAAACGCGGTGTTTTTTTTCTTGTAAAGTGTTTGTTCTTTCGTTCGGCGGAAAAGTAAATATTTT
>CM031615.1:45152535-45175035 GCA_018398815.1 Conus ventricosus | reverse complement strand
AGCAAGAAACACCACTGATGACAGACCGAGGAGCGGCAGACCGAGGGTCACCACAGCAGCCCAAGACCGCCATCTTCTTCGTCAGCATCGACGGGAGCCTTACCAAACCGCTGCCAACACAGCCAGGAACACCGTCGGCAACCATGGTAGGCCAATCAGCAACAGGACCGTGCGTCGTCGACTGAACACAGTTGGTCTCCAATGCAGGCGTCCAGCCTGGCGACCTATCCTGACACTCCAGCATCGTCAGAACCGTCTGCAGTGGGCACAGATCCACGTGCATTGGCGCCATCGGGACTGGGTCCGAGTCTCTTCAGTGATGAAAGCCGGTTCTGCGTCGACCCAGGCGATGGCCGCATCCGGATTGGAGAAGAGCGGGGGAACGCTTCACGGATGCCAACATCACCGAAAGGGACCCATGGGGTGGTGAAAGCATCATGATCTGGGGGGCTATCGGCATAAATCGCCGTATTGGGCCAGTCATCTTCCAGAATGTGGGTCCAGGACGTGGGTAACGGGGTCACTGCTGTTCATTACATCGACCAAGTTCTGAGGCCCCACATCCTGCCGCATTTCCAGCGGCATCCACAGAACCTGTTTCAGCAGGACAACGCAAGGCCGCACACTGCCCGTGCTACGCAGAACTTCCTGAGGCAGAACAACATCAATCTGCTGCCTCACCCAGCCCGTTCTCCTGACCTTAACCCAATAGAGCATTTCTGGGATGCCCTTCAGAGGCAGTTGAACCAGCTCAACCCCAGACCCCAGACAGCAGCTCAGCTTGCTGTCGCTGTGGGCCAGGTGTGGTGGCAAGTCTCCCAGAGGCAGACCAACACTCTGGTGCGCTCGATGTACCGCAGGTGCACAGCTGTGATCAATGCTCGAGGTGGTCACACCAGATACTGACATTCTGCTGTTAACACAGGGTCAAGGTCAAGTTCATGTGACCTTATTTTCTACCAGAATGAACTTTGAAAGGACACTTTTGCGGTGTTCGATTGCTTTTTCTCACTTTCTATTACCAGTTCAAAGGAATCGGTAGCCAAATTACATCAAAATTTCTATACAGTTTGTTTTCGCGTTTTTTATGCCTCTGAGTATATTATCGTACTCTTACCAAGTTACCATAGCCTTGTTCTGGTTACCTCCCTTTACACTTGTTACTTTATTGTGCGCCATTTCTATATTACTGTACTTTTATTAAGTTACCATAGCCTTGTTCTGGTTATCTCCCTTTACGTGTTACTTTATAGTGCCATTTCTATATTACCGTACTCTTATTAAGTTACCATAGCCTTGTTCTGGTAATCTCCCTTTACACTTGTTACTTTATTGTGCCATTTCTATATTACCGTACTCTTATTAAGTTACCATAGCCTTGTTCTGGTTATCTCCCTTTACACTTGTTACTTTATTGTGCCATTTCTATATTACCGTACTCTTATTAAGTTACCATAGCCTTGTTCTGGTTACCTCCCTTTACACGTGTTACTTTATTATGATATTTCTATATTACCGTACTCTTATTAAGTTACCATAGCCTTGTTCTGGTTATCTCCCTTTACACTTCTTACTTTACTGTGCCCTTATAATATAACTGTACTCTTATTAAGTTACCATAGCCCTGCTCTGGTTACCTCCCTTTACATTTGTTACTTTACTGTGCCCTTGTAATATTACTGTAGTCTTATTAAGTTACCATAGCCCTGCTCTGGTTACCTCCCTTTACACTTGTTACTTTACTGTGCCCTTGTAATATTACTGTAGTCTTATCAAGTTCCTATAATCTCGTTCTGTTACTACCGTGCCCTTTCGATTGTTGTATCCTTGTAACATTACTGTGCCCTTGTTACATCACCATACCTTTGTTACGTTGCCGTAACCTGGCCATGTTACCGAACTGTTATGACTGTACCTTTATGACATAGCTTTTTGCTTTTTGTTTTTAAGTGAACATTCACATGGAAAATATACCATAACACTGGAACCTTTTGAGTGTCTCGTTCGAGTTCAAATACAGATAAATAGATAGACTGACATGTAGATAAATAGGTAGGTCGATAGATAGATAGATATAGACAGATAGATAGACAGATAGATTGATAGAACACGTTACCCTTGTTCTAATACATAACCTTGTTATACCACCATACCCTCGCTACATTACAGTACTTCTCTTACATTACCATCCAGTTATTTTGTAACCGTGCTCTCATTACTGTCACGTTAATGTTCTAAGACAAGGCAAGCTGGAATACGGGACAAGTTTCAAACATCGTACATTTGCAGTGTCAGATTCTCAATGTCTTGGCTGTGACTGGCTACATTGCGTGCATGTGTGTGTGTGTGTGGTGTGTGTGTGTGTGTGTGTGTGTGTGTGTGTGTGTGTGTGTGTGTGTGTGTGTGTGTGTGTGTGTGTGCGTGCGTGCGTGTGCGTGTGTGTTTTCATACGATCTAACAGTATTCTCTGAGTTCTGCACGACTGCACTGATTTATGCAACATTCACAGAGGATGTTGCGGTGCTGATCCCCTGGCTTGCGACCTCCTCCCGAGCGGTAGCCCTCTGAAACCACGAGGCAGAAAACACCATCAGCACGTGACAAAAGTAACTGGTCAGGGTTGTGCAGGGATCAACATCACACGTTGTGCAGTTTCTGATCTGGTGGGTCGACTGGTGGTGGTTGGGTAGGGCGCTCCACCCTGACGTTTTGTGTATATGCCATTAGTTCTTCCAATTCAGTTTGGCGGATTTGTTTTAGGGTGGGTGAGAATGGGGGAGCTGGAGGGTTGGGGGATGGGGATGGAACGAGGGAATAGATGTTATTCTTTTTTCTCCTCATGATCAACGATCGTTGTATCCAGGTTGTTGGGTTTTTTTGTTTTGTTTTTTTTGTTTTGTTTTTTGTTTTGTTTTTTGAGACAGGAATAATAGAAAAGCAGATTTTTTACTCTCCCCATTTATGGGCGCCCATTATAGTTGTATTAAGGTTCAGTAGGCCGGAAGATTATCGCGTTTCACGGGTGTTTACAGCTGTATATTTATTTTAATATTTCGTTTGTTTTTACACAGCATCGAATTCTTTTTCGTTTTTGTCTTCTTTCCTTCTTTTCTTCTTCCTTTCTTCCTTCGTTTCTTTCCTTCTTTTTCTCTGTTTGTTCGTTTTTTTAAAAAATTTGTTTTCATGTATGAGCAGACATGATCAGAGTGAGTGTGCCAGTACACCACACATTAGAACATTAACAAACCCAGACACTTTGTATCAAATGCCAAAACACTAAAATCAGCAAAAGTTTGTCCATTTTGAAAGAGAACATACAGACTATGCATGGTGTGTAAGAGACTGGTTGTTAAAAAAAAAAAAAAAAGCTAGTTGTGGAAAATTGATTGTTTTTTTTCCGCTTTTCGTTTTTTTTGGCAGATGAAGAGGACAGTGTGAAGCACCAAAAAATGAAGAGGTGGATTTTGGCCTTAGGAGAAAAAAAAAGAAAAAAAGAAAAGGAACGCGGCCCTGGGAGCAATCTCTCTCGCACAGCACTCAGCGCACTGAGCACCCTTTCTGCCTCTCACGCCAGTCGCTCACATCAGGGAACACTGATCCATTCTCACACAACGCTCTACTTTTATAAAAATGTACCGGGCCGCAGAGCCAGCAACACGGTGCCAGAGACGAAACGTGCGTCGCGAGGCCGGTACCAACAGAATTGTGTTTTCTATCGCAGCTTCAGTGTTGTCTGGCTCACTGTCCGTATGAAAAGAGCGAAATGCCAGCTGTTCATTCATTGTAAAATTATTTCACGCTCTTCAGTATCTTTTATTGAATAGAGGAAAATATGACGCAAACGCGTTAAAAGTGGCTTCACTCTGGGACATTAATCAGCAATGATTTAGTACAGGAACAAAATTGTCAAATGTGACTTACTGTATTTTATTCCTTGTTCTGAGGTTTTCATCGATGTAAATATGTGTTAATATAAACTTCATTTTCCGAGACAGTGTCTAAGTGGAAAATTCTGTTGTTAAAAATTACTAGAAAACACAGCTGACTTTTCACTTCGCCGGGCCGTCGGCGCCTACTTTTGACACAATTTCAACTGAAAAATACTATGTTGAAATGGTCTGTTAAATAAATTCTACACATTTTCAGTTTGTATTCATAACAGAAATGGAGTCATTAGCAAGATTTCGATCGGGAAGTCCGAATTTCGTAGAATGATAATTTGGATCAAAACTCCGACAATGAACGAAGAAGGGCGACTTACTCAAGGGAACCAGCGTCATCTAATCATTTCGTATAGTCGCAAGCCTGTACGGAAAAGATCCTAAGCATGCGATATACGAAATGAGAGCTCATGGACATTACTTTTGACATGCTCTTCAGATTCTTCGGTTTTCCTCCTCTTACTTTTTGTAAAATCAAGAATTATTCAATGTTCATTCGACAGACAATTGAAAATGGCGCCAAGATTGCTCGTGCAAAATACCAGTTTAGAGAAAATATGGGCTTCTCAGCCCAGACTGTTGTAATGAATAAAATACATTAATTTTTGTGACTTTAGCGACGTACATACAACTCTGTAGGTTCTGAGGTATTCATGATTTAAAGAATTACACCAAAAAAAAGAAAAGAAAAAGAGATTCGACCAAGGAGGTAAGGGGAAGATAACTCTTGAACAAAACATTTTCATCCACGAAAGGTAACCAAAAGAAATATATACACTGTTAGCACCCGGCTACAGTTTGTATGAAGGTTCTGTCATTATGGTTGTATGAAGGTTCTGTAATTATGGTTGTATGAGGGTTCTTCGTTTTATGACAAGTATATAAGATAACAAAAAAAAAATCATGTATGCCTTTCGTCGTCATAGCGACTATCGATTTTTTTGTTGTCTTTCCACATTTCTGTTAGATGGCCTTCTTCGCTACATTTATGCAAACATCCAGACAAACTGTTTGCGATGATACGATGATGATGATGATGATGATGACGATGATGGTTTTGGTCTGTTTCTCCATTTGATTCGGCTGGATGTGCTTGAGTTTATTCGGTCGATATGAAAATGAATACAAAAAATTGTCAACATTTTCAGAGCCTTATCAGGCCCTGAGCGATTCGAAGGCAAGGCGTGGTGTCATTTCATGATTGAGAAAGAAGAAATACTATGTTTATCCGTTTACGACGTTAACATTCGGAAACAAAAGATGGGAAAAGTGCGTTTCAAAGAATGAGGATATCGGGATTGTATTTCAGATCAGACGTCAAGTAGAGTGATGTGGTGATGACGTTGGTGGAGTATTGTATGATAAGATGAAAAGACAAGAGGTCGAAACGCGTCGTGTTTGGGCTTGTAGTTTGTCTCTGTCGTTCGGCGGAATCGTGCTTTTCCAGTTGAGTTGTTAACCACTTCAGTAAATGCACTGAACAATTACTGGTCTACCGTTTGCTGCTTACTTTTTCGGTTGACAGGGACTTTGAGAGATAAGTATCCTCACATCCCGAACAGACCCGTGTAAAATATATCTTTTTAATTTTTTTAAAATTTAATTTTCTATTTACGTATGTAGGTCGAGTGTTATTGAATTCTTAACCTTCATATCCTAGTTAGGGTCAAAGGATTAATTAAACGTGGTGTGGTGTGGTGTGGTGGTGTGGTGCGTGCGTGGTGTGGCGTGGGTGGCGTGGCGTGGCGTGGTGTGGCGTTGCGTGTGTGGGTTGCGTGGTGTGGTGTTGCGTGGTGTGGTGTTGCGTGGTGTGGTGTTGCGTGTGTGTGTGTGTGTGTGTGTGTGTGTGTGTGTGTGTGTGTGTTCATGTATGTGTGTGTGTATGTGTGTGTGTGTGTGTGTGTGTGTGTGTGTGTGTGGTGTGTGTGTGTGTGTGTGTGTGTGTGTGTGTGTGTGTGTGTGTGTACGTGTGTGTGTCTCCTTACCTATCCCTCGTGGACATGTCCGTCTGACCAGATCCACCAATGCTGATCCACAGATACCCCGACGAGATTGTGGTGCTCTGAGGTTACAGTAGTGTTCGTAACCGGCATGGCTCCAGTGCAGCAAGAGGGCCAAAGCCACAAACGAGGAAGCCCAACCGTCTGGCCATGTCGCTCGTGCCCACAGACCACCTGACTTGAAGGAGGATTATCAGATGACGTCTGTTCAGTTCCACTTATGTTCTTTCTTTCTTTCTTTTTTTTTTTTTTAATAGGCACACATAAAGAAAGTATTTCACTGGACAACCGCGACATTATTTACAAACATCAAACAAAGTCATGTAACATGTCACATAGTGTCCTCATAAATACATGACATTTAGAGAAAATACGTTACATAATCATTGTCACGGTTCACCCGGTTAAGGGTGACCAATGACGAGGCGCGTGGGAAGAGGGAGAACCCGCAAGTACCTGACCTCAAGCGCACAAATCAAACACCAGGCAAGAGATAGACAAACCACAACATTTATTCACATTAAACAGATATTGATGAGAGATGAAGAGGTGGGGCCCTAACTAACTAGATAGAACAGTGATGATACTAAATCCCCCACCCTAGCCCAGTACAGCACCCAGGTGGACCTAATCACCCAGCCTACCCCACACTACTGAAGCCCGCAGGGAAAAGGGAAATGTGTACAATGACAATCACATAAGAAAAAAAAAACAGTCTTAAAATCTATTTAGAAACAGAACACAAACTAATGGCCTGTCGAAGGAAAAAAACAACAACAAAACCTAAAAAAACACACATTCCAACCAGTTCACTTCTGTCTGCTCCTCTCTTGTTCCGTCTTCCTTGGGGCTACCTTGAGTCCAGCACTCCCACCCACAAACCCTTAACTCACGCACGCTCCTCACTGCAGTCGCCTCATGATGTCAGGACAGGCGAGGAAGTGCCGACATCACAATCGGGACCTCCCGGGTCCCAGGGCAGCAGGCTGTGTTGATGTCCCGGCCAACAGGAGCAAGGTCAGGGCGTGGACGAACAGGAGATGAAGTGGCAGTTGAAGACCCGGGAAAAGGTAGAAGGAGAAGGAAAAGGGAAAAGTGCTGCACATCATACAGTGAACTCAGAGTGAGCACACCTACACGGACTGGTCGGCGGGGACGAGGAAGAGGGGGAGGGTGCGAGTGAAGGCGAATGTGGGAAGGGAGGTAACTATGACACAAGGAGCCCCCTATACCTAACTCTATATATATTCACTGGTCATCCAGGCACAATAAGCCATACATACAAAAACTCTCTACTTATAGTGGACACTTTGAACTGGTAAAAGATTAATCGGAATCACTGTATGAATGGCAGTATTTAAAAGAAAAACTGATCGTTACATTTAAACATACAGACGTGTAAGTACGGAGCTGAACCAAAATAATGACAAAAGAAAAACCACTGGCCCTAAGCTATCTCAATCAATCAATCAATTATTTTGATTATAGTCCAGACGACCATGGAGGCTATAAGACTATCTCTGAAACACAACCAATCAAACATCTTTGAAAGATATGAAAATAAAGCACAAAAATGATACCACCATTCACTCTCCATGCAACCCAACAAAACAGACAAGACAAGGGCGCCTGGTCACCATAAGGGAAAAAGGGGGAGGAGGGGGAACACAAGAGACACCCCCAAAACAACTCCCTCACCAACCAACCTTCCCCCAGCCTCGACCATTAGGCGCCAAAAGGTAATGCCATAAATAAACATTTACGCTGGAAAGTTGAAACAAAAATGAAGAGTCCTTGTGAATTTTGAAAATAAATGAATGAAAATAAAATAACGATTTCAGCGCAAAATGTGGTACGCTAGTCGACACCGAAAATGGGGAGAGAGGAAAAAGGGGAACGAAAGGAAACAGTTCCTGAGATGTATGAATTACTTGCAATAAGTAGGATTCCACTAAAGAGGCTGCGACCGCTTGGAAAACGAACCCCCCAGAGTCGAATCGAAAGGAACGAATGCCGAAATTTGACCCCAAAAAAAAAAACATCTTCAACGTGACCAACGTACCACCAAATATTAATTTAAGACTCAACACTCACCACAACCACTCGTGCCAAAGAGGACGAAGACGACAGGTCACCACGTCTGGGGAGAGAAAACAGCCATGCAGATCCCCCAGGAAGATGTCGCCACCAGTCTGACCCTCCTGTCCTCTGTCCCTCTCCAGTCTTCCTTTCCAGGGTCCTCCTCAGTCTTCTTCAAGGTTTTTTTTCCTGTCTTCTTCTCAGGGTCTTCTTTCTTCTTCCTTCGGCCCTCCAGATGAAAAGATGATGTGGGGGGTGAAAACAAAGGATGGTGATGGATAAGCTCCAGCAAGATGACGAGTCTTGCTCCAGTGGGCTGACTGCCCACTCCAGTTGATATCTAGAATACAGGGACGAGGCCCTCTCCTACAAAATGATCCATGAAGAGAAAAAATGAGATGACTCGATCACCCCCCCCCCCCCCCAAATCAGAGTGCCAAAACTCACCCCAAACCCAACTTTTGCCCACCTTCCAACAGTGACGTAGGCGAGCGAGAAGACTGGGTGAACGAAAATGAACGGAACGCACGTGCAAAAACAGTGCACAGCGAGGCTGGGGTGCAATGGCAAGTGACTGCCCAAAATCAGTCGAGCAGTGTTTGCCCCAAGATTTGGTCCCTTCTAAAAATGGGCATATAGGGCAAAAATAATAGGGACAAAATCTCACAAGGGGTAGAAAAGAAAGGTCACGCTTGGCGCGTGACAATCATATTTCAGTCTTATTGTTCCATTTGATGCCGAAGGTCACAGACAACATGCAAAAAGAAGGGAATTATATTCTATGCATTATTAACATTATTCTTGTATTAGTAGTATGTATGGAAACCATTTTGTCCCGTATTCTGCATAATTCATCTCCATTGAGTACATATGTTTCTCAATTTTATGTATATAGCATAGTTCCTTTAGAAACATTATTAGGTTGGGTTTCATCTTATTAATTCTATATGAAATATTTTCCCATTAAAATGATTAAGTCTAACATATCTGTTTTTGTTTTCTCATCAGTGCCAAACAATATAAGCTCTACATTAAATGACAATCTTTCACAGTGTGAACACTTACTTTTTAGAATATTTTCAAGTTCTTTCCAGAAAGTATGTGCAAATTCACATTCCCACAAGTAGTGACTAATTGAATCTTTCTATTACAGAAGTTACACATGTCACTATCCACAACCTGCATTCTTTTCAAAATACTGTTAGTTACTAAAATTCTGTGACATATTTTAAGCTGGAACCATTTCAGTTTTATTTCTTTTATTTTCTTAATTCTTTTTAGTACGTCTGTCCAATTAATAGGTATATTAAGGCGCTGTTCCCACTTCATAAAAGAGCTGATGTTTAAAACGTCAATGTCTATCATAATATCATAGCGAATGCGTGCCCCTTTAGTGCGCTACAAATGGTAACGCTAATGTTCTGTCATTACTGGTATTACTGTCGAGTTTTATTAACATTTTCTTCGCATAGTCTTATATTGATTGTACGCAACTTATGTAATTTAGAAAATTGGATCCCAGCTTCTCTGACAGTGTGTGACGGCTTATAAAGTTACCATTGTCATCAAGTAAATGTTTAACCAAAAATATATTGTTTTGCATCCATTTCTTGTAAAAGAACGGTGTATTTCCCACTTTGAACTTTTGGTTACAAAAAATAGGTTCAATAGCTAGATCTGTGTTATTTTTTAATTCTGCACGGTTGCAAAATAATTTATATGCCTGAAAAACATCTCTCCAAAAATTATTTATTTTGCTTTGTACAAATCTATCTGGTCCATATGAATCAAGGGCATCGATTTCAGGACATAATGAATGTAGTACTGTTTTCCATTTACAATTTTGCACGTATACTTTCCTAATCCAGGCGATTTTTAAGGATTGGATATATATCTTAAGATTGGGTATACCTAGCCCTCCTTTCCAAATATTTTGCACAGAATATTTTCTTTTAATTTTATCATTTTTGTTGTTCCAAACAAACTTAAAACACATATTTTGCAACATATCTATCTGAGAGTCTGGAGGGTTGGGCTGAAGGATCCACAAATATATAAGTTTTGATAGCACTAATGACTTTAGCACTGCTATTCTACCTAGTGGTGTAATTACTCTTTTTGACCATATTTTAAATAGATTTTTAACTTCTAAAAATTTATCTGTCACATTGATTTGTGTCATATTTGTCAGATTATTCGTAAACCACACCCCTAGGATTTTAAATTTTAAAGGGTTCCATTCCATTTTATATAAGGGTAAGTACGTGTTCGACGAATTCGTTTTTTTATCCCTAACCAAACATTAAACGTTTTTTCATAGTTTAATTTAAGTCCAGATATTTGCTCAAATTCATAGAGATCTGTGAACAACTTTTCATATGATTTCTTATCTCCTTCCAGTGTGAAGGTGGTGTCATCCGCAAACTGATTTGTCTTGAATTCTGTATTATTTTTATTTTTATGCCTTTAACATCTTGATCTTGCCTTATTTTGTTTGCTAGTATTTCGGCACATAAAACGAACAAATAGGGAGATATAGGATCTCCTTGTCGGCATCCTCTTGCAATAGAAAATCCTGAAAAAACCTTCCCATTCACTATAACATAAGACCTTACCTTTTCATAAAAAGATAATATCCATTGCTGTATTCCTTTTCCGAAACCGAAAGCACGTAGAAACCTACTCATGTATGACCAGTCAACAGAGTCAAATGCTTTTTCGAAATCGACAGATACTAATAACCCAGGCAAGCGGTTCACCTCTAAATAGTGAATTACATCATATATGGTTCTTAAACTGTCTCCTATGTATCTACCGGGAATGAAACCTGACTGGTCCTCATTTATGATTTTGGGTAAAACAGATTTTATTCTACCTGCAATACAGGCAGAAGCAATTTTATAAGTAACATTAAGAAGTGAAACTGGTCTCCAGTTCTTTCTGGTTCACTTATACACACACACACACTGTCAAGGAGCGTGAAACCTCTCACAAAAGGCATTAGACGCTTGGAGACAAAGGGGACATTGTACGTGGTATACAAATAGGTAATTGACCAATTAACCAGGGTACCTTACCCACCGCACACGGCCGAACTGTGTGAAGAGGCCGGAGTGGTCAGATGACAAACAACACCTAGGAGAGAGTTCGGACCTGCCGGTGGCGAAAGGGGAGCTCCAAGTGGGCGCTAAATGCTCGTCAGCTGAGGTTCTTGTGTAAACAGTCAGTAAAGAGCAGGGGTCTTGGACTCGTTCGGATGGTATTGCCGTGGGTCACTGTGTTGGTTCTATTGTCAGGCTGGCTGAATGTGTGTGGAGGTTGTAGTAACCCTCCTTAAGATAATTACTGTGTTAACTGACCACCGAAGTCGGCGGGAATTTTCGATGTCCATCTGGGGCTAAGTGTGTGTTTGCTAATCAATTAGGTAGGGGTGTGTGTAAATGCTGATGTGTGTGGAATGTAGCGAGTGGAGAATTCAGGGTACTTGTGAACTAGGGGTTTGAGAAGCAGCGTGGACAAAGGCATGGCCCGAAGGGGAATCCTTTGTTTCCCTCCCTATATAAACTAAGGGAGAACAACGTGTCGAGAGAACAACACCAGGAGAGAGAGAGAGAGAAGCACAGAGAGAGAGAGAGAGGAGAGGAGTGAGCAGGACAGAGAAAGGGTCGAGAGAGACGTGGTCTGGAGATAGAAGAGACAGCAAGGTCTTAGAGTTAAAGACAAGCTGGAAGAGAAGGAAACTAAGTTTGAAGCCCAGAGGTGGGTGAAGACAGACAAACTGAATTTGAACCCAGAGGTGGGTGAAGAAGACGAAGGAGAAGAGTTCGACGTCGAGATCCCAGAGACGACCACGAAGACCCAGTCCTGAAACCTGGAGCCAGTCAACTAAGGGCATCACCATCAAGCAGTGCTGAAGAAGACGTGAAGAGACTTTTTTCAAGAACTGTGGTGTGGTTTGAAAGCGTGGTTGTGTGTGTGAAAACCTGGCCAGGTAAGAAGTCATTTTATTATAACCCGGGATTAGGAAGTATTGATCTTTCATGTTCTGATATTTCATTGTGTGTGATTTGATTGTTCATGATTAATTATAAGTAGCATAGAAATTGTATTTCTTGTTCTCAGTCGTGTTGGAGAGAGACGAATGCGTGACATCCATTCCCAGAGAGAGGCGAATGTTTGGTGTGCGCATGAGTGTGCATATGCGTGTACGAGTGCAAAGATAACCTTGGTGTGTTAAGCCTGACTAATAATACATCAACTTAGTGCACTTAAGCAATACCATCACGATTTCCCCCGTCCTGGACACACACACTCTCTCTCTCTCTCTCGCTCGCTCTCTCTCTCTCTTCCTATCTCTCATCATCACGCGGAAGTGTTACACGCGTTAGTGCTACTCGCGGTAGTATTACACACGCGATAGTGTTACACACGCGGAAGTGTTACACGTGGTAGTATTACTCGCGGTAGTTTTACACACGCGATAGTGTTACACGCGATAGTGTTACACGCGGTAGTGTTACACGCGGTAGTGACCTGCACCCATAGCCGTCTACTTCAGTGACATCAATTCACAACATTGACATCATGCGCAAGTGTCCCATGCTTGAAAATTACACTTTCACATGTTGATGTATTTATGCACAGAGGAATTCCAGCACGTGAGTGAGCACACAGGGGGGAGAGAGAGAGAGAGAGAGAGAGAGAGAGAGAGAGAGAGAGAGAGAGAGAGAGAGAGAAAGAGAGAGAGAGAGAGAGAGAAGAGAGAGAGGGAGAGAGAGAAAGAGAGAGAGAGGGAGAGTGTGTGTGATCCTGCAGCAAGGAATTGTGTACGCTCCAATGCATTTTGTTGTGAAGCACCCCCCTCCCCACCCACCTCCCACCCAACCCCAGCGCACACACGAAAAAAAAAAAAGCTCTAAGTACATTTCAGCTCTTTACGAATTTACAGGACTTTTGTTTTAGATTGATGATACCCTCAAAGCAACAGCATTCAACAACATCAACCATAACAAATCGATATACACAAAGTGGTCATGCAAGCGCGCTCGCGCCCCCGCCCGGGCTGTGCTGGGTGCCAAAAGCCACCTGATCACAGTTCAGCCGATACATCTTCACGGAACGCGGTGGATCAGCACAGCAGAAGCAACTTACGCTTTCTCCCCCCCCCCCCCCCCCCCCCCCACGTGCCCATTACTGTGATCCCGTGCATGTGTGTGTGTGTGTGTGTGTGCGTGCGCCCGTCCGCGCCTGCGCGCACACGCACGTGAATGTCTGTGTACACAACATAGTCAAAACATACTAACATACTACACATCATCTCATTAAACGTAGATATTATATCTAACGTTGTATCAAAAACTGCCCGACTAACGCAAGGAAGTGGGATGTGCAAAAATGTCATCCCCCCCACGGCACACGAAATCCAGCCGTTTGCTCCGCACAGTGTCAGCGAAACTTTGCCGTTTTTCTGGCCCACAGCTAAATACAGCGGCCAGCTATTAACCAATCAGCGTGAACGCGCGCACTGCGACCACGACGCTACCCGCCATTGTTGGCGCGTGGTGTTGTGGGTGGTGAATTTGTGCAAAAAGTGCGAATTTCGGTGTGTTTTGGATACTGCAGTTCATCATCTTCGGTGGTTGCTGTGTTCAAATAGTCTTAGCTCTGTAAAGAAGTAGACAGGATATCACTTTTGTCCAGATCTTCAAAACACCAAATTGATCAGTGCGAGCGACTGGAAAACGTTCCCTTCTTTGATATGAGTAAAATTCGTGCATTTTGGGGTTTGTTGACAATATTAAAACTTAAATTCAGGTCTTTTGGGGTTTTTTGTCCGCTTTTACAATTGTTCTCAGGAAAGTTTTTAGTTTCCAGTATCAAGTTATCAAAGTCATATACCTGCAACGGGCCGCTGGAAGGCTATACGTGGGGTGCTTAAAGTACTGAAACCGTGCTTGTTCGCCGCTCAGTAAGCCTCCCGTGTCTGACGTCACTGTCTGTGTCGGTTTAACACGCAGCGCGCGTGGTGCTCCCTGCTGTTCGTTCTCTCTCTCTCTCTCTCTCTCTCTCTCTCTCTCTCTCTCTCTCTCTGTGTGTGAAGAACAAGAACAAGAACATATTTTATTGCCATATGAAAACCAGAGGTTTTGTGGGGCACAGATGATCAAGTTCAGACATTCAACTAAACTAAACTAATCCTAGCGTTGTCACATCTTGCAACATAACATCATTAGTAGCAGAAAGAAAAGCACAGTGTGTATCAGAGTCTGATTAAATTTTCTGTCTCCGAAGAGAAAAACACAACAGGATATACTGGGCAAGTACAGGTTGGAAGCAGTCCAATAACATAAGCTCCGAGGTTTTGTCATGTTAGTCTGTGGTGGAAAATCAGTTTTTATGATCCTCGTCATCAGGTCATAACGTTGTTGGTCAAATAATTTGCAGTCATCGAGAAAATGTAGTTCGTCCTCAACGACTGGCATGTCGTGCATAATCTGTTTTCTCTGTCAGTGTTGGTATAACGGCCCCTCTCAATTTGGAGGTCATGGGCACTTATTCGTAATCTAGTTAGTGCTCGTCTGCAATCTGTGTCAGTGGTTGCTCCAAATAAGCCGCCTGTTTGTATTCGGTAGTAACTGTGGCATAAAATTTGAGCTTGGATGTGCTTTCATTCTTTTGTTTCTTCCAAAACTCAATATAAAACGTTTCCAGCTTCGCATTGATCAGAAACTTCAGGCGAGTCACACTAAATGTACCCTGATTTTCCCAGACATGCTGTAATCCTATCGTTGACAAGGTTTGTCGTATAAACTTCATCCATATGCTTTCTTCGGTGCCTTGAGAGATCATTGACTGATAAATCTGTTGTTGGTAAGAGTCTTGGTCTGACTAATATGTGTATCCAGAATGCGATAGTCTGGGTTATCACTTTAAAAGTAATCGGGAATCTCCCCAGTTCGCCCAAAACCGGTAATGCCATTGCTTTTCTATGAACTCTTAATAATTGCCTGCAGAATTTAATGTGTGCAGTTTCATGTGGGAATTTGTTTGCAAGACAGGTTTTGAACAAATGCTGCATTTCTTTTCTTGACATATTTCATCTTTGTATTGGTAAGAGGATGGGAACCACACCTCCGACCCATATGTGAAGATGGGAGAGACTAACGAGTCAAATAGGGTTGTAACTGTTCTCATATTTACATTTTGACCATAAAACGTTCTCTTCAAGGTATGTGCGGCTTTATTCCCCTGTCTTGCTAAGTGTTCTTGGGCTTCTGTAAAATGTCCGTTTTTATGGAAAATGACTCCAAGATATTTATATTGATCTACTGTTTCAATTATGTTTTCACCGCAATTGAAGAATAGTGGTACCTTTGGATCCGATTTGGTGAATACCACGACCTTTGTTTTCTCTGTGTTGATTTTCATTCCCCAGTCTAAACAGTAGTTGTGTAACTGGTTTAATTTACGCTGAAGTCCCTGTTTTGAAGTCGAGAGGATAGCTAAATCATCTGCATACAAAAGACACGGGATTTCGACTTGTTTTAGATCGAAATTCTTGGGGAATCATGGTCTCTGAGATATCCGACAATGTCATTTATGAATATGTTAAATAAGGTTGGGCTAAGGGTATTACCTTGGAGGACACCTTTTTGTATTAATATTTCCTTAGTGAAACCAGATTGGCTTCTTGTACAAACCGTAGCCCCGTTGTACATGTCCTGTATGATTTGGTAGCATTTACCTGTTATTCCCGCTTGCATCATTTTCATCAGTAGGGCTTCGTGCCATATATGATCAAATGCTTTGCTGAAGTCAACAAAACAGCAGTAAAGCCTTTTAGTTCTGTCTTTTAGTACCTTATCAACTAGTTTTGACAATATGAATATTTGATCAGTGGTCCGTGATCCCTTTCTGAACCCTGCTTGCTCATTTGCCAAAAGGTGGTTTGCCTCAAGATAATTCATTATCCTTTCATTTATTATGTTGCAAAACACTTTTCCCAGCGAACTATTCAAAGTTATGCCTCTGTAATTGTTGGGGTTGGACTGGCCGCCTGACATAGACTGGGACTATGATTCCTGTTTTACAGAGGTCCGTGGTGTGTGTGTGTGTGTGTGTGGTGTGTGGTGTGTGTGTGTGTGTGTGTTGTGTGTTTTGTGTTGCTATCACTTTAGAGCGATGAAGGTTCTTTTTTTCTTTCTTAACGGCATCGTTTAATGCCCCACCCCCACCCCGCCCTCACTGCTCCTCCATGAGTCGAGTACTTGCTGGCTGGCAACCAACGCGACAATTTCCAAATCAGTTCACAGGAAAGTGATAAAGAGAATCAGTCTGTGAGTCTTCTTAGTTGTTTGCATACAAAGGAAAACAGCAATACTGTATTATCATCTTCCATGTAACGGGACAGTCCGTGATAAGTAACATGTAGAGCTGAGTTTTAACAATGATGGATACATCCTACACCTACTGCGCTGCACAACCGTGAGTACAAAATCTCTCTGTCTTCCTCTGTCCTGTCTTGCATTGCCCCCCCCCCCCCCCCCCTTCCCCCTCTTTCTTTCCCCTCTCTTTCTTCGCCCCGTCTCGCGTTGCTTTGATTCTCTATCTCACTCTTTCTCTCTCCCTCCCACACACATGCTCATGTGATGTGTGTGTGTGTTTGCGTGTGTAAAAACTCAGCATGTTACAAACATAGCGTAAAAAAGCATGAAACACATGTTTATGTGGAAATTAAGCATGTTACACTCACAGCAAAAAAAAAAAAAAAGCATGAAACACGCAAAACAAATTGTGTTGGCTAGTACTGTGTGTTTACGTCTGCGTCTGGTGAATGGGCTTGACAACGTTTTGAGACAGCAAACAGTGAGCGTAAGTATTACCGAAGTATTAAATATCTCTCTCTCTCTCTCTCTCTCTCTCTCTCTCTCTCTCTCCCCCCCGTGTGTGTGTGTGTGTGTGTGTGTGTGTGTGCGAGTTTCCGGCGGAAAACTCACACACGCCAGACAGACACACGAGCGCGTTCAACACCAACACTAGAAAACACGCGCACAGTTGTAAGTGGATTTTGTTAATCAGTCCGAGGGAAAAGATGTGTCTTTAAGGAGGTTTTGTGTGTTGTTGTCTTCAATTTAACGTCTTTCCACATAAAGTGATATTAGACGGTGTGTGTGTGTATATGTGTGTGTGTGTTATTGTGTGTGTGTGTGTGTGTGTGTGTGTGTGTGTGTGCGTTTCTTTTGCCTTCTATCTGTCTCTCTCTTTGTCTGTCTGTGTCTCTCTCTCTCTCTCTCTCTCTCTCTCTCTCTGTGCGTGCGTTTTGCTCTCTCTCTCTCTCTCTCTCTCTCTCCTCTCTCTCTCTCTCTCTCTCTCTCTCTCTCTTTCCTCGCCTTGTCGGTCCAGCAGTACAGTAATTGTAATGTTTATAGCCAAGCCGACCGCAAAGGGCCATATCACAGCTGACACAGCAGTGCAAGTGGTCAGTTTTTCTGTAAAGCCACTTTCTTGGGGAGACAAGCATTAGGCCCTACACATTCCGATCGGCACAACGTGTACCTCGCCACAGTGATGCAGCCGTTTCGGCGCTGGCGTGTACCTCGCCACTACAGATAAGCTGGGAAGGAATGTAGCGCGGGCGGGCGCTGCGAGAGGGATGGGATGGGGGTGGGGAGAGGTGGGAGTGCTACTGGGGGGAAGGGAGGTTGGGGCGCTCGTTAAAAATAGGCGGACCTCCTCGCCGGCCAAGTTGTTATAATTGCGTGCGCCGTGCCCCCCCCCCCCCCCCCCCCCCCCCCCAAGTTGAACGATAGAGAGAGTGCAAAAGGACCTCATAAATGGCTATTAAGAGGGAAAAAAAAGGGGACATGCCAGTTTGCTGCGTGCCAGATTGCCGAACACCCGCGCGCCGCCGGAGGAGGTCCATACTGCAAGGCTCCCCCCTGGCGTAACCAGTGTCCCAGTCTACTCCAAAGCAGAATCGATGGTCTTTAGATTAGAGTAGGGCGAAGCCCGAGAGAGGACGAAGACGAATGAACGAAGGCCGTTAGGCCAAGTCGTGCTCACACATTTAAGCCCGAAGGGCTGAGAGAGTGCTCAAAAGTCGGCAATCTGGCACGCGGCAAACTGGCACGTACCCAAAAAAAGATTACCGATCATAGACACACTAAAGTGTTCATGAACGAGCGCGTGCGCTCTTGCTTTAGCTGTGTTGGGTTCCAATTACCCCCTGAACACAGTTCAACTCATGCATCTTAAAGTCACACGGTGGACAAGCACACTGTTGTGGGAGCGTGCGCGCACGCGCACGTGCGTCCGTGCACGCGCGCACGCACGCGCGTTTGCCCAAAGCCAGTAGTGGGATGGATGATGGGCATCATATTGGCTTTTTCTTATCTTGTTGGCTTTTATTTATGTACGAAACTTCACATATGTTCTTCACATGATATGAATTTGAACACAGTATATAGCATCTGGATCACGAAGAATACTTCTAAACAACATCAATTCAGCACGGTTACACTGTCTCAATGAGCACATGCTTCATGCGTACATGTTTATGTTTAGGGGGCGCTTGCTGCCAATCTGGACCATATCTGGATCATATTTTTTTAACAGATAAGTTTCGTTCTTATCATTGAGAAACGGTCCTCTCAAATGTCATCAGATGGATGAGAACATGGAAAAACAGAAAAGATGGCACAAACAGAATAGAGAACTTGAATGAAAAAAAAAAGCATCGAAAAAAGACAAGAAGTGTGGAGTACAGCCGACTTGAAACAATGAACCACCCCCCCAAAAAAAGTCTAGAATTTTGTGGCCCTTCATGCCCTGCTTTCATGGTGACCTCAGTATTCGATGTCCTCTCCACGTCTGTGGCTTTAGTCTGAATCTGTCTGCGTGCCGGTATTGGTAAATTCATTGGGGCTGTTGTTGGACAGACGGGGTGGTGCCCTCCAGAGGGAGAGCCACTCATGCCAGCTCCACAACTAAGCAATTATTGTCAAAGCAGGGGGCTTAGTAGGTGGTGTCCTGTGTATGTTGAATCAGAATACCACGTGAACACCACCAAAGTGACTCGGCGGCAGTGCAGTGTCTCTTCTGGTGGGTCACCTCTTGACAGCTTGACACCGACAGCTCCCTGTGGATTGCCAGTATCGTGCTGCAGCTGTGAACAGGGGTCGAAATGAGCAGCATGGGTGCAGCACCACTAAGATGGCGCAGAAGATGGGAGGAAAAAAAAATGTTTGCTGACAAGCCAAAATTAACAACAAAAAAGGTCACAAAACTTAAAATACCGCATTTGTCTGTTAGCAGGAGAATATACAGAATTCATCAAACAAACAGAAGGAATATGGTATTACTTGCATTTGATCTGAACAAAATCTAACAGCAATTCTATCCGTATTAGAAGAATTGTTATCACAACTAGAAGTTAAAAGCTCTGCAACCTCTTTCGAACCGTAGCACAAGATTGGCAATCTAGTTACGGGTTTAAAGCTGTCCTACCTCTCGCTCCCATCCCGTCACTTACCTTTACTGTCGGTCGTCCTCTGCTTGGGAATGTGTGAGCTCGCTCCCATCCCGTCACTTACCTTTACTGTCGGTCGTCTCTGCTTGAGAATGTGTGAGCTCGCTCCCATCCCGTAACTTACCTTTACTGTCGGTCGTCTCTGCTTGGGAATGTGTGAGCTCGCTCCCATCCCGTCACTTACCTTTACTGTCGGTCGTCTCTGCTTGGGAATGTGTGAGCTCGCTCCAAGGAGTCCGTGGTTTGAATGACGGGACAGATTGAAACGTGGCGTTTTGAGATAAAAAACCACGTGACTTTCAATCTCCGCTTCGCGCGATGATCGGATTGCTGGCGCAGCACACACATGCCCCCCTCACACACACACACACACATGTCCCCCTCACACACACACACACACACACACACACACATACACATGCCCCCCTCACACACACACACACCAACACACACACATCCCCCCTCCCCACACACATGCCCCCCCCCCCCCCCCCCTCACACACAAATTAGAGGCCAGTCACAGCTGACGTAAGAAAGAAAAAAAGAGACTGATAGTGTGACGATTGGGAATGGGAGGAAGAGTGAGGCTTAAGGTGGATATGAGGAGGGGGAGTGATGGACGAGGAGGGGGTGGGGTGGGGGGTGGGGTGGAGGGAGACTGCATGACATTGTTCGTGGTTCTTACTGTGAGGCGTGTGGCCTTGGGCAAATCTCCCACAAGCGCTTGGCTAGACACTTGTAAACATACAGAGAAACGCTTTTTAAAAAAGTGACAATGACGATCTTTGATGATGACGATAACAACGCAATGATTCACTTGAACTCTCTGTTTTTGTTTTTGTTTTTTAAGGACCATTTAGAAGAACAGCTAATTGGATCTGTGGAAATGTGATCTACAACTAAAGCTGGTGTTCCGCCAGTTAAAGCTGTATTTCGCCATATACTGGTATTTCTTCATTCTCTGCATAAGAGATCTTAGAACTTCAACACTATAATGATTCACGTATGCCACACCTATCAAACTCTTGAAGGAGGATTACTACCATCCTTAAAAAAAACAAACAAAAAAACCTTGATTAGAGGAAGTCTGTTCAGTTCCACAAATGTTCTTCACATGATATGAATTTGAACACAGTATATAGCCCATGGATCACGAAGAATACTTCTAACCAATGTAAATTAGCATGATTACACTGTCTCAGTGTGAACATGCTTTATGATACACATGTTTATGCACTTGGGGCTCCATACTATTTACTGTAACAATAGCTCTGAATGATGGGCGTTGTTGATCCAACTGACACCCGCCGATTTTGTTTTTTGTTTGATTTAGCGTCTTTTCACAAAATAGTGTTTTTAGACGGACCTTGAAATCATCCTGAATGACATTAGTATTTTATCACAAATAGGAATACCCCGTCATTTCATATCCCCCATCAACGTAATACCATGTTTGACAGAGGGAGAAAAAAAAAAAACCATCAATAAGCAATACCTATAATTTAAATTTTTAAAAATTTCAAAACGAGCAAACTACAGAGCTGTCCCTATCGGACTCCGAAGAAGAGATTTAGCTGCAGTGACAAGAAGTGATTTATCATCAATAATGGCTTTGAGATCGTCATCTTTAGTATTGTTTTTGACTGCCGGATAATCGGGCAAATAATGCTTTGTGAACGGACAATAGAATGAAATATGAACGTTAACATTCTCTCTCCACAGGACACCTAATGTCGTTTATATGTTTGCATTTTAACGCATTGAGTTTTAGTCTGTAACATAAAGAGCTAACTTCTCGTGACTCATTATTAATACCTTTTTGCAATAAGAGTCTTTACTGTCAAAAGTTGTGACATTGTGGCTGCTTTTTTATAGACTGCCTCCAGAAGATGATATCCCTCTTTTACAGATAATGGAATCTTTACAGTTGTGCAGCCATTTGCATTCCTTGCACCTTTCCTTGCCATTCTATCTGCCCAATCATTTGCCTGGACACCACAATGAGAAGGGACCCAACAAAAAGTTACATCAGAACCTTTTTGCATTAGAAAATTAGCAAGATGCCTTATTTCAATTATAATGTCAGCTCTTTCCTTTAGCGTAGTTGAAGTTAGCGACAGTAAAACAGATCTTGTATCAACACACAAAAGAATTCGTAAAATAATCATGGGAAGGTTTGCAATATACCTTAAGGCCATGAGAATAGCTACCAGCTCTGCAAGAAAATGGAATGGCCTTTTCCAACATGATAAGCTTGTCTTTCTTAAGCCAGGAACAACAAATCCAGCACCAGCATTTCCATCATTTATCACTGAACCGTCTGTATATACCTCCAAATGGTTCGGATATAGAGCTTCAACATGCGATCGAAAAGAAAATGCTGCATAGTGAGGGCTATTTTCTTTTTTCAAAATACCATAGTCAACATCAAAATTTGCTTTCATTAATTCCCATGAAGGAATGGGAAGAATGGCGGCACCTACATATATCTTTATCGTTTAAAATCCTGATTTGCTTTGAATGTCTGAAGTGTAAGTGGCAATTGTTGTCAGTGATTTTATTTCTCTTGCCCTTTTCGAAAGTGAATATCGGATCTTAATGTTCTTTCTACTTCATTAAAATGATCAACAGAGCTACGTCTTAGAACATATTTAGCAGTAGCTAGCCTGCGATAATCATCTAGAGCTATAACTCCTGCTTCTTTATATGTAGCTAGAGTTGGAGCATGCACAGGTATACCCAATGCTAATTTATACGCCTTTGAGTCCACACACTGCAATTTCTTCAGTAAATAATTTGGAGCCGTAAAATATATTTCCTGTGCATATGTGAGTTTTGACCTGACTAGGGCAGTCGCGAGGTGAATCAAACATGGAGTGTCTTGACCCCAATAGTGCCTACTGACAATTTTGAGAATATTTAAACACTTTCTAGCTTTTGTTAAAGTATTTTC
>CM031615.1:45140035-45142535 GCA_018398815.1 Conus ventricosus | reverse complement strand
TGTGTGTATGTGTGTACGTGTGTGTGTGTGTGTGTGTGTGTGTGTGTGTGTGTGTGTGTGTGTGTGTGTGTGTGTGCGCGCGCACATATTTTTGTGTGATAATTATGCTTCTTTGCTTTGAATGAAAAACGTTCATATTCTGTTCATAATGCTTTCTTAAATGTCAGTACAACCTTGAGTTAATCTGACAATAAATTGGTTTCAGTCAGTCAGTGTGTGTGTGTGTGTGTGTGTGTGTGTGTGTGTGTGTGTGTGTGTGTGTGTGTGTGTGTGAGAGAGAGAGAGAGAGGGGGGGGGGAGGGGTGTGTGTGTGTGACGGAGGGGTATGTGTGTGTGTGGCGCGCGCGCACGCGCACGTGTGTGCGTGACAACATGCGTGCATGCGTGTCCTTTATGGAAACAAATGCAATTAAAAGAATTCTTAAGTGAACAGAAGAACCGCTTTCATGATAAGACAAGTGGGGTTGACATGTGACAGCTTGCAGTCAGTCAGAGAGCGAGCGCTGCACTCAACGTCTTGCCGAGTTCTCTTGTGTTCAGTGTCATAGGGCAGACAGCTGTTTTCGTCCTGGTAACTTTCCATAGCGGTCCGAACCCAGACACACTTGTCTGATCGCTGCTGTCTGTCGCTGGGTGTGTTAGCTTTAAGGATTGACTTTTTTCTTTGTCAACAGATGTCTAAAGATTTCTCCATCGTAGCAACTTTTGAAAGAATGCAACGTTTCTCGATGATGTGACCTCTCTCTCTCTCTCCCCTCTCTCTGTATGTTGTGTGTGTGTGTGTGTGTGTGTTGTTGTGTGTTTGTGTGTGTGTGTGTTGTGTTGTGTGGTGGAGTGTGTGAGTGTGTGTGCGTGTGTGTTTATGTGTGTGTGCATGCGTGAATGCGTGCGTGCGCGCGCACGCATGTGTGAGTGAGTGAGTGAGTGAGTGGTGAGTGGTGTGTGTGTGTGTGTGTGTGTGTGTGTGTGTGTGTGTGTGTGTGAATGGTGTGTGTGTGTGTGTGTGTGTGTGTGTGTGTGTGTGTGTGTGTGTGTGGGTGGTGTGTGGGGTGTGGGGGTGTGTATGTGTGTGAGTGTGTGTGTGTGCATGTGTGTGTTTTAAGGTAAGGGAAGGGAAGGAGAGAGAAAGAGAGAGACTCAGGAGAGAGAGACACACACACAGGAGAGAGAGAGAGAGAGAGAGAGAGGAGAGAGAGAGAGGAGAGAGAGAGAGAGAGAGAGAGAGAGAGAGAGAGACAGGAGGAGGGAGGGGGGTTAACCGAATTTGGTTTATTATGCCAAAGTGAACAGTAACATAAGTTGTGACGTATGTGTAAGGATTGCTGAATATCCGTCCTCTCTCTCTCTTCTCTCTCTCTCTCTCTCTCTCTCTCTCAAACACACACACACACACACACACACACACACACACACACACACACAATGCGTGCGCGCACAAACACAGATGTGCGCAGGCGCATGTTTGTCTGTCTGTCCATCTGTCTGTCTCCCTGTCTGTCTGTGTCTTTTGTCTGCCTGTCTGTCTGTGTCTGTCTGTGTCTGTCTGTCTGTCTCTCTGTCTGTCTGTCTGTCTGTCTCTCTGTCTGTCTGTCTGTCTCTTTCTCTCTCTCTTTCTCACACACACACACGCACACACACACGCTTGCACGCACACTCACACACAGCTTCTTTGAGCACACGCACACTTTTGTGTGTGTGTGTGTGTGTGTGTGTGTGTGTGTGTGTGTGTGTGTGTGTGGGGTGTGTGTGTGGTGTGTGTGTGGGGTGTGTGTGGTGTGTGTGGTGTGTGTGCGTGTGTGTGTGGTGTGTGTGTGTGTGTGTGTGGTGGTGTGTGCGTGCGTGCGTGCGTGCGTGCGTGCGTGCATGCGTGTGTGTGGTCGCACTAAAGCCACATTTATTTGTTTATCTGTCAGGCTTTGTCAAATAAATGTACCAGTCTTCTACCCTCCTCTAACCCCCCCCCCCCTCCCACTAACTGATAACCATGCAGCGAGTCAGGCAATCAGAGAGAAATGTAGCGAGAGATCGCCAGGCGGTGACAAAGAAAAGGAGTAGCTGTAGTCTGTGTCATTATCTGCCTAGAACATCTACAGACTAACGGGAACAAACACTAGCAATTATCATTGTAACCCGAAAGTACGTAAGTCGAAATAATTATACATGGTATCGTGTTGAACATGGATCTATAGTCATGTAAGTCAATGACTACGTGAGTAACTATGTAAATAATAAATGAATAGATATATAGACAAATAGACGAAGAAATAAAAAATAAAGATAGATTAAAACATGAACGAAGGAATGAATGAAATATATGATGTAAATGACGTTTATGTATGCTGTATGAGTGTACATTGTACCCGGGTGTTTATGTCCACTGCATCTGTATTCATGTTCACCATACCCACCACAATGTCCGTCATAAGTGTATCAGTGACACATCTTGCACTCATGTCTACATGCCCTGCGTCATGTCATACTTCGTATCTATGTCATTGCC
>CM031615.1:45123012-45139035 GCA_018398815.1 Conus ventricosus | reverse complement strand
CTTTCTTTATATCCAACTCTGTGCAACGTTGCCATTCTCATGTTTGCACAGCAATCTGGGGACTATTGTTTTATGCGTGTTTATGCCTGTTGCTTGAAATGCCTAAAGAAAGCCCGGTCGAATAGTCACTCGATTGTCTCGTATTGAATATGAATGAAATACGCTTTCTTCACGACTTGTTCGTGTGTTGAACTGCATTTTGCCAGTTTTCATGGATTCTCGTTGCCTGTTTCACTTTCCTTCATTCAATCATGCTGACTTGCAAAATCAAGCACGTGATAGTAATACACACGGAGACTGTTGATCAATGTACGTTGCATCATTCGTCGACAGTTCTGTTTAGTTCATAAGGATATCACTCATACAGCAACAAGCTACCTAGAAATGAGAAATAATGGCGGTGGCAGGTCTAAATTGTAGGCCTACATCACATGACATGGACAAGAATCGGTTAGCATGCACCTGACACAACTTTCAATAAAAAGCACACTTCACATCAGTGAACTCGGTAACATGGTAACTAGGTATTCATTACCAATGATCATTACAACACGTAACAGAAGGTAGCCGAACTACTTTTCAAAATTTCCTGTGTAATTAACCGACAGACAACGAGGCAGTCCATACAAAATGATTCCGTTAGTCATGTAATCAGCGTGTACAGCTCAGGAGGAAAAATCAGACCAACAGTAACAGTCATGTACAACAATAGCCTCGTCAATAACTGCATATTTCAGGTTGTCATCCGTACATAATGTCATACACACGCACTCTCTCTCTCTCTCTCTCTCTCTCTCTCTCTCTCTCTCTCTCTCTCTCTCTCTCTCTCTCTCTCTCTCATCCCCTCTCTCTCACTCTCTCCTCACTCCTCTCTCTCTCTCTCACACACACACACACACACACCACACCACACACACACACACACACACACACACGCACACACACACACACACTGTCACACGACGATTCCCACGTATACATTCACATGCACACAGAGACAATCATGTGCCCCCACATGCAACCATACATCTGACGCCATTCTTTCAACAGAACAAGCAGAATACAATTTTGAATTTCTCACCCGAAGAAAAAGACATATATATATATTATTGTCTTTTCTCGGTGAGAAATTCAATATATAATATATTTCAATTCTTTCTATTCGCGGGTCACTTCTTTTGGTGCGAGGGGGTTTGGATATTTCCTTCTTTTTTCCTTTTCCAATATGTTATTCAACAAGACGTCCCTTTTATACAAAGTGTTAATACTGTTCTCGCTAAAGTTATATCTAGGTCATGACACTGACCTCAATTCATTCACCCATTTCATAAACTTCTTTTTCAGATCATACAGACGACCAATTTGCCTTACATGAAAACAACAAATCATTCTGGTTTCACAAAACCCAACTCTTTTTAAATTTCCCAGTGGGGAAAAAGCCTCCTCTTTCTTCCAAAGATAACACTTTCTGCCCATGAGGACAACCATCTCATCAAATTTCCAGATTAAAACTTCTCTCGACAGCAGACATTCCAAAGCATTTCAAGGACTGTGAGGAGCTACGTCCATGTAACAGATCCAACCTACAGGGTGCTCGCCCTAGAAAGAAAAGGCACGCTATTAGTAATCGAAATCAATAACTTACTTCACGATCGACCACAGGATCAATATCATACCTATCGGATGTGTGAACGGGTAGAATTTGGAAATGATTCGACCTCACGGAAGCCGATAAACGAACACGACACAAACTTGTATGAAATATCAGACATCAAACCTTAATAGGTCATGAGAATTATCAGATAGTTCACATATCCCATACTCAACATAGGATCAATGAGTCGTTAGATTATCAGATACTCACAATCCCAATCAACTAGGATCAACTGTATCGAGCCTACAAAATTTGAGTTATCTTCCTGCTTCTCCGTCCTCTTCTTCTCTTAAGTAATCGCTCTCCTTTTTCCTGACTGTCTCTCTCCCTCTACTGTTCGCTAATCCGCTGCCTCCACCACAGTGACAGGCAGTCGCTTTTTTTTTTCGTCAAGTGTACAAATCACTGTTTTAAAAAATGATCACTGAGAACAACACCCTGTAATGGCAGTCTTCAATTTCAATTTTTTCCCCGTAGAGCATAACACACACACCCACACACACACAACAACACCACACACACACACACACACACACACACACTGACTCACTGACTGAAACCAATTTATTGTCAGATTAATTCATGGTTACACTGACTAAACACACACACACCCACACCCACACACACACACACACACACACACACATGCACCCACAAATGTAAATGAATGTGGGTCACCGCAAAATGTAGCAAACACTGAAACACCTGGCTACACGCTTCAAGTCGAACAAAGGCAAAACATCACGCAGTCATGTACTCCTTCTCGAACCCACCGAATTCATGAATTTGTGTTGGCAAGCCAGCCTATTAGAAACTTGTGCTGTATGCATCCGTCTGCCACGAATACAACTCGAGAAGGCCTTTTTTCATCTTTAAATGTTGGGGACTGCAATTCATCTATCCATACAGTTATCCATGTTGTCTGTCCGAGTTGTGACGTCACAGCTCTCTGTTCTTGGCACGGGATTAACCGGAATTTAATCAGTTAAACGATTCAAACAAAACTTGGTTAACTATTTCAAATCTTTTTCTTTTCTTTTAACGAAATTAATTTCCAAGTAACAATAAACCAACTTGAAAACCAGACGATCGGCGTGAACAAGAAACAGTCTTGTACCGTTCGCCATTACACTCTTCACTCGTATCTTTTTACAGGTGAAGAAGCTACATGGTGTAGTCCATGTGATTATCACGCACTATGACACATGTTCATGTAGAGGGTTGGGACTTTACATGATGACAGACATTAAAACATTTGCATGGTAGACTCCATGGAGACCTTGTTCAGAGATGTCCCAGCGGATGTGATCTTCGAGTTTCTGGAAGAGATCAACATTTTCAGAAAAGCTGCTTTAATGGGTTGTGCAAGTATTTTCCCCCTTGATCTAGCCTGAGCGAGACTTCAACGAGACGACAGCTCTGACATGGCCCTCTGCAGTCGGCTGGGCTATAAGCAGCATTCTCTCTCGGCCTTTCTGTCTCTGTCTCTTCGTCTCTATCTGCCTGTCTGTCTGTCTGTCTGTCTGTCTGTCTGCCTGACGCGCACGTGCGCGCGCGCACACACACTCACACACACACACACACACACACACACACACACACACACACACACACACAAGGCCTCCCGCCCCTGCCCCACCAAGCACACTCTCTCTCTCTCTCTCTCTCTCTCTCTCTCTCTCTCTCTCTCTCTCTCTCTCTCACTCTCCCCCTCCTCTCTGTCTCTGTCTTACTCTTTCCATAATATATAATATATATATATATATATATATATATATATATATATATATATATAATATATATATATATATGTGTGTGTGTGTGTGTGTATCCCGGTTTCAACAAATTGTCTATAACAGACCTTTAGCGTTCCATCAGAGTGGACAAGTTTGGTAAAACGGTAATCTAGGCTGGTAAGAATGCATTTGTCCTGTGAAATACAGATCATTTGTCGTGTGGAATGCAGATCATTTGTCGTGTGAAATACAGGTCATTTGTCGTGTGAAATACAGATCATTTGTCGTGTAAAATACAGATCATTTGTCGTGTGAAATACAGATCAAACTGCCGTCGAGTAGGCCTGTCGGATGAAGCGCATCTGGATCTACGTTCCTCCATTTATGTCTTTCATACATGTCAAGCATCGAACGGAGAATATATGTAAATCGCAACAGACAGGTGCCATCGTGAATCTGTAGTATGTATGTAGTCGCTGCCATGTTGTTATTAGTAGCACTGTTATCATTGCTATTGATATCAATATACACATCATTATTGCTGTTGTTATTGATACATATATTTTAATGAATGCATGCGGTTTGGTCTACTTCCGGCCGGCAAACCCGTAACAGAAAAGGTAACATTAATAGTTTATTCTTTTTTTTTCTGCGTACGCAGGCTGATACTCCTGCGGACACTCCCTGTATAGCCAGGCAGTGGAGTTTTGTGTGTATGACCCTTTTCTATCCCGCCATTAAGGCAGCCATACTCCATCTTCGGGAAGGTGCATGCTATGTGTAACGTGTCATCCATACCAACGGCCAAACTGGCCTTCTCTTCCGAAAGTTGGTGATGGGATTTTACGTGTGTGCAAGATGTTGTGCGTGCGTTCACACACGGAACCTCGGTTTATAGTCTCATTCGAAGGACTGTATGGGGAATGGAGTCAGAACCAATGTTAACTCCGAGGGAAAAATCCCCCTATACCGAAATTCGAACCCGCAACCCCAGGATCACGAGTCCGGCGCTCTACCAACTGAGCTATTCCGGCCCCCAACATTAATAGTAACAATAACCGTGACCTTGACAGCAGCACAATTGTACGCGGCTAGCAAAATGGACGTAATACACATGTGACGAAAATATCGTCGACCGAAGACGAGGACGGAACACCCATAATACGTTGTTGAGGACGAACTACGTTTCTCCATGACTAAATTATTTGACCAACAACGTTATGACCTGATGACGAGGATCACAAAAACCGATTTTCCTTTACACACTAAATTGAAGAAGAAAAAAATCCATCAGAGCTCATGTTAATGGACAGCTTAGCCTTTCAACCTGTACGTGCCCAGTATATCCTGTTGTCTTTTTCTCTTCGGAGACAGAAAATTTAATAAGACCCTGACGCACGCCATGTTTTTTCCTTCCTGCAATTCATGTCGTGTTGCAAGATCTGACGACGTTGGAATTAGTTTATTTGAATGTCTTAACCTGAACATCTGTGCCGCGCAAAATCTCTGGTTTTCATATGCAATAAAATATGTTCTTGTTCTTGTTCTTGTTCTTCCCATGGTTGTAACAACAGAACACCGACACCTGCAGTGACAGTAAACCCCTGTCACAAAATAGACGCTGTTCGGAAATCTGCAAGGGAGGTAATCTGTGTGAAAGCTCGCCTTTAGCGAGAGTGACTTCGCCGTTTTCACGGAACAGATGTCGCTGTTGGGCACGGCGAAAGCCAGATTTGCCGCGTCTGTCAGCTTAGCAGTTCTATCAAAGAGAGGAAATGCCAAAACATGGACACGAAGCTGTGCATCTGTCATGCAGACAGTCAGTATACCGATCGTCATCCTGGGCTTGCGCTTCAAATCAAGGATTTGACACACTAGTTTCATCTTCTTGACTCGAAGGTTGACAGAAGGTCACTCTTTTTGCAGTAGAAAGACAGGCATTATCTTCGCCTGATTTTTTTTTTTTTTTTTTTTGGTATGTGAAACAGGATCCATTGTCTAGTCGGCGGGTGTCAGTTGGATCAACAACGCCCGTCATTCAGAGCTATTGCTACAGTAAATAGTATGGAGCCCCAAGTGCATAAACATGTGTATCATAAAGCATGTTCACACTGAGACAGTGTAATCATGCTAAATTTACATAGGTTAGAAGTATTCTTCGTGATCCATTGGGCTATATACTGTGTTCAAATTCATATCATGTGAAGAACATTTGTGGAACTGAATAGACTTCCTCTAATCAAGGGTGTTTTTTTTTAGTTTTCTTTTTAAGGATGGTAGTAATCCTCCTTCAAGAGTTTGATAGGTGTGGCATACGTGAATCATTATAGTGTTGAAGTTCTAAGATCTCTTATGCAGAGAATGAAGAAATACCAGTATATGGCGAAATACAAACTTTAACTGGCGGAACACCAGCTTTAGTTGTAGATCACAGTTCCACAGATCCAGATAGCTGTTCTTCTAAATGGTCCTAAAAACAAAACAAAAACAGAGAGTTCAAGTGAATCATTGCGTTGTTATCGTCATCATCAAAGATCGTCATTGTCACTTTTTACAAAAGCGTTTCTCTGTATGTTTACAAGTGTCTAGCCAAGCGCTTGTGGGAGATTTGCCCAAGGCCACACGCCTCACAGTAAGAACCATGAACAATGTCATGCAGTCTCCCTCCACCCCCACCCCCCACCCCACCCCACCTCCTCGTCCATCACCCCCCTCCTCCTATCCACCTTAACTCTCACTCTTCCTCCCCATTCCCAATCGTCACACTATCAGTCTCTTTTTTTCATTTCTTTCGTCAGCTGTGACTGGCCTCTAATGTGTGTGTGAGGGGGGGGGGGGGGGCATGTGTGGTGGGGAGGGGGGGATGTGTGTGTGTGTGGTGAGTGTGTGTGTGTGTGTGTGTGTGTGTGTTGTGTGTGTGTGTGTGTGTGTGTGTGAGGGGGACATGTGTGTGTGTGGGGGATGTGTGAGGGGGGGACTGTGTGTGTGTGTGTGTGTGTGTGTGTTGCTGCCGCCAGCAATCGATCATCATGGCGAAGCGGAGACTGAAGCCCACGTGGTTTTTTTTATCTCAAAACGCCACGTTTCAATCTGTCCCGTCATTCAAAGCACGGACTCCTTGGAGCGAGCTCACACATTCCCAAGCAGAGACAGTAAAGGTAAGTGACGGGATGGGAGCGAGAGGTAGGACAGCTTTAAACCCGTAACTGGATTGCCAATCTTGTGGTACGGTTCGAAAGAGGTTGCAGAGCTTTTAACTTCTAGTTGTGATAACAATTCTTGTAATACGGATAGAATTGCTGTTAGATTTTGTTCAGATCAAATGCAAGTAATACCATATTCCTTCTGTTTGTTTGATGAATTCTGTATATTCTCCTGCTAACAGACAAATGCGGTATTTTAAGTTTTGTGACCTTTTTTGTTGTTAATTCTGGCTTGTCGTCGGCAACACATTTTTTTTCCTCCCATCTTCTGCGCCATCTTAGTGGTACTGCACCCATGCTGCTCATTCCGACCCCCTGTTCACAGCTGCAGCACGATGCTGGCAATCCACAGGGAGCTGTCGGTGTCAAGCTGTCAAGAGGTGACCCACCAGAAGAGACACTGCACTGCCGCCGAGTCACTTTGGTGGTGTTCAGTGGTATTCTGATTCAACATACACAGGACACCACCTACTAAGCCCCCTGCTGATGACAATAATTGCTTAGTTGTGGAGCTGGCATGAGTGAGCTCTCCCTCTGGAGGGCACCACCCCATCCGTCCAACGACAGCCCCAATGAATTTGCCAATATCGGGCATGCAGACGGATTCAGACCAAAGCCACAGACGTGGAGAGGACATTGCAACTGAGGTCACCATGAGAGCAGGGCATGGAGGGCCACAGAATTTCAGACTTTTTTTTTGGTTGATTGTTTTCAAGTCGGCTGTACTCCACACTTCTTGTCTTTTTCGATGCTTTCTTTTTTTCATTCAAGTTGTTCTCCCATCTTTTCTGTTGTCTCATCTTTTCTGTTGTCCCATCTTTTTCTGTTGTCCCGTCTTTTCTGTTGTCCCATCTTTTCTGTTGTCCCATGTTCTCATCCGTGTGACGACATTTCAGAGGACCGTTTCTCAATAACGAAACTGCTACTGTTCGAAAGATATGATTGGAACCAATTTAGTGCAGTGTCACAGATGCCAAAGTCTATGCTTAGACGTGAGAGGAGAATTTTGTGACCAGTTGTGTGGAAAGCTGCAGACAGATCTAAGAGAAGAACAGATATGTTGTCGATAAACGACGGGACATTGACACGGACTCAATTTGAGCACAGGCGTGGGAAAGAAACTGAATTGGGCCATACATGAGTAGAACATAAATAGTCCCTTTTAAAAACACCCCCCCCCCCCCCCCCCCCCCTCCACTCCGTCCTCTTCGTTCAGCCTTTGCCACACAGGCAATCCCACACCAGAACTCAAAACACCAGGGAGAACTACATGAGCTGCAGATGCAGAGAGATTCGGTAGAGATTATCAGTACTGCCTCAGTAACCTATAATCGGGATTACAAATTTAATTGTAGAGAATTTCAGATCGGACAACGGGAAACCACAACGTCAACGTCAACGTGTAGCGTTTGTGGTCACTTGCTGGCGTCGTTAAAAAAAAAAAAAATCTTTAAAAAAAACTGTCCAGATTGTCAGCAAGCGCCCCTAATCATAAACATTATATTATGAAGCATGTGTTCATTGAGACAGTGTAACCGTGCTGAATTGATATTGTTTAGAAGTATTCTTTGTGATCCAGATGCTGTGTTCAAATTCATATCATGTGAAGAACATAATTATTATGTGGAACTGAACAGACGTCCATCTGATCAAGGATGGTAATAATCCTCCTACAAGATTTTGATAGGTGTGGCATACGTGAATCATTACAGCATTGAACTTCAGTTTTGTACGCTAATATCTCTTAAGCAGTGAATGAAAAAACACTAGTGGAGGGTGGAATGCAAGCTATAACGGGCGGAACACCAGCTTTATTTGTAGATCACAGTTCCACAGATCCAGATAGCTTTGTTGTGTCTCTCACACACACACACACACACACACAAAGAATCCCCAGGGAGTTCAAGTGAATCATTGCGTTGTTATCGTCATCATCAAAGATCGTCACCGTCGCTTTAAAAAAGACATCTCTGTGTATATTTGCAAGTGTCTGGCCAAGCGCTTGCTGGAGATTCGCCCAACGCCACACACCTCACATTATAACCTACGAACGGTGTGGTGCAGCCTCCCCCCCCCCCCCCCCTTCAAACCCCCTTCCCTCGTCCATCCATCACCCTCCCCCCTTCCCCCACTCCCCCCCCCCCTTCCCCACTCTTTCTCCCCATTCCCACTCGTCACACTATCGGTCGCTTTTTTTTCTCTCTTCGCCAGCTGTGACCAGGCTCCAGTGTGTGTGTGTGTGTGTGTATGTGTATGTGTGTGTGTGTGTGTGAGTGGGGCATGTGTGTATCTGTGAAGAGGTTATGTGTGTGTGTGTGTGTGTGAAGAGGGTATGTGTGTGTGTGTGAAGAGTGTGTGTGTGTGTGTGTGTGTGTGTGTGTGTGTGTGAAGAAGGTATATATGTGTGTGAAGAGGTATGTGTGTATGTGTGTGTAAAATGAAAACGAAAGATCAGTCTTTGCAGTTTCTTGTCAACTGATAAAAAAAGGTCATCATCTGCAAGTAGCAAAATTTATCCACTTCTGTTTTTCAAAGTAAGGTGACGGAAGGCGGAAATTGAAACAAACTTCGATTCCGCCGAGCGAAAGACACTAAAAAAAAAATGACAAGGCAAAACACACGTTTCGGCCTCTCTGGTCTTCTTCAAGCAAGACAAACAACATTCAAGACAATGAAAACGAAGAAGGAACAATCGAAAATGGATGCGCGTTCAATTTGAAGAGATAAGTGAATGTTGTTTATCTTGCCTGAAGAAGACCTAGGAGGAGCACGCGTTCATTCCTTTAGTGGGCTGGAGGGGTGGGGGGTGGGGTGGGGGGGGGGGGGGGTCAGGTGGAAGGCACCTGATTGATCAGATTGAGGGACTCAAGTCAGCATGGTTAACCAGGGTTTCTTGTACCCACAGGTAGTGGTGCTGTAACCAGGGTTGAGGTTAACCAGGTGGTGCTGTAACAGGATTGAGGTTAACCAGGGTTGAGGTCAACCAGGTTGAAGTTAACAGGGGTTTCCTGTACCCACAGGTAGTGGTGCTGTAACCAGGGTTGAGGTTAACCAAGTGGTGTTGTAACAGGATTGAGGTTAACCAGGTTGAGGTTAACCAGGGTTGAGGTTAACCAGGTGGTGCTGTAACGGATTGAGGTTAACCAGGTGGTGCTGTAGCAGGATTGAGGTTAACCAGGTGGTGCTGGTAGCAGGATTGAGGTTAACCAGGGTTGAGGTTAACCAGATGGTGCTGTAACAGGACTGAGGTTAAACAGTAGGTGCTGTAACAGGATTGAGGTTAACCAGGTGGTGCTGTAACAGGATTGAGGTTAACCAGGTGGTGCTGTAACCAGGATTGAATTTAAGCAGGGTTGAGGTTAACCTTGTGTTTCCTGTGTCCACAGTTGATTCTGTAACCAGGGTTGAGGTTAACCAGGCTTAAAGGTTAACCTGCGTTTTCCTGTGTCCACAGTGGATGCTGTAACCAGCGTTGAGGTTAACCTGGGGTTTCCTGCTCCCACAGGTGGTGTTGTAACCAGGGTTGAGGTTAACCTGGTGTTTGCTGTGTCCACAGGTGATGTTGTAACCAGGGTTGGGGTTAACCTGGGGTTTCCTGCCCCACAGGTAGTATTGTAACTAGTGATGTGGTTAACCTGGGGTTTCCTGCGTCCACAGGTGGTGTTGTAACCAGGGTTGAGGTTAACCTGGTGTTTGCTGTGTCCAAAGGTGGTGCTGTAACCAGGGTTGGGGATAACCTGGGGTTTTCTGTGTCCACAGGTGGTGCTGTAACCAGGGATGAAGTTAACCTAGGGTTTCCTGCGTCCACACGTGGTGCTGTAACCATGGTTGAGGTTAATCAGGATTGAGGATAACCTGCGGTTTTTTGTGTCCACAGGTGGTGTTGTAACCAGTGGTGAGGTTAACCTGGGGTTTTCTGCGTCCACAGGTGGTGCTGTAACCATGGTTGAGGTTAATCAGAGTTGAGGTTACCTGGGGTTTCCTGTGCCCACAGGTGGTGTTGTAACCAGGGTTGAGGTTGACCAGGGTTGAGGTTAACCTGGGGTTTCCTGTGTCCACAGGTGGTGCTGTCACCAGGGTTGAGGTTAACCTGGGGTTTCCTGTTTTCACAGGTGGTGCTGTAACCAGGGTTCAGGTTACCTGGGGTATCCTGTGTCCACAGGTGGTGCTGTCACCAGGGTTGAGGTTAACCTGGGGTTTTCCTGTGTCCACAGGTGATGCTGTCCACCAGGGTTGAGGTTAACCTGGGGTTCCTGTGTCCACAGGTGGTGTTGTAACCAAGGATGAGGTTAACCTGGGGTTTCCCGTGTCCACAGGTGGTGTTGTAACAAGGGTTGAGGTTACCCTGGGGTATCCTGTGTCCATAGGTGGTGCTGTCACCAGGGTTGAGGTTAACCTGGGGTTTCCTACGTCCACAGGTGGTGCTATCAGCAGGGTTGAGGTTTACCTGGGTTTCCTGTGTCCACAGGTGGTGTTGTAACCAGTGATGAGGTTAACCTGGGGTTTTCTGCGTCCACAGGTGGTGCTGTACCATGGTTGAGGTTAATCAGGGCTAGGGATAACCTGGGGTTTCCTGTGTCCACAGGTGGTGCTGTCACCAGGGTTGAGGTTTAACCTGGGGTTTCCTGTGTCCACAGGTGGTGTTGTAACCAGGGTTGAGGTTAACCTGGGGTTTCCTGTTTTCACAGGTGGTGCTGTCACCAGGGTTGAGGTTAACCTGGGGTTTCCTGTGACCATGTGGTGCTGTCACCAGGGTTGAGGTTACCCTGGGGTTTCCTGTGTCCATCGGTGGTGCTGTAACCAGCGTGGAGGTTAACCTGGGGTTTCCTGTGTCCACAGGTGTTCTTGTCACCAGGGTTGAGGTTAACCGGGGGTTTCCTGTGTCCACAGGTGCTGTTGAAACCAGGGTTGAGGTTAACCTGGGGTTTCCCGTGTCCACAGGTGGTGTTGTAATCAAGGTTGAGGTTAACCTGGGGTTTCCTGTGTCCACAGGTGGTGTTGTAACCAGGGTTGAGGTTAACCTGGGGTTTCCTGTGTCCATATGTGGTGCTGTAACCAGGGTTTGAGGTTAACCTGAGGTTTCCTGTGTCCACAGGTGGTGTTGTAACCAGGGTTGAGGTTAACCTGGGGTTTCCTGTGTCCACAGGTGGTGCTGTAACCAGGGTTGATGTTCACCAGGGTTGATGTTAACCTGGGGGTTTCCTGTGTCCACAGGTGGTGCTGTCACCAGGGTTGAGGTTAACCTCGAGTTTTCTGTGTCCACAGGTTGTGCTGTAACCAGGGTTGAGGTTAACCTGGGGTTTCCTGTGTCCACAGGTGGTGCTGTCACCAGGGTTGAGGTTAACCTGGGGTTTCCTGTGTCCACAGGTGGTGGTGTCAACAGGGTTGAGGTTAACCTCGGGTTTTTCTGTGTCCACAGGTTGTGCTGTAACCAGGGTTGAGGTTAACCTGGGGTTTCCTGTGTCCACAGGTGGTGTGTTTGTAACCAGGGTTGAGGTTAACCTGGGGGTTTCCTGTGTCCACAGGTGGTGGTGTCACCAGGGTTGAGGTTAACCTCGGGTTTTCTGTGTCCACAGGTTGTGCTGTAACCAGGGTTGAGGTTAACCTGGGGTTTCCTGTGTCCACAGGTGGTGTTGTAACCAGGGTTGAGGTTAAACCTGGGGTTTCCTGTGTCCACAGGTGGTGTTGTAACCAGGGTTGAGGTTAACCAGCAGCAGGGTCTCCTGAGTCAGGTGGTCTGTGGGCGCGAGCGACATGGCCAGACGGTTGGGCTTCTCGTTGTGGCTTTGGCCCTCTTGCTGCACTGGAGCCATGCCGGTTATGAACACTACTGTGGTCCAGGAGCACCACCGAAACCTCGAGAGGGTGTCTGTGGACCAGCATTGCCGGAGTTGGTCAGTGTGGTATGTGACGAGAGCCAAGGTAAAGACACACACACACACACACACACACACACACACACACACACACACACACACACACACACACACATGAACACACACACACACACCACCCCACACACACACACACACATATGAACACACACACACACACACACACACACACAATACAAACACACGAACACGCACACGCACGCGCGCACACACACACACACACACACACACGCACACACACACACACACACACACACACACACACACACACACACACACACAAACACACAATACAAACACACCACACCATTCCACACCACACCACACCACACCCCTACCACAACCACACCCTCCCACAACCACACGCACCCACAACCACACACACACACACAACCACACACAACCACACACACAACCACACACACAACCACACACACACAGACCCACAACCATACACCCACACACAACCACAGACACACACACAACCACACACACACACACACACACACACACACACACACGCACACGCATACACAACCACAACCACACATTGGCTAATATCACGAATATGTCTTTTCATCTTGTTATCATACAATACTCCACCAACGTCATCACCACCATCACTCTACTTGACGTCTGATCTGAAATACAATCCCCGATATCCTCATTCTTTGAAACACACTTTTCCCATCTTTTGTTTCCGAATGTTAACGTCGTAAACGGATAAACATAGTATTTCTTCTTTCTCAATCATGAAATGACACCACGCCTTGCCTTCGAATCGCTCAGGGCCTGATAAGGCAGTGAAAATGTTGACCATTTTTTGTATTCATTTTCATATCGACCGAATAAACTCCCGCACATCTAGCCGAATCAAACTGAAGAAACAGACCAAAACCATCGTCGTCATCGTCATCGTCATCATCATCATCATCATCATCATCATCCTATCATCACAAACAGTTTGTCTGGATGTTTGCATAAATGTAGCGAAGAAGGCCATCTAACAAAAATGTGGAAAGACAACAACAAAAATCGATAGTCGCTATGAAGACCGAAAGGCATACATGATTTTTTGTTGTTGTTGTTATCTTATATACTTGTCATAAAACGAAAGAACCTTCATACAACCATAATAACAGAACCTTAATACAACCATAATGACAGATCCTTAATACAACCATAATGACAGAACCTTAATACAACCATAACGGATGCATATAAATGGGGAGAGTAAAAAATCTTCTGCTTTTCTTTTCTTCCTGTCTCAAAAAACAAAACAAAAAAAAAAACACCTTGATACAACGATCGCTGATGATCATGAGGAGAAAAAAGAATAACGTCTATTCCCTCGTTCCATCCCTATCCCCCAACCCTCCAGCTCCCCCATTCTCACCCACCCTAAAACAAATCCGCCAAACTGAATTGGAAGAACTAATGGCATATACAAAAAACGTCAGGGTGGAGCGCCCTACCCAACCACCGCCAGTCGACCCACCAGATCAGAAGCTGCACAACGTGTGATGATGTTGATCCCTGCACAACCCTGACCAGTTCCTTTTGTCACGTACTGATGGTGTTTTCTGCCTCGTGGTTTCAGGATCCCGCCGCTGGGGGAGAGAGAATGTCAGGCAGCTGAAGAAGCGAGGGAGCATTGCTTCGCTGCTGAAGACACGCGCCAAGAGAGGAAGTTCGCCCCACGGCATCGTTTGTGAATGTTGCATAAATCGGTGCGAAGTTGCAGAAGTCAGAGAATACTGTTTGAGCGAATGAAAAAAAACACACACACACACGCACGCACCACCCCACCCCACCCCAAACACACACACACACACATGCACGCAATGTAGCCAGTCACAGCCAAGACATTGAGAATCTGACACTGCAAATGTACGATGTTTGAAACTTGTCCCGTATTTCAGCTTGCTTTCCCTTAGAACATTAACGTGACAGTAATAAGAGCACGGTTACAAAATAACTGGATGATAATGTAAGAGAAGTACTGTAATGTAGCAAGGGTATGGTGGTATAACAAGGTTATGTATTAGAACAAGGGTAACGTGTTCTATCTATCAATCTCTCTCTCTCTCTCTCTCTCTCCTCTCTCTCTCTATATATATATATATATAACAAACTAATAAATTCCAAGGATAAGTACCGCGCACCGTTCCAGCAACTTACAGAGCAGCTTGGTGTTGCAATGACTGCAAGAAATATTGAATTATAAACAAAGCTTGCTCTTATGTCTTAGATTGAAGAAATAGGGGGAAATAAGCATTCATATCTGCAGTGGTAGATGATTCTGCCTAAGCACAGTGCTTGAGTGGGTGAATAGGGAAAAACAAAATAAATGCTTCTCAAAATGAGCCTTCAGCAAGCTTATAGTCTCCAAGGGACAGACATCCTTCAATAGGGAGGGAAACTCACTAACATATAACTCCTGGTCATATACCGATATTTCGAAACCTTGTTGTTTCTCCTCAGTGACCGCGGAAAGTGGTAATTTGGCTCCTCTGCCTTTTCAGTTTTAAAAAGAATGCAATCCCAGAAAAGGCTGGTGTGCAATACCGTAGTATATTTGTTGAGTTTTCAAAAAACCAACCAAAGGTGCCACCTAAGAAGCAAAAGAAAATCATGAAAGAGCAAAACAAGCTACATTTTCTTTTGAAAAGTAAAAAATATAAAACGATATCCTCTTAAGACAAGTGCTGAGGGTCAGTTCTTGGAATGAATCCGCAAGGGACTAAAATACAACAAACTAATAAATTCCAAGGATAAGTACCGCGCACCGTTCCAGCAACTTACAGAGCAGCTTGGTGTTGCAATGACTGCAAGAAATATTGAATTATAAACAAAGCTTGCTCTTATGTCTTAGATTGACGAAATAGGGGGAAATAAGCATTCATATCTGCAGTGGTAGATAATTCTGCCTAACTAACAGTATGTGCTTGAGTGGGTGAATGGAGAAAAATAAAATAAATGCTTCCAAAAATGAGCCTTCAGCAAGCTTATAGTCTCCAAGGGGGAGACATCC
Organism: Conus ventricosus; assembly: GCA_018398815.1. Taxonomy (NCBI): domain Eukaryota; kingdom Metazoa; phylum Mollusca; class Gastropoda; order Neogastropoda; family Conidae; genus Conus; species Conus ventricosus. The sequence continues at coordinate 45,123,514 of CM031615.1, read as the reverse complement.
TCCAATAGGGGGGGAAACTCACTAATATATAACTCCTGGTCATATACCGATATTTCGAAACCTTGTTGTTTCTCCTCAGTGACCGTGGAAAGTGGTAATTTGACTCCTCTGCCTTTTCAGTTTTACAAGGGCACAGTAAAGTAACAAATGTAAAGGGAGGCAACCAGAACAAGGCTATATATATATCGACCTACCTATTTATCTGCATGAGAGTCTATCTATTTATCTCTGTTTGAACTCGAACGAGACACTCAAAAAAAGGTTCCAGTGTTATGGTATATTTTCCAAGTGAATGTTCACTTAAAAACAAAAGAAAGCAAAAAGCTATGTCATAAAGGTAAGTCAAACAGTTCGTAACATGCCAGGTTAGGCAAGTAACAAAGGTATGGTGATGTAACAAGGCACAGTAATGTTACAAGGATACAACAATCGAAAGGGCACGGTAATACAGAACAAGATTATAGGAACTTGATAGACTACAAATAGGGCACAGTAGTACAAG
>CM031615.1:45088181-45108181 GCA_018398815.1 Conus ventricosus | reverse complement strand
GAATTATAGCACCACAATGGGGCCACATTGAGTTGCCACTTCCAAAGATGCAACGTGGCGTAGGTAGGTCCTATGACGAGAAACAGATAAATGTTGTTCAACCCCACTGCTCCTCCACCAAGTTTTGGGCGACGTGGCCTAAACGCCGCCTTTTCCTGTTTTCTGACAGTAAGCTACACACACCAAAAATAACGAATTATCTACACCACCCCCCTACTGAACACACACCCGTCCCCAATTCCTGCTTAATCTAGAATTATGTATGTTGACTGGAACTGTGCACACAGGCCTAATTTTCAGGTTTCGTGGATTGGATTTGTCGGAGAGCGTATCAGGTTACAGTGGTTCGTGCGGCAGGGAAACTGCTGCGAGACCACGCGGCGTCGCACCACCTGCTGACGAGAGGTCTGTCAGTTTAGTCATGTTTGCACTGAGCCATAAGCTTTATCAAAATCAAGTTCCGAGCTTAATCACGAGAACATTTGTGTTGTGCCCTCCATACACAGCCGCCGCCCCCCATTTTAAATTCGACCGGGGGCTGTAAAAGAGTTATCAGGAGAGAACTTGTGTGTGTTAAAAACATGGGCGAGTCAGGGAAGTGATGTTTCAATGCTTTCTGTCCGTGCTGTGAAAGTGACACTAATATTACACAAGAAATGGCTGAAGTGTTGTTCTCTTCGCAAGGCAAAACTTCCGTTCAACAGACCGATCTTGTGAAAAAATCAATGTTTCACATGAGGCCATGGCCAAAGTTTAAGACAAAGAAAATTGCTTGGCGCGCCTTGTTATCCTCTTCAAAGCCAAAAAGGAGCATTTCGTTTTTGTTTCCTCAACAAAACGGACACTCTAGTTGAAGATCTTACAAATATATGAAACCCCCCGCTTTGTGATCTGCCCTTTCGATCTTTGATTGAAAACCAAAACCTTTGAAACTGTCAAGAAATGACCCCATCTTACCGGGTTGTTACTTAAAAATTAAAACTAATATTTAAGTTCTAAAGTGGCCTAAAGCCGCCTTTTCCTGTGGCGGAAGGAGAGAGCAGAGAATCACCGAGAGACCGCCAGCGCGAGAGAGCCGATAGGAGAGGCCAGACAGACAGACGAGGGGGGCAGACCCACACCCGCATTTTATGGCACGGCTCGCGCAGACAAAGCGACCTCGCACACAGTGCACGGCTCGCCACAACTGCGACCAAAAAAATCAATAAAGCAACACGCTGGCCCCGTTAAATGCAACACATAAATACGCGCATTGAACTAGATTGTCCGTGTCTTTCCCCTTCGTAGCGCCACGTAACCAAGACGCCATTTCCACTGGAATTAATTCGCAAGAAAGGTCTGTGTTTTAATTGTTGCCTTAGCTGTCTGTCATTTACCCTTGGAAGGCTGTGCTGTGTGCTTGCTATATTCAGTAGGAAACGAGTTAATTTAACAAGGCGAACAGGCACCCATGTCTGAGCTCGATAAATCTTCAGAATTCGCGTAGAGAATTCTTGAATACACAGGTGCCAAAACAAATAGGTATCATAATCCGTTTGGTGGGTTCTGATTTTGTGCAAAAACTGCAGGCGAAAGAAAAGAACTAAGAAGGAAGGACTGAAGCAACGTGCCGACACAATAGAGAAGACTCTGTTAAAAGCAAAAACACGGAATAGATGCAGATGTTGTACTGAGTCTCAAGGCTAACGTCTTCAGACTCTTGCAAACGATATTCAACCCATTTCCTCAGTATTACAATAATGGTATGCCAGTCAGTTTTATCATGAATACCAGTCCTCCCATGTCCAACATGATACAGCTCTGAAGATTACAGAAGAAACTACTGGTCAAACGTTCCAAATATCCCGGCTGAAACCTCCAACTGTCACAGCCATAGTCATACAATGTTTGTTTGTTTGGCGTTTTAGCAACAGTGCGTCGGCTGTACGGACCACTGCAGCTACCACTGACGTAAGATCTAATTTTTAGAACCGCTCAGCAGGAGCGGTCGGGTTCGTTTAGAGTTGGTGCTTTAGCCAAACAGTGCGCGCGACTGTAAGACCACTGCAGGCCTACCACTGACGTAAGATCTATTTTTAGATACCGCTCATGCAGGAGCGGTCGGGGTATTGTTTAGAGTTTACTGGCCTTGACATTTCACCAAGCACTTCATGAACTTTGCTATATAGCTGTGATTTAATGGCTTCACTGCTTTCGCTTCAACGTCCTGCTTCAACCTTTTTGGCTGCCGCACACACACGCAGCAGTCCCCCACCCCCCACTGCACGCACGTCCCCCACCCCACCCCACGCACGCAACGTCCCCCACCGCCACCCCGCACGCACGACCTCCCACCCCCCCCCTGTGTACACCCACACACACTCCTCCCCCCGAAAGTTGCCCAAGTTCTTACTTAAGTTTTTAATATAAGTCACCCCAAGTTCTTAATTAAGTTTTTACTTAGTTACTAAAGTTCCTAATAAGTCTTGATCACGAAACTTCTAAGTTCCTTGATCAAGTTCTTGATAAGATCATGAATACAGTCATCTCTAAGTACACCCAGATCTTATCAAGTTCTTATAATTATCAAAACCACTACAAGCTAAGTTTTTTATCTTAAATAGTAGATGTCTATATAGTAACACGCGCTCAAAAAACGTGTCAGCGTTGAGGATGTCTTGCTCAGCGTTTTCTGCAATAGATCTTAAGAAGGGCTTACATGACGCAAAACCGCAAGATTACAATTCGGGGCCTCTGGAACTGTCCCTTTTATAGACTGATCATGTCTTTATTTTATTGACTCATCATTTTATAATACGCATGATCTCTTTTACTAAAACAAATATAAAAAATTATTCCATAATAAATGGATCAATGATGCTTTGTTATTGGCGGTTTTGGCGTGCTGGTGTCTTTTTCACGCATTTAGACTACTGGCTCTAGATTTTCTTTTGATGCTTTCGGTTTTTGTTGCATGTGTATACTATTTTTATAGCCGTAATAACTGCCCCCAACAGCAGCATTGGCGCAAAAAATGGCAACGTTTTAAAGTTCAATATTCCCATGAAGACTATGGGGCCTTGTATCACATGGAGTTTTTTTAAACGCGGGCATTGAATCAACCTTGTTCTGGCGTTGGCGGTGTTATGTTTTCATGATGAGATAATATTCCTGCCCTACATTAATTTTTTTTTTGTCTGTTCCACTCTGCTCATTTTTTTCCTGCTTTACACGCCCAGGATGAGGATGCTTCTTCACTGGTCCCCACCTGATTCAGGGTTTTCTGCTGAGTTTCCTGGCTTGGATTACTTTCTCCACTGATTCATGTTTCCGGTCTGATGATTTTCCAGCTCGCTCATTTTGAAGGGGCAACAAAAACTATATGATTAAAAGTTATTAATCCCATGATAATGGGCGATAACAATTGTTCAAATCTGTTTAATAGATCCCCCCTAGAGACTCTAATGACTTTGTTAAAAAGGATTCTTGCGTTCATCATACTTATGATCTTGTTCAGAATCAATGGGAGCAAATCTACTGACTAGTTTAGTGTACAAACTAAGAACCGTTTGCCCCACACTTTTCACCAGTCTAGACCCCGCTGTCTTCATACCTGTTATGATACTTTAAATGTTTGCGGCGACATCTGTGAGATCTGTTCAATGCTGATTCAGATCCGAGGACCTGTTTTGTTTTTCCACATGCTGCAAAGAATACAAAACTTCCTTATTGGCATAATAGCTTGGTCATCAACTTGGTCATTCATTCAAGTTCTGGGAGGTTTAAGGCTGCCTTGTAGCTGTAGGTAGGATCATCGCTGGCATGGTTTTATATTCAAATTAAATTATTTTATTTTAAAAAAATGAGAGCCAGACCGAAAAAACTGTGCTAACTTGTATACCATTCGCGTTATTGGAGGTCTAAGTGTAGGATACTCAATGCTTTGTAAAAGCCTGTTCAGAATTAAACCAGCGATCTTGGCAAATAGACTTGAGGATTCAGCAAAAGCTAATTGCTCACTTGCAGCTTCGTTTGCTACGAAAGATTTTCTAGAACCGTGCGGTGTCCATAATTCCAGACAATATAAAATATGTAAGAAAAAAATACATTTATAAAAAATGGCTTCACTCGCAAATAATGATAGGCGGCTGCTGTGGTGAATGCGTTGCTTTAGCGGAAGTAATATACGCATTAGTAACCAGCGGATGCCGGCGAGAGAGAAAAGACATAACAAAGCATGAGCAACTAGCAGCGCACAAGACGGCCTTATTGAAAAGCAGAAGACTTGAGCAGTTAGATTTTATTAATGACACACTGAAAACCAGGGGCATGCAGCTTACACATTTTAAAATGTTGATCAAGCAATTAAAACAAAATTATCTAGTACACAGGCAACCCACTCCCGCCATTGGCCCCCACAAAAATCAGGTGACTATTATCATCCTTCAGAACCACAAGATGCAAGAAATGCGTTTATAGTCGTTGCATGACGTCGAGTATTTTTGTTGCGCATTAATATTGGCCTGATGTAAAAAATGAACAAATTTATTATTCACAAAAGGATATTGGAAGGGAATAACAGCACTAAAAGCCTAAGTCCACGCAGCCGGGAGTCAGTGAACAAACAGCAAGAATGGATATCCACAACCCGCGAGTTTGGCCAATTTTTTACCTGCACCCAAACGAATACAGAGAGACACACACTTTGTGCACCACAATACCCGCCCGACACCCATCAAATGGATCTTCCTATATTTACCTCTGATAGGCTCTAGACGAAACAGATTTAAGTACGCACTCACAGTCATTGACATAGCTTAAGGTACAAAGATGCAGAACCATTAACACAAAAGAGTGCTTCTGCTGATGCTGTTGCCATCAACTGCTCACCCCGAGGTCCTTTAAACATATCCTCGCATGATCAAGTCGATGAGAAAAGAATTTAAGGGCAAGTGAATCAATTATTGTTTTAAAACACGAGATACTTATTAGAGAGGGCATTCGGGGAGTTCATTAGATCACAGGCTTTCAGTCGAAAAACATTAACAAAACAGTTAAGCTGAAAGAATTTTCTCCTACCAGTATCACAGAGAGCTGATTGACAATTCTCGCAACACAGAATGGGTTAGAAGACTGCCCTCAGTTTTGCGCGGCAAAGAATAATGACGGCATTTACAGGGCTAAAACCAGTACAAGCAATCCAAAGAAAAACAATACATGATTGCTGAGACTCCAGTACCCCAGCAAACTATTACCGTTGGATTGAAAGTAAGGTACTTTATTTACCGGGGGAAGCAGAAGGGGACACTCGCAACAAGGGGCACCGATCCTGGTTTGGGTGTTGATCCATATGAAATAAAGAATTGTCAAGATGAATCCGCCCGGTGTCTCTATTTCCGAGAAACTGACACAACCAAATACAACCTGCCCCTCAAAGATCTTTTGTGCAAGAAGCAATGCCGATAATTCGCCAGACACTGTTCCGCTTTACTTAATTTACGTAAACAATTATTTCGGTTTAAAAAGGAGGCCCAGACAAGAAGCGCACGAACGAAAAAAGAGTGGTAAAGGAAGAGACCTTGAAAATGATACGAATCATATCAGGCGTGTAATGCTATTCAGGAAACAATTCGAGGATTAATCAATGCGTGCTAAATCATTCCAGATGCCCTACACTCAACCCCCAAATTGGGCAACCGAAAATCTTGAAATAATAAAAAAATTCGACACTCGTCAAGCAAACTGAGAAAAGATTTAAATGATTGGATGACGCTGGATTGATCATATAATAAAACTTTGATGAACCATATTAAAACCCCCTGTTTATGCGGTTTCAGTGCACCAATTGCATATGAAAAATCTGGATATTAACAAACACCCGTTTTGCGTTTTGTTTATCTAAATGACTTCTTCTGTTACAACAGTTGTGTTGCTCTCATGTAGATTAGATCGCAGTTTACGTTGTCATGATGAAACGTCTTATAGCCAAGCAATGCTTCTTTGTAGTTGTCATGTGAATGTTTGACTGCACCAACGCTGCGAGGATATTCCCTTGCTTTCTTAATGATTGTCTCCTGGCTCGCATTACTGCTACATTTTTGACTTAACCCCACATCCTCCTTAGATCACCTTTCCAGATATTCATCCCTCATCTTCCTAACAACCTTCATGTTAGTAATGAAATAAAGGCGAATCTTTAGGGTAATCGTATGAGTTTACATCCCGCATGTCATTAGTACTTCTTTCCTGTCTTTATAGGATGTCTACCGTAGGGATATCTATACAAACACAATCTGTTATCTGTGTAAAGCACCTGGACACGGATACGAGGGCTTAAAGTAGTCACAAAGAAACTCAAACATCAAAGCTTTGGATAATACTAAACGTAAAACCCAATAAATACTAGGTTTGGTCTAATTTGACTTTCTTTTTTTCATCATTATCCCAAAAGTGATCATGAAATCTTCTGAAGTCCTGCTAATTAGTTTTGAAGTCAGCTTAATTGCTTCATTCTCTTGGTGGACAATCTAAACCATCTTTACGTTGGCGGAATCTCATATCTTTCCAAAACAGCTGTTGTTCTTTCAACTTGAAAAGTCTTATCTGAAGCATACTTGGATTTAGTTCCTGGAGATCAGTGTTCTTCATGATGTTGGTTTCATGAACTTTCTTGATTCCAAAAGCGATTATACGATGAAACAGCTGTTAACTATCAAACAGGTCTTAAATAAAATAGTAGACGTCAGTAATGACAGACATAATTTTTTTTTAGCCTCGAGATTGGGCACAAGTTAGGCGGGCCTCTATTGGATCCATCTTTAGACTTTTGCTGCTAATGCGGTAGTCATTCAAGCAGGTCTAACGGAGTTCTGAGGATATTCTCCGTCAACTTCTAGAATAACCCGTGTTGATCGGCGTCTAAACTGTTCACACTAAATGCCTTTTGGAATATTATATTCGGATTCGCCGCCTCGTGTACTTTTAAAGTTTCCGTAATGGAAGCGGATTGCGCCTTTGCCCAAACATACAGATTGTTTGATCAAAATACATGAGATAGTTAGCCTTTTCCTCGGATCATAGTCGTCTACTGTATTTGTTTGGTATGTCTTTTCAGTAATGCGCGACGCCACATATAATTCCTCACGCAATCCGTTTTCATCATCTGAAACTTGGTAAATGTGACAATAAATCAATCTGACCTCCAGTATCACTTTCAAAAAAGCATCCCAACTCATCCCCGGCGCAGATATAATGGCCGGACTCCAGGCTATAATGTTTCATGCAGGTCCTTCCTATTAATTTTCAAAGACGTCCGCCAACAAACATACATTCAGCCATTCAAGTGATGATCATGATGTCTCCATCGATTTACACTCTTAACTTTTGCCACGCATCGTGCGCATGCTGGAACATCTGAATCACTGATGTCCTTTCCGCTAAGGCTACGACAAAGAACTCGCCTTTAGGAGGAAGTGTCCTCTTCGATCCAACCTTTCCCAAAACTGTTCATGTACCACTAAGGGTAAACACCTTTCTAACAAGCGTTGGGTTCCAAATATTCTTCGTTATATGGGCAGCGCTTTAAGGACATAGACAAGTGACTCTCATGATCCAACATGTGTGCATAGAGTCATAAACAGACATGTTATTTAGATTAAAGCACATGTACTTTTTGATGACTGCAGCAAAAGCATGCTACCCTGAAAGGTGGTTACTGCTTGCAATATAACGATGAGAGTCGTAACCTCGAAGTTATGAAAGACGATGGGCAGCTTCTATGTCTTAGGATCAAACTTAGTTGAAGATTGCATGTGTTGTGCGCAGCTCCCTCTCGAACTTTCCGCTAATGTGAGCATGACGTCTCTTATGTTGGATTCGCTGGCGGCGTCTGATGAGAGGCCTAAACCACAAATCAACAGTAGTGGCTGAGGCATACTGTTGTTGGTACTTCAGGGCGTCATCATGATATCAGATAATTCAGATTATTAGAACACTCATTACGTCACTTGCTGCATGCGCTGTAATAAAACTCTTCAGCCGCTACTGTCCTCTGTCGTAACTTCTGGCGTAGAATGAAGCGCCAATCTGAACTAACAATACTGAAGGCAAATGAACAAATCTGATGATAACTCATTCGACCTGTTTTGAAGTTTTTGTGGCGCTGGCCCTTATAAGGAACAATAAGCGACTCGAAGTTGCCGTTAAAACTCGTATGGAGAATGTTGCAGTTTTTTCCAGTTCTTCAAACTAACTTTAGATCCGGGCGGAGGGCGTAATTAGTTCTGTATTACAGTCTACAGACAACTTGTTACAATGTTTTATAAGTTTCACTCGCGGCATGCACAGATGGCATTCTTAGTTTAACCTAATCTGCAGGAATTCTTGTATGTTAGTGTTTTTTGAGTTGGCGCAATAATCTGCTCATTCGTTCGTATCAAAGTCATATTGTGGCAGCCCCGCTGGTGAAAAAACATTAGTAGTAAGTCAACATGATTTATGTCTGGCTAGCCAATTGTTGGACTGTTCTCTAGAGAACTTTAATCGGACTCTGTAGATTTGTTTTCCTCATCCCATGTGTAGATATTGACGGTATAGGTATGTTTTGCTCATACAAACTGATCAATTTGGTTACACTAACAGGAAAGGATAATCCATAGAAGTTAAGATCTTGGGTGTAATGCCGATAGTTAGTCACTCTTCTGCGTGGTTCGCGGATCCAGATGCTGTAGCCAGAAACGCACACATGAAAATTTGTTGTCTGAATTTTTTATGTAAAACTGTCTCTTTTAAAACAACTTCCGAGGTAGCGGAATGTAAGCTTGCCTCTCAAATCGGTGCATTCCTATAGCTAGTTTTAATCTGATCTCTAAGACTTCGCCCTCTGACCGAACAGAGCATCTCATTTGGCTTCTTCAGCGGCCACATCAAACTGTGGAAGCCGTTCGTCTGCCCAACCGGCTGTGTTAAGTCATTAGAGGAAAGAATAGTCTGTTGTTAGTTGCGACCAAACTTCAAAGTTTTCTACATTTATTGTTCTATAGTCGCTTAAACACAGCAACATTACTTTAAACCGGTGGGTCTATTGGTTAGTTTACACGGAAACTGAGACATAGCATGAACAACACATGCCTGTTCGTTTGTTGGTCCATGACTTCTACCAACAACTCTCTTCGTGTCTTGAAAAACGCTCTCTCTCGAGCATTCCTTCAACAATTCGTCTTGTCCTTATATCTCTTCGCCCATGACTGGTCTTTCTTTTCTAAAGCCACAATATCTTTACCATCCAAAAAAAAAATAGTTAATCAGAACAATATCAACGGTCTTTTCATTTGCGCTTGGACTCATAAACTAAAGTAAAACAAAAAATCAAACCCCCCCCCCAAACACCCTGGCGTTGTTAATGTGATCTGTTTTAGAACAGAGTTTTAATGTCTCGTTACTTTTTTTACGCATTCCTTTTTTATCTGCTCGGGTCAGGCTGTGTTGAGAAAAACTTGCCCTCGCCTTTTCTTTGAAGATCAAACTTTTGTCTTTTGTAGTCAATCACATCGGCTGTAAAGATTAAATTCTTCATCCGTGAAGTTTGAGTCCCAAGCGCTTTATTTATTGTCCGTTTAAACGAACTAAGTTTAGCCGTTCATAGTTGAACCATAGTGTGTGTTTTGGAGTTTTAGTTTTACTTATTGCCAGCCGCATTACAGCTACTGAACACAGGAGCCGAGAGCTAAAGACAACCGCCTAGAGGTTAAGCCGCGGTGCGCCTCCTGCCCGTCTGCTAAGAGGGTCCAAACACTCGTTCCTGCTGATACGGGCGCTAATAGTGATTGCTTTTTTTTTTCCAGGTATTGACCCATATGTTAACAGCATTAAAGGCAGCAGAATACCTTCCGTTTTGGTTTTGCTTGTATTTTGAAAGGTCTTGCCCCTAGTTTTTGTAGCATTTGTGACTGTGTGTTAATCTGAAGGTTTTTCTTGGGGGTTTCTATAACAGCAGAATTGCCTGCTATCTCTTCTCTAGGCGGCGTGTAGGCACATATGGATAATGTTTAACAGACATTGCTTTTTATAAATAAAAATAATTTAGTATTGTATATCTTTTAATCTGTTATTCTTCAAGATTCAAGCTGCGCATCATATATAAAAAACAAATGTAATTTAGTGGTTTATCGGTTCTTCTTCTTTATCAATTTGAATGTTTAATAAGTCGCTCCAGTTCTCCCGCTTCATGTAATGATTCTCCTCCGTTGACCTTAGGTCAATCCATAAACCGTATTTTGTTGTTAAATAATCATCAAGTCATACACTGTCGAAGGTGTAGATCATTAGCCACCAAGGTTCAACTGTTGGATTTATACACCTCCCACTCCACACGTTTTCTTTAATTCATCAATAATGATGATACGGTTAAAGCCCGCTAGCATAGATTTGGTTAGGACTGCCTCAATCGAACATTGTTCTATCGTTATTTTTGGATTAAAAACCTTTTCACTTCCTCTTTTGAATGGTTTTCATCTTCCCCCCAGCAATAAAATACCTTTAGCGGATCTTGCTGAGTACGCTAAAACAAAAATTCCATATAGTGTCTGCCTAGCCTTCTAGGATATGTAGTATGATGAATCACTCTTTGACAATATATTGCTAATTTTGAATGATATGGTGCTCAATCTGCCTTGCAAAATTGGGTTTGCTAACAACGTCACATTACGTGATGTCAAGAAAATGCTGTACTCTTGCTTCGGAGTCTTGTTGTGATCTGATAACACGTTTTGTATTCGTTTTAAACGTTCGTTCATATGACAATCTGTCTTTTAATGCCTCCTTGAACTTATGGGGCATTGCGCTTTTAACAACTCAAATCTAGGGGCATGGAAACGCGATTTCAACGCAAAATTTACAGCCCATACTTTTTGCCGAACTGTAGTACCTGTGGCACCTATTTATGTTGTAGTGCTTTTTCATTTCGATTCCTTGAAACGCAACGGTCAGCCCTTTCATACCCAGTTAGCCAAGATCAGCATAGGCTAAAAATATGTCTGCATTGTGCTAAGAAAATATTTCTTGCCCTCACCTCAGTTTTACTAGAAATTTTCTTCAACGATTGCCCCGCCCAGATTCTGTACAATGTCCTGTTTGGGTCTGTATTGTGATGAGCGAGCGCCAATTTTGACAAGTAAGACCGCGCCGAGCCGGGCACAATCCAACGTCATCTGCTCCACGGTCTGGCACCAATTGACAGTAAGAAATGATCTGCATCAATAGTAGAATGGATTATTTGGAACAGTAATAGTCCGCTTCTTTCCCTTCACGCAAGGGTTCTTTCAGTCTTCCTATGCGAGTCAAGGATCGAGATGTGCATGAGAAAAATATTTTTAACAAAACTAAAAAATTAATTAATTAATCAAACCATGGCAGGGATTGCGCAGCCGAAGATTATTGACGTTTTTGCTCTGGAGACGCCAATGAGTGAAATGATCTTTGTAACACAGCATCGCTCAACGCTCTCAATGCCCGGCGAGCATTTAAACAGAAAGTACGGACGGAAGCATTTTACAAAAGTTTAGGCCAAGCACCTCGAATTTATAGACCCAATGATTTGAATTAGGAAGTATGGTCATTCGTCTGTGAAAAACGACAAGGGGCTCAACTCTGTTCGCTTACAACTAAACCAGACCCATCAAAGTTAGTTTTTAGCCAGAGTAACAATTATCAAAGAATCAGAGTGAAAGATCAAATCGCCTTAGGTCATGTAGGACCGAAATTAAGGGCGGAGGCAGTTTCTCCACATCCCAAAACACACTGCAGGAACTCCCAACAGCTAACAAATACACAAAAACATGGAACTTGAGAATTAAATCAAACGGCAGCTGACATAATAAATGCAATAGAAGCAGAAACAGTTTTTTACGAAAGAAAAACAGCATTAAAGCACTATACAAGACCTCACCGCTACCCATGCGAGGAAAGACATAACGGCCTTGATCTGCTTTAGACACCCTTAGAGGCGGAAATTAACACACAATTTCGCAAAACAGGTGAACTAGCAGCGCATCTAAAAAGAGGAAAAAGAAAAACTCGATTGAGGCTGATGAACGCCAAACTTAGGGGCAATGACTATTCAAAGAAAGAATAACCAAAGACTAAACAGATCATGACAAGAGAGATCAGCAAGACTGAGAAGCGTTGTCTAACTAACCGAGAAGAAATACGAACTCAGTGAGCAGCTAATAAGAGAAACTATCCAAGAATTTTATATGAAGACACGCCACAAGCAGAAAGAATAGAAAACTGTTTAGAGAGCAAGGAGTCACATTAGCAAGCGTTATAACAGCCTTAGGATTTGCAATAAGTAACTTGTGTTGGCTATACAGGCGGCGGTGGAGGTCAAACGTCCAGTGCCTCCGCCACCCTCGCCTCACCTGTAACTCAAGGGATAACCCCCACCCGCTTGATCATCTTGCGAGTTTATTAAAAACTAGCTTGTAAGCTAAAGACTCTTTACCTGGTATAATAGGAGGTATTGTTTAGCTGGCTTTAGTCTATGCAATCAAAGTAGTTGGCTTTATGCCGAGCACTTCTGGGATTGAGTTTCTTAATAGTCGGGTTATAATATTTAGTAAGATAAAAGACCAAGTAATCCTAGGCCAGTTAATCCACGAACAAGCGCTGTCTTTTCATATTCATGGGTCATCCGCGAACAGCAGTCGCGAGCTTTGGTGAGTCTTCAATGCCTTTTGGGGGTTTGATTCGGGGATGGATGACTTATTTTGGGTTGTTCTTTCTTGTTTGTCATTTACTGGCTCAGAATTTATGTGTTTTTCCAACCTTTGTTCCATTGGCCTGCTCTAAGAATTTCATTTTCTAGTTTATATTGTACCTATCTGGCGTCTGAGGTCAGAAGGCCAGTGTATAACCAGTGCACAGGCAAAGTCTACTTTCGATCTTGCCGATATTGTAAAACATGTTGGTACCTTGAATACTTGAAGGTTAATCAACTGTAGAATTAATGGCGTCCTCTAAATTTGCTAAGTATTGTTTTGCGCGTCAAAGCCAGTAGAGGATCATTATGCTTGATCTTGCCTGTGCTTGCGACCCTAGCAAACACCAAAGTAAGTACGAATAGAGTCGTTTATTCGTTCTATTCCCGCTCTAGTTGGCCCTTAGAGGGGTCTAAGATAAATGTTGTCCATGCTGTTTTATTTCTCTTGCGTAGGGACCCGGGCTCAACAGTTGTGCCAAAAAAGAAAGATTTGAAAGGAGGATGCCAGTCATAGTTATACTTTCTGTGCGTGCCCCGAAAATAAAGTCGCCTAGGCCATGATTATGTTTCCCCTTTTGTCTAAAGCCTGTCTTGATGTTAATATTGAATCGTCACGATCCTTTCAAAAACCTCATGTCTATTCTGTTGCTGAGTGGATTAAATGGTTTGTCATTGGTAATGGCGCTTGCAGTTCAGTCAAAAAAACGTCTGAAGGTGTAAAAGAAAGAAATTGTACACTGACCCCACCAAAGGAATCATGGTGATTTAAATGATCAGCATACGACACTCCACACCCAGTTGATGCGCAAAACACAGCAAAGTTTAACTGGTTCTGATAAAAACTGCATCGGATGACTAAACCACGCTTTCTTGATGCGGTCGTTTTCAATAGGGGGGTAAGATAGCTCTTCAATGGAGTACTCACCTTTTTATGAAAGAGGCAGTCTGGGTCACAGCAATGTCAAGAGTATCAGTTGCTATATTTTTAAGATTGTAGTGCGGCCCAACAGAATATTTTGCACCAGTATATTTGAATGCACTCATTTTTAATTCGTTTTTAAAAATGTTTGTAACAATAACAACCAAGACCGCCCTTCGTTTTTAGAACATGCTATTGATAACAATTGCGGGGCCAAAACGGTCGCACTTCATGAAATATTTTACAAAGTCGTATGGTTTAATATAAGCGAAGCCAAGGAGAATAATAAGGTTCTAAAAGTTGACAAAACAGGGACCAAAGTTAGCCAGTTAACAATACCTGATGGTTATTACGGGTTTTGCTCACTAAAAGAAGCATTGAGTAACTTCGACATTACTCTCAAACTTAACAATGCAAATCTAAAAACAATGTTAACATTCAAGCCTGAAGAAGAAGGAGGTTACTATTTTGATAAAGAGCTAGCTAAAATGTTAGGCTTTGCAGCTAACATTATAGATTTAGAGTTACACCAAACAAAACTACTTATGAGGGAGAAAATCTGCTCGATCTTGCATTACATTCATTACTCTATATTCATTTGGATGAGCTAAGCACTGATGAAAACTTATATGATGGAAGGCCCTCAACGTTTTAAGAGCTCTTCCGTCAGGGAAAGCTGCATATTGCGATTATGAAATTATACAATTCCCTAATTTACAGTTTAAAAGATTAGTTTGTGGGAGGGTTGGATCATTTAATATAAAAATCAAAGACAAAGCGGGGAAAGTTGTAAAATGTGATAACCTGCACATTGTTTTGGAAATAAAATAATAAGCTGTACTAAAAAATAATGTCGCGGGGGCCAGAAGAATCAGGAGTTACATTAGCGCCTGTGAGGTGTATAACCTTAGAATTAAAAGACCTTGCAGACGTTGCGGACTTTGAACAAAATGGTGAGATAGGCGCTTTGTATGGTTTTGAGTACACTAAAGATGGTGATTATAAACGCAAAGAGGTTGGCGACAGTAAAAAAGTTTCCTAAACTGAACAGCTGCGCAATCTAGAAGCAAATAATGTTGGTCAGTATGAATATAAAATAGTTCGAAAACCTGACCTCAAATGGCACTTAGAAACCATATTTAGAATGGGAAATAAAATTTGAATTCATAAGCCCATTTACATATTTTAGCCGTCAAAAAAGTTTCAGAAAAAGCATTCAACTCTGGCCCTTTACATGTAAGTCTTATGCCGGACGACAATAGTCGGAAAGAAATTGAAATAACGCCGTATGGGAAAAAGCAGTACATCCTCCACAGAAAAGAAACAGTTGTAAAAAAAGCTCTCTACAAAATTACAGTTCTTTCCAAGCAGAAAATTAGGAGACACGTTCACAATGATATTTGAAATTTCTGTCTTTAAAGATGTGGAGAGGGATGGGGTTGTGGGCGTTTAGTGATGACCTTATAAAAGGGAAAATTTAAATTAGCTGGCAAAACTTAGACGTTAAACGGCTTAACGTTGTTGTCGTCGTTCTTCACAATGGCGAGGATATTAAGATCATAACAAAAAAGCAACAAAATCAATGTTGACTTAAATATAAAACAATCTTACAGAACTAAATTGGATTAATCTTACACATTTAGGCCTCATAGGGTTTTTATACTGAACAAGTTTTGACGGAGAGTATGATAAAAATAATAAATGGATTAGATTAAACTCTGTTATAAAACTATGGAGCAGTTAAACTTTATGACAAAAACTCCTCATTGCTCATTGATTTGTGGGCAGACTGGTTGTGGAAAAACAATATTTAATCCTCGACCTGTTACAAACAGTTTATCGTTATAATTTTAATCATATTGTGGTTTTCTGTCCAACACTTAAATGGAACAAAGCATATCATGATAGAAGGTTTATATGGACAGATGATGACATATATTAGTTAATCCTAGCAATAAACTGAGTGAGTGTTTAGAACAGTTTTATAGACTGTTTGAAGGAACGCAGGCACTATTTATTATAGATGACTGTTCGGCAGAAAGAGACATAGTTAAAAGAGAAACACTTTGTCGAAACTAGCTTTCAGCGGAAGACATGCTGGGATAAGTGTGTGGATTTTATGCCAGAAATATAACTCGGTTTTAAAAGACTTTAGAGAACAGTTAAAGACTGTAGTTTTATTTCACATGAAAGACAGAGACTCATTTGAAGAATGTTGCGCGAAAATGATGTTATTGAAAATGATCAGGAAAAACATAGATAAACAAAAACTGAAATCTGAAAAGTTAGTAAATTAGTATTGAAAACGGATAACCCTACACAGTATGTTTGTTTGTAGATAATCGTTATTTTTGGTTATTGGAAGTCTTACTTGTCAGAGAACAGGAAAAGGCGGCTTTTAGGCCACTTTCGCCCAAAAACTTGGGAGAGCAAGTGGGGTTGAACAGACATTATCTGTTCTCTACATGGCAAATGCACTCCTCGTGCCAAAAAACGCTGACCCGGCAACATTCACCCACTGTTACGAGGTTACAACCGGCCAAGACACCACGTACTGATAATGTTGCACGTGCCAACGACATTGCTTACGTCCTGTTCACAATGTGAACAATCGTGCACTGTCTCTATTTTTTCGCGTTTTTTTTGCCTCTGAGTATATATATATGTGTGTGTGTGTGTGTGTGTGTGTGTGTGTGTGTGTGTGGTGTGTGTGTGTGTGTAGGTGCGTGCGCTTGTGTAGTACTAGTGTAGTAGTAGTAGTAGTAGTAGTGGTGGTAGTAGTGATAGTAGTAGTAGTTTTCATTTTACGTCTTTTCACAAAATTATGTGATTTTAGAAGAATGTGTGTGTGTGTGTGTGTGTGTGTGTGTGTGGTGTGTTGTGTGTGTGTGTGTGTGTGTGTGTGTTGTGTGTGTGTGTGTGTGTTTATTGTCATTATTGTTATTATCATTATTATTGTTACGAGTGTCATTCTGGTGGTCACAATAACGTCACCATGTTTACATCTCGAGCTGGTCTTCTTCTTCTTTCTTTCCTGAAGCAGGTTTAATATAAAATGGGGCACTTTCAAAATCAAAATTTAGTCATATTGATCTGTTGAATCTCCGAACACATTATCATTTGTTTTCACATCTCAAGCCAAGTTTGGCGTGACGTTGCGTACATGGTATGGCTTAGATCGTGATGTTTTGTTTGCAAGTTCTTTTATAATAGCTTTCCATATTGACTTTGAGTTTTGTTTCGAAGAAACAAGATGGTGGTAATGTTTCTTTTGTGCAGCTCGTTTGAGTGAATAAGCTTATTTCAGAGTGTGATTTTAAAAAAAAATTCGTCTGCCTTCCCTCCTATCTCAAAAAGATCATCGCGGAGGAAAAGTTGCTCTTCGTGTTCCTCAGTCGTCCGTGTAGACTGAAGACTGTTTCACTCAAAGTATTGTGTATGGAGTATGCCAATCATAAAGTGCATTGAACGTTTGTAGCAGTACTTTAGAGAGTCTTCTGAACAAGTACAACAGCAGACATTGGAAAACAGGAAGCAAAAGAATTTTACAAGAAAACTTTCTTGCTGAAACGTTGCAAAAGATCTGTGGGTCATATATCTGTGACCCTTTTTTTTTAGAGGAGGGGGGGGGGGGGGGGTAAGGGGGCAATTCCTTTTTAATTTTCTTTTTTTTTTCTTTCTCCCATTTGACACATAGTGGAAAATGGTCACGGCAGCCATTCACAGGGTCATTTCATTCAATCGTGTTCTGGGAGTCAGTGACATCATTATGGTCAGTTGGTGGTTCTGCTGGTTGATATTAGCATTGTGGCGGTGTGAATAATCAGGGATACGTTATACGTATGAGAAAAACATATCTGTCAAGGACTGACAAGGTTTCAATAGATCAACCGTCAAGTCACCGAGCAGTACAATTTCTGTTGCATCGAGATATGCTGCATTCATCAGGGCAGTGAACTAGAGAGAGAGAGAGAGAGAGAGAGAGAGAGAGAGAGAGAGAGAGAGAGAAGAGAGAGAGAGAGAGAGAGAGGGAGGAAGAAAGGAATGAATCGTTCATATGTTGTAACAAGATGAGAGAGAGAGAGAGAGAGAGATGAGAGAGAGAGAGGAGAGAGAGAAGAGAGAGAGAGAGAGAGCACAACGCGCTTAGACACATAAGTGTGTGTGAAAACGTGTCGCGACGACTGCAAGAGTCCCGTCCCAGCTTAGCCACTCCACAACTTCAAAGTTCCACCACCCATTAGTCCTTGCCGCCGGTTTGTCCACGGTGCATCTTCACTGTCAGCGCTGCGTTAGGTAGTTTAGTATCCACTCTTCATAATATAATAGGCAGACACGTCACGCGTGGGAGATTACATCTTGTAGGAGCCGTTGGTCTCTTTCTCTCAAGCGTCACCGCTCGTCGACATTTCCAGAGCTGGTTTCCGATTAGGAAGAAGAAGACCCCCATTCTCAGTCTCGTACTGTCTGGTCCTCAGCAATCGGAGAGTTCTATAAGGGGAGGTCATTACCGCTGACACGGCGAGAGGCGAGGGTTGGGGGGCTAGTGTTGCGTTTCTTTGAATCTGTGTGTGTGTTGTGTTGTGTTGTGTTGTGTTGTGGTGTGGTGTGGTGGTGTGTGTGTGTGTGGTGTGTGTGTGTTGTGTGTGGTGTGTGTGTGTGGTGTGTGTGTGTGTGTGTGTGTGTTGTGTTGTGTTTGTGTGTGTGTGTGTGTGTGTGTGTGTGTGTGTGTGTGTGTGTGTGTGTGTGTGTGTGTGTGTGTGTGTTGTGTTGTGTTGTGTTGTGTTGTGTTTGTGTTGTGTACGTGTGTGTGTGTGTGTGTGTGTGTGTGTGTGTGTGTGTGTGTGTGTGTGTGTGTGTGTGTGTGTGTGTGTGTGTGTGTGTGTGTGTTGTGTGTGTGTGTGAGTGTGTGTAGAGGCGTGAAGTAGTTTGTAGAGGATATAAGAATGAAAGAGACTTTTTGTGAAATTTCTTAAGTGGTTTGTTTTTGAATTATTATTGTTGTTTTTATGCGATGTGTTAATTGTGAATGGAATGTGATGTTTTAGTGTTGATATACGTGTTAATCAGGCATCTTAGTGAGTGTGATTAATACAATGTTCTACGATAAGTTTTCTTAGTTAAAAAAAAGAATTTTGGGTGATATGTATTTATTGTCATTATAATATTTAATTTTTAATGTTAATAATATGAATAATTGTGATATTTGTAAGGTTATTATGTACAAATACAGATGTGCGCATACACGCACATGCACATATGCGCACATGCATGCCGACATACACCTCCACGCGCACACCCCTGCGTGCACACATATGCACGCACATGCATACATACAGTAAAGGTCTCTGACCGAAACTGATGTGAATTAGTGCTAAGGTGCACGTTTATATATTATTTGATTTGTGGAAGTCAGTATTTTATATCTCGAGGCTTTGTGTGTGTGGGTTTCTTTTTCACTGTGCATGACTTTTACGACTCTTATTTTTTACCGTTTGCTCTTTCTTGAAATGTAAAGCACTGTTGAACATTGTTATGGAATATACGCGATAGAAATACATTCTCATCATTATCAATCCCTAAGGGGCTGGAGAGAGGTAAGGCGTTGAGCCCTTTTAGGATAGTCCTTTTCAGAATTTACTAATATATCAGGTTTGACAGAAATTGAAACATACAGGCTTCTGGCAACATATTTAGCCGTTGCCAGTTTTCGTTGATCAGACAGTGATAGTAAGTTTGCTTCTTTATAAGTAATTAACGAATTTGTGTATACAGGAACACCAAGTGCTACCTTAACAGCTTTACTGTCTATTGACTGAAATTTCTTCAGCAGGGTTTCTGGGGCATTCAAATATACCTGATGCCTGTAAATAAGCTTCGATCGAACTAAGCTAGTAGCTTAATGCAATAAAGTGTTGGCATCTTGACCCCATGGGTGTGCATTGATCATTTTGAGTAGATTTAGCCTTTGTCTGGCGTCACTTACCAATTTCTCAATGTGCAACCGCCAGTTTAATTTACTGGTTACGGTCACACCCAGAAATTTTACATTTCGTGAATATTCTAATACTTTCTCATTTAACACTAGCTGAGGCAAATATTTACGATTTTCCCCGTTATTGAAAAGAACTAATTGTGTGTTTTTCTCCAGACAATGTAAGCCCGTTTTCAGTCATATACTTGTTGATTGTATCTATTTCCAGCTGATATATTTTTAACATAATTTATTGCTCTCTTTTTTTTGTGCGTGCTTTTTAATACTGGTATTCAACCAAATAGCTATATCATCAGCATATTGTACTAATGTATTTATTAGATATTTATCTTGGGAAGGTCGTGAATAAG
>CM031615.1:45070681-45085681 GCA_018398815.1 Conus ventricosus | reverse complement strand
CTGTCTGTCTGTCTTCTCTCTCTCTGTCTCCTGCCTTCTGTCTGTCTGTCTGTCTGTCGTCTCTCTCCTCTCTCTCGTCTTCTTCTCTCTGCTCTCTCTCTCGTCTCTCCTCTCTTCTCTCTTCTTCTCTCTTCTCTGTTTTACTTTGTCTTTCTGTTTGTTTGTCTGTCTGTCTGTCTTTGTCTTTGTCTTTGTATGTCTCATGTCTGTCTGTCTGTCGTCTGTCTGTCTGTCTGTCTATCTGTCTGTCTGACTGTCTCTCGCTCTGTCGTCTCTCGCCTGCTGTATGTTTCTGTCTGTTGTCTCTCAATCTCTTATGTCTCCTTTTTATATGTCCTGTCTGTCTCTGTCATCACATTGTCTCTTTCTGTCTTTCTCTGTCTCTCGCTCTCTCTGTCTCTGTCTGTCTCTGTCTGTCTCTTCTCTCTGAAGAAAATAAATTTGGATGTGAAAAAGATGATTCATCCTGGATTTGGGATCAGTAAATATTTGAATACCATATGTCAAGCAAAAAAAAAAAGAGAAAAAAAAAAAAAAAAAAGAACATAGCGAATGATGTGTACTTGTGACTCCTTGTGTTGCTACGTCATTGGTAGGGACACGATTTTGAGTGAACAGCTAGCGGACGACAGGAAAATGAAAGGGTCATGTGATCGTGCTTGCATGAAAAAAAAAAAAAAAAAAGAGATCTGCTCAGAGTGAGGTATGTATGGGTCAAGGATGGACTGTCTGATGAATAGGTTTTGGTACTGACTGATCTTCTGGCAAAAGTCGGGTGCAGCTTTGAGTGTAATCCAGATTGCATAGCGTTTTGGGTCGACACTGTAACCGTGGACTCGGACCCGTACATACAGACTCGTCGTCAGTGTGTGGTCAAAGTGGTCAAGGAAGCGGAAGCCACACCCCACCCTCGTCCGACCCCTTGTGGTTTCCGGGGCGACCACTTGGGCTCGCTTCCTAATGGTCACTAGTTTCCGAGCCGCTGTCTCTGTGCACGTTAGTACTGAAGTGGTCAGCTGGAGACAAGCGTGACGAAACTCACGTACACACGCTTCAGTTTCAAAGAGGTGGCCACTGCGAGTGGACTTTCCGCCCCCCCTCCTCCCCCACCACCTCCTCCCCCATCCACCATCCACTTTCTATCCCTTCCCCCTCCTCCTCACCGTATACAATACGCTATATCCGTTAAGCCTTGAGATCGGAATGTAAAGGGTTAAAATCAAACTATAAAACTATGAAGAAAGTGTTGAGTGTTAAGACCGAGAAAGGAGGCGAGTGGGAGGGTGGGGGAAAGAGCACGCGCGCGCTCGCGCGCTCACACACACACACACACACACACACACACACACACACACACACTCTCTCTCTCTCTCTCTCTCTCTCTCCTCTCTCTCTCTCTCTCTCTCTCTCTCTCTCTCTCTCTCTCTCACACACACACGCGCGCGCGCGCGCACACACACACACACACTTACACACACACACACACTCTCTCTCTCTCTCTAACACATACACCTACCACCACCACCACCCACCACCACCACCACTACACCACACAAACACACACACACACACACACACACACACACACACACACACACACCACACCACACCACACCACACCACACCACACATGCAAAACATACAACCCCCCTATCCCCCCCCCCCCCCCCCCCCCCCTACACACACACGCACACACACACAACACAAGGACACACACTCTGTCACGGTCAAAAATAAACACAAGCAAAGTCGTGGTTAGTCGCCAGCCGGTTCGAATCGGCTTAAGCCCGACTCAGACATCCCGACGCCTCCATGCGTCGCATCCAGCCAATTTAGCACAGCGAGCAGACAGCAGACAGTCTGAGTAGCTGACCGACAGGTCTCGATGTCTGGTCAACCGACATCTGGGCGCCTACCCAGACTCATCTAGCCAATTTACAGCGACCAGCGCCTACAAGTTAAGCCACACGGCGCCAGTTAAGTAGGAAAGGGGGGAAGGTAGTACGTGGTGGGGTGAAATCTAGCTAATCAATTAAATGACCAATTGACCACCACAGAGAGTAAGGCGTGTAGGCGTGACTGTCATGATTTGAATATCCAATGGAATTAGAGGGAGATAACTTCGGCTACGAGGCGGTAAAAATACTGACCAATGGTACTCGCCCTTTTTGACAGATCGGAACGGGATAAGAAGGATGTGAGAGTGAGAGAACGGGAGAACGAGGGGGAGAACGAACAGAGAGACAGAGAGAGGAAGAGGTTGTAGGTCTGCTTGAGAGAGAAGCAGAGAGATGAGGGGAGGAGAGAAGAGACCAAGTTGAGAGATTAGCATGAGATAGTCTGCAGAGGAGGACTAAAGAGAGATGTGGAGAGAGAGAGTTGCTAACTAATGAAGAGAAAAAGAAAGAAAAGAAAAGGAAAAGAAAAAGCAACCATGTCCATTTAATAGAGCAGACTAGAAGGGAGAGAGAGAGTGCAATGCGTTAATGCAGGAAGGAAGAAAGGAGAACAGATCGATGTTGATAGTCACTGTTCCATCTTAACCGGGGTTCGACCTCATACTGGCAGCGTCACTTCATCAAGCAGAACCACAGACCAACGCCAGTGCCAGCAGACCAACACCAGTGCCAGCAGTTGTGCCGTGTTGTGAAAGTGACAGTGAAAAGAAAAAAAAAGGAAAAGAAAAAGAGACAGTGATTCGTGAATAGTTAAGATCACCTGGCCAGGTAAAGTAGAAATCTATTTATACCCGGGTTAGTTAATGATGTTTTAGATAAATGATTTGTGAAGTTCAGGAAAGAGAGAATGTTTTATTTTGTTTGATTCCATATGCATTGATGTTTGGTTCTATGATCATGTGTAGTAAAGTTATAGACTTTACTAGTGGTTTGATGTGACGAATGCATGATATATGAATGAGATTGTAAGCAAGCTGTGAGTGTGTTTGGGCTGTGCGCTAGTCCTTCCTCCACTGACATAACCGAGGTTGACAATTTATTGGCGAGCTTGCAGGATATTCTGGCCCATTTATTATAATTGTTCAACTTCTCAGAGAGGAAGCTGGGTGGGATTCAAGTATTGTAATCCTAAGACAAGGGTTTTTCTTACTGTATGTTCCCAAGATAGTTAAATACTAGGCTTGGCATTGCTTCCAAGATAGTTAATACTAGGCTTGGCATTTCAGCCCCAGAGTACTTATTTCGCACAGATTGCCTATAATTCGCTCTCATAGTTGTGTCAGGCGCTGGGCGTCTTATAAAAACTAATTACGTTGTCCCAAGCTAATATATCATTCATAGGATTGTGCTATTGCGTCACTCGTGTCGGTAACCACCAGTTTGGCTGTCGTAGTAATAAAATCTTGTTCAAAAAAAAAAGAGATAATGGCGGGGAAAAAAAGAACACCCCTATTGAACAACTTGTGAGCGTCGCTCGTGATCTAGGTTACTCAGGAGATGAGTTGCGTGCATTTGTTGAAAACCAACAAAAGATGGAAAGGGATGAACGCGCGGAAAGACGCCGTGTCGCAGTAGAAGCGCAAGAAATAGAAAAATTAAGGATTCAGGCTAATGATAATCAGGCTAGGGAAACGCAGGAAACAGAAAGAATAAGGGAAGCGCAGGAAACAGAAAGAATGAAGCAGGAAACAGAAAGAATAAAGGAAGAGCAGGAAACGGAAAGATTAAAGGTTCAATTAGAGTTAGAGAAAGTGAGGATACAAAGGGAGACCACCGAGGATGGAGTTCAGTTTCCAGTGACTCTGTGCGCAGTTACGCCCCCCGACCAAAGTTGCCCAAATTCTCTGAAGGGACCGATTCGATTGATGCATACATCAGTCGTTTCGAAACGTTTGCGACCAGTCAGGGTTGGCCTCCAGAAGAGTGGGCAGTCATTTTGTCGGCGTTACTGACGGGTAAGGCATTACAAATTTTCACTGCGTTACCAGCAGAACAACAGTCTGATTTCGGCGCTGTGAAGGAATCGTTGATGAAAGGATTTGACCTCACAGAGGAAGGGTTCAGGAAGAAATTTCGTTCAGCTAAATTACAAGCAGGTGAGACGTACACTCAGTTTGGTGCACGTTAGATCACTATTTTGAGAAGTGGTTAGAGTTGAGTGGTACGAAAAAGGAGTTCGCTGAATTGAAAGAGCTAGTTATGAAGGAACAGATTTTGTCAGGTTGCGGCCCTGAGTTAACTATACATTTGAAAGAGAGACAGCCAGAGACAGCAGGAGAGTTGTTGAAGTTCGCAGAGGTGTATAGAGAGGCAGGTTTGGGCACTAAGGTGCAGGAGAAACAGGTGCTAGGCACAGGTGAGAAGAGTGCAAGGAGACTAGGAGAGTTTTCTGCAAAGTCTGCAAACCCAGTGGTGGGGCAGAAGGAAAGGGAAAGGGACTTTGGGTGTTTCATTTTACAAAAGGGACATGGGGCGAGGGATTGTGATGGGGTTTAGAAGGCAGAGCCTTAAAAGAGGGGGTAAGGGTCGTGAAGGGAAACGCCCTGCAGGGGGGAACCAAAAGGTTTCAGTCTAAAAGGGGGGTTTGGAGGGGGCAGCCAGGGCTAGCCTGGCAGCATCAGTGTCAGGGTGGGGGGCACTAGGCGAGGGGTTTCGTTCCGGGGGAAAAAGGGGGTGGATTGGCAGCGGGGTAAAAGTGTTGAGACACGGGTTTTCATGGGGTTAGTACGAAAAACGGGGTCGAAAAAGGGGTTTGACGGGGCAAATCCAGCCTGTACCTAATCGATGGCACTGTGGGGAGTTTCCAGTTGCTAAGATAAAGTACGTCCCCCTTATTTCCAGGCGAGTTGTCGGCGTTGGTGAGGGAAAAAACCCCTTTGATGTGATCAGGGAAATTTTCCCGGGGTGAAAGGGACCCAGGGGACCCCTGAGTTGTTGAGCAAGGGGGCAGATTCAGACACGGAGCAAGAGGGGGGAAAAAGGTTATAAAGTTAGTCTTTCCCCGAAAGGGAAAAGTCAGGCAAGAGGTCGCCTATGGTTTAGGGGCCAGGAGGAACAAGCCCCTTTGCTCGTAAAGTCTTTGGAGTTGAAGAGGTGGAGAGAAAAGGAGGTTAGGGGAGGGGGACAGAATTTTTGTAAGGCGGGCTGTTGTCCCGGTGTTCCCCAAAGGGGGGGAAGACAGGAAGGTGCCCCCAGTTAGGGGTTTCCACATGTTATCGTGCACTGTTTCATGTCAGTGGGTCAGTGTCCTCTGGGGGGTCACTGGGCACCGCAAAAAGCGTCGAATCTTCGTGACTTTCATTGGCCGGGAGAATGGCAGCACAAGCGTTTCTGTGTCATGTGAGTGTGTAAAAGGGTCCCCCACAAGGGGGGGTGAAGAAAAAGGCCCCTCTTAAACGGCCCCCTTTTAAAATCGACACCCCCGTCAGGAGGGGGCTGTTGCCCTGTTTGGGCCCAATGCGCCCGGTTAAAAGGCGGGCACAGGTATGTTTGACGCCGTGGATACGCGCCAGATACCCAGAAGCAGTTGCATTAAAAGGGCTAGTACCCGGCGCTAAAGGGCGGGTAGACATTTTTTCCGCGTGGGGTGCCAGCACAAAAACTCATGACAGGGGGGAAGTTCATCAGGCGTGTGAAGGAGGTAAGGCTGTAGGGGTCACACAGCTTTTCCACCCCATACCCCCACAAAGCAAAGGTTTGGGGGGAGATTCAACGGTGTGCTGAAGGGCACTAAAGAAACTCTGGAGGAAAGGCCGCAATTGGGACCACACTTCCGCGGGGGTTTGCCTAAGGGGAAACCCTCAGGAAAGCCGGCTTTTCGCCATTTTAGTGTGTATGGGCGGGCAGTTCGGGGACCAGTTGGCTTCTCAAAAAAGGGTGTGGTCCCCGGGGAACGGAGTCAGAAGAGGTCAAAACCCCTTACAGATGTGGTGGACCAGCAATAGGCTGAGGAGACAGTAAGGTCGCAAGGGAGAGTTTGCAGGAGGGGAGGGTCGTTTAGAAAAAGCAATATGACGGAAGGGAGGAAGCAATTCCTCAAGGGGGGGATCAAGTCGTTACTGCTTCCACGGATCACAACAAGCTGTGATGCATTGGAAGGGACCTTCACCATCATTTAAAAGGTAGATCAGGACACCCAATCATGTGAAGGGAAAACAAAAATTTTCCCTGCAAATTTTTTCCGCAAATATATTCAGCGTGGATCAGCCATGGGGCGCAGCAATCTTTAGGGGTGAAGGGGACCCAGAAAAAAGGGGGGTTTTGTTGCCTGAGTTCCCAGGAGAAGAGTCATACAGGGGGTGTCACTGTATGAAGGGTAGCAGAGGAGACAGGAGGAAGTTAGGGGGGGCCAGAACAGTTTGGGCGCCCCACTGTAAACCAGGCAGGCAATCTAAGACATGTACGGTGGAGTTAACATCCAAAAACCCGTACATGTGAAAAACCCACCCGATCCCCTTGCCCCCAAACAAGTGATCGGGAGGAGGTAAAAAGGGTTGGAATTGGGGGTGATTGAAACCCTTTCCAAAACATCGTTGTGCACCCTGTTTTAGTGAGGAAAAAGTCAGGTGAGATCGATTTGTGTTGACTAAGACGTCTGAAAAGTGTCACCAAGGGCGATGCGAGGTCATTTTCCGAACATGGAAGACCCGTTCGCTCAGTCGCCACAGCAGAGTCAGTATTTCACCCGGATGATTGGCAAGGGGGATGGCAAATAGCCTTGAGTGAGGACTCAAGGAAGTCACAGCATTTTTCCCCTCCTTGGGGGTATACCGTGGGGGTACTTCCTTTTGGGTGGTCAACGCACCCGCGTCTTCTCTGGTTGGGAAGTTATTGACGGGGGTTGGGAAGGGGTTGTGAATTTCATGGGTACATTTGATAGCATCCGAGACTGGGGGGGGTATGAGGAGTAGGGGGTTTAGAGAGGTTGAGACAAGCCAAACCCAGCCAACCAACAAAGGGCCAGGTTGGTTTTCCAAGCCGGAGTTCCCAGGTTTTGTTTTAGGAGGGGACACAAAGCAGCCGGAAAGAGGGAAGGTGGAGAAGATGATGAATTCAGAGAGACCAAAGACCAAAACAGAAGTCAGGAGTCTGCTAGGTTTTATTGGTTTCTATAGGGAGTTTGTTCCAAATTTCGCAGCAATCACGAGTCCTCTCAGTGATTTGGTCAAGGCAGGGAAACCGGCAGTGGTCGAATGGTCAGACGCTGCAGAGCAAGCACTGCAGACGGTGCTGGAAAGACTAGGTTCCCGTCCCATCTTGAAGCTCCCGGATAATGTCTAAACCGTTTTTGTTGCGGACAGATGCATCAGGTGGTGGGATGGTGCAGTATTGTTGCAGGAGCATAAAGGGGGTCGAGTTCCCTGTGAGATATGCTAGCAGGAAGTTTTTTTTTTTTTTTTTTTTTTTTTTTCATTTACTTCATGTTCTTTTTTTTTTTTTTTTTTTTTTTTTTTTTTTTTACAGTGTTACATTTCTTTCTTTTTTTTTTTTTTTTTTTTTTTTTTTTTAAATTTTTTTTTAATCACTTTGAATAAATTACATAACAATTTACATGCATACATATAAACGTACACAAATACATATATACGCACAATGGGTAATTATATCAATACATCATTGGAGAGTAAAAAAACACAATCACATTACATCAAAATGTATTTTATCCATACGCATGTACACATACACTTATATTTACCCACACATATACATAAACAAACATAACGGCACAGACATTAGGAACGATCAAACCTAAAGGGACAGAGAGAGAGAGAGAGAGAGAGAGAGAGAAGAGAGAGAGAGAGAGAGAGAGAGAGAGAGAGAGAGAGAGAGAGAGAGAGAGGGGATAGAGAGAGAGGGTGGATATCGGTTCGTTTGCAGCTATTTTTACATTTGGATTCACGGTTTTACTTTTTCTTTTTTTGTTTTTTCCCTTCCTTCCCTTTTTCCCTTTTTTCTCTCCATTTTTTCCTTTTTTCTTTCCCTTTTTAATTTTTTTTAAAGACCTGCTGTTTACTGTTTTAGTGCGTATTTCTGAATACAATTCATATGGCATCCATATTTTATTAAAATCATCCGTTTTCCATGATAATCTGGCATTGTGTTGTTCTATTCTATGTCTTGAAGAAAAGTATCTTTCAAAGGTTTTTTATGTTAGGTATGGACTTTTCAAATTTACATTTATAAATATACATTTTACCCAGAAGTATCAATAAATCAAAACATAGTCCGTAACTAATATTATTTTCTATGCCAAATAATACTATGTTTCGAGTTATACTGATGTTTGTACATGTTGTACATTTTGTTTTTAATAAATGTTCAAGGTTTCTCCAGAAACGATTTGAGATGTTGCATGTCCAGAATATATGTTCAATACTGTCTTTGAATTCTCTACAGAAATCACAATTATAACTGTTTGTAATATTCATTTCTTTCAGTACAGCTGCTAGCAGGAAGTTGACAAAGTGTGAAGAAGGGTACGCAAAGGTGGAGAAGGAGTGTTAGCTGTCGTGTGGCCGTGCAGAAGTTCCACAAATACTTGTATGGGAAAGAGTTCGTGATAGAGACAGATCACCAACCACTCAAATTCCTGCAGGAGGCACAGCTGAAAAACAGCAGGGTTCTGCGTTGGGCAATGGCACTGCAGCCCTACAGGTATCGAGTGCAGTACATTCCAGGTCGACAGAATGTCGGAGCTGACTACTTAAGCCGTGTAGTCTAGCAAGCTGCAACTCAGAGGAAGTCAGTCATATCCGGGGTGCTTTGTTGATAATATGTGTTGACTACAGTTATGTTGATTGGATATGGGGTTTATTCCCAGTTGGGTATGGTTCATATTTTTTTGTGTGAGACTTGTTCATATTTCTTTGTGAGACTTGTTCACGTGAAGTAGTTATGCTTTGAGCATACAGTCGCTCGTGTAGTGATGCATTGTTTGCGAGGAGTGAGGATGGAGGTTCCTCAGTGAAGTGTCATGGATCTGATCATACTATATTGTGCTTTTCATAGGGATTGTGAAGAGAAGATGTGGCAAATCCGCAGGTAGGGAATTGCATAAGTGCGCACAGAGGTCGTTATAAAATGATCGAAATAACGCAAGAGCGCACGTCCCAAAGATAACTCATTGGGCGGTATTCACTAAGATATATCCTATAATTTATAAACCGTTTGTTGTAAAGTATTTTTCAAACTTTGCACGTGTAGCTGTGTGTCAGCAAATTCGGTTGTTGTTTTTTTTTTGTACCGTTGTTTTGAGACAATGCGGTGCATAGTCTTTTGCAAGGGGAAATTGTCACGGTCAAAAATAAACACAAGCAAAGTCGTGGTTAGTCGCCAGCCGGTTCGAATCGGCTTAAGCCCGACTCAGACATCCCGACGCCTCCATGTGTCGCATCCAGCCAATTTAGCACAGCGAGCAGACAGCAGACAGTCTGAGTAGCTGACCGACAGGTCTCGATGTCTGGTCAACCGACATCTGGGCGCCTACCCAGACTCATCTAGCCAATTTACAGCGACCAGCGCCTACAAGTTAAGCCACACGCGCCAGTTAAGTAGGAAAGGGGGGAAGGTAGTACGTGGTGGGGTGAAATCTAGCTAATCAATTAAATGACCAATTGACCACCACAGAGAGTAGGGCGTGTAGGCGTGACTGTCATGATTTGAATATCCAATGGAATTAGAGGGAGATAACTTCGGCTACGAGGCGGTAAAAATACTGACCAATGGTACTCGCCCTTTTTGACAGATCGGAACGGGATAAGAAGGATGTGAGAGTGAGAGAACGGGAGAACGAGGGGGAGAACGAACAGAGAGACAGAGAGAGGAAGAGGTTGTAGGTCTGCTTGAGAGAGAAGCAGAGAGATGAGGGGAGGAGAGAAGAGAACCAAGTTGAGAGATTAGCATGAGATAGTCTGCAGAGGAGGACTAAAGAGAGATGTGGAGAGAGAGAGTTGCTAACTAATGAAGAGAAAAAGAAAGAAAAGAAAGGAAAAGAAAAAGCAACCATGTCCATTTAATAGAGCAGACTAAAGGAGAGAGAGAGTGCAATGCGTTAATGCAGGAAGGAAGAAAGGAGAACAGATCGATGTTGATAGTCACTGTTCCATCTTAACCGGGTTCGACCTCATACCTGGCAGCGTCACTTCGTCAAGCAGAACCACAGACCAACGCCAGTGCCAGCAGACCAACACCAGTGCCAGCAGTTGTGCCGGTTGTGAAAGTGACAGTGAAAAGAAAAAAAAAGGAAAAGAAAAAGAGACAGTGATTCGTGAATAGTTAAGATCACCTGGCCAGGTAAAGTAGAAATCTATTTATACCCGGGTTAGTTAATGATGTTTTTAGATAAATGATTTGTGAAGTTCAGGAAAGAGAGAATGTTTTATTTTGTTTGATTCCATATGCATTGATGTTTGGTTCTATGATCATGTGTAGTAAAGTTATAGACTTTACTAGTGGTTTGATGTGACGAATGCATGATATATGAATGAGATTGTAAGCAAGCTGTGAGTGTGTTTGGGCTGTGCGCTAGTCCTTCCTCCACTGACATAACCCGAGGTTGACACACTCCGACAACCCAATTCCATTATCCTCTCCCCTCTCTCCTCCATACATCACACACTAGCACACTCGTCGAATGTTAACCACTGGATAATGCTCTTACCACCTGGAAACCTGAGGGAGTTGGGGCGCACAAAATGACAGCGCACACATTACACAACGGATTCAATGAAGACCTTGTTTCAAGACAAACTTGAAAAAAAAAAGTAGAAAAAAATGACTATTCCGCCGAACGAAGGCGACAAACAGTTTACAAGACAGGTCCAAAGAGATGTCTGCAGGCGGAAATTGAAATACATTCAAAACGAAATTTAAAGTAACTCCGCCAGACAAGAGGGACAAACAAATCACAAGACAAAACACGACGCGTTTCAGCCTCTTGGGTCTTCTTCAGGCCAGACAAACAACATGTGAGACAATGAAAACGAAGAGCGCACAATCAGTGCACTCCTCAAACTGGGCCCAAAACAGATGCAGGAGATAAGGGATTGATCGTGTTTCGCTTTCATTGTCTTGAATGTTGTTTGTCCTGGCCTGAAGAAGACCAAAGAGGTCGAAACGCGTCGTGTTTTGTCTTGTCATTTGCTCGTCTCTTTTGTTCTCCGGACAGTAATTTTCCTGTTAAGTTTGTTCCAGTTTCCGCCTGTAGTCTCGATCTTACTTTGAAACTAATTTTGGTCCGAGACGTTTCATTTGATGTTCCCTCTGATGTTTATGATCTGATTTTTTTTTTTTTTTTAATAATAAGCTGAGGATTCGATGAAGACCTCCTTCCGAGATTTTCCATCTGATGTGGTTTTTTGATATGCTCAAAATTTTGTTGAATTTTATTATTTGATCTTTATTTGCATTTTATGTATGTATGTATGTATGTATGTATGTATGTATGTATGTATGTATGTATGTATGCATGCATGCATGCATGCATGCATGCATGTATGTTTGTATGCATGTATGTATGTATGTATGTGCGCATGTATGTGCGCATGTATGTGTGTATGTATGTGTGCATGTATGTATGTATGTATGTGTACATGTATGTATGCATGTATGTATGTATATGTATGTATGTATGTATGTATGTATGTATGTTGCATGTATGTATGTATGTATGTATGTATGTATGTATGTATGTATGTATGTATGAATGTATATGTATGTATGTATGTATGTATGTATGTATGTATGTATGTATATGAATATATATTGTTGTTGTTGATGTTGTCGCGTATTCGACGAAAGTCTTGTTCCGAGATGCTCCACTTTGTGCGATTTTTAATATGCTTAATATTTTATTGGATTTTATTGTTTTATTTTCATTTTTTTCTTTTTGTTTTATAACTCTTTCTTTTCATTGTTGCTGCGATGAAGACCTTGTTTCACCTGATGTGATTTTTGATGTACTTGAAGTTTTATTGAATGTTATTGTTATTATTTCAGTTGAAAAGTGGCGACTGCAGGCGGATATCTGAACAAATTTGAAATCTATTTATAATTACTCTACCGAACAACGTGGACAAATTTGCCTTGTGATTCGTTTGTCCACGCTGTTCGGTGGAGTCATTATAGATATTTGTTTTAAACAGATATCATTTTTTTTCTTTTATTATTATCATCATAATAATAATGATAATGATGATAATAATAATAATATCATAATCATGATCATGATCATGATCATCATTATCATCGTTATTATCATTATTATCATTATTATTATTGTTATTATTATAATCATTATCATTACTATTTTTTTGTTTTGTTTTTGTGTCTTCGATAAAGACTTTGTCCCGAGATGTTCCAAATGGTACAAGGTTAAATATGCTTTTAGTTTTGATTTTATTTCATTTCATTTCAAAGAGACGAAGACTTTTCCTTAAAAAAAAAGAAAATCCAAGCAACAACTAAAACATTTATAAAAAAAAAAAGTCCAAGCAAGACTGGCGTGGACACAAAAATGCCAGCGATACAAAAGTATATATATATATATGTAATATAATATATATAATATATATAATATGCCATCCGTGCAGTTCCCCCCCCCCCCCCCCCCCCCCCCCCAGTCTTGTTTATAAACTGAAATCCCTGTAGTTAATTCGATGGTTGTCTGCAGAGAATGCTGATCAGGGATGGGATATGGATCCAGAAATCCTGCAGATAACCCCCTCCCCCCCCCCCCCCCCCCCCCCCCCCCATCCACCACCATTCCTTCCCAGATCCTTGGAATACGGGAAAAAATATGAAAGGTTCTTCCAGGGCTTGTTCCAGAAACCAGTGAACCAAGTCGCCACAGAAACGCCCAGCAGCAAATTATCTGAATGGGTCCAAGAACTGAAAGCTTGAGTGTTATTATTTTTTTAAAGAAGGATTTCAAAGTACTCATTTTTCATGTTGTCTTCATTGAAGTCCAGCAGTCTTTTTTTTTAATACATATCATAGAACATGTCATTCTACACACTGCCCACGCCCGCCGCCCTAACCTCTCTCTCCCCCCTCCCCCTCCCCCCCCCCCCCCCCCCCCCCCCTGCCTCCTCAACGACAAGTCTCTGGTATATGTACTTGATGAGCTTTTAAAACAAATTCGACGGTATCTCTTCTCTTCTCCCTTCCCCGCTCCCCCCCCCCCCTCCTCTCTCCGCAGTTCCAACCCAACTCTCTCCTCTCTCTCTCTCTCTCCTCTCCTCTCCTCTCTCTCTCTCTCTCCTCTCTCTCTCTCTCTCTCTCTTTTCCCTCTGTCTGTCTGCCTGCCTGTCTCTGTCTGTCTGTCCGCCTCTCTGTTCGTCTGTCTGTCTGCCTTTGTGTCTGTCTGTCTGTCTTCCTCTCTCTGAATATTTTGTTTTGTGGGATTATTTTCTGTTTTTGTTGTATGGGATTATTTTGCATACATCTCTGTACAAGGGGCGATGGCCTTTCGCTGAATAAGTTATTCGAATTCAAATTCGTATTCGTATTCGATTCTCTCTCTCACTCTCTCTCTCTCTCTCTCTCTCTCTCTCTCTCTCTCTCTCTCTCTCTCTCTCTCAGACACACATAAACTGGCATAACACTCAGGACAACCAACACGAAGAACGAGCAATGAATTACTTCCCTTTGTCAAATTCAACGCAAGTTGGGCGTTGAATGAGAAATGACTACCCGTTCTTCATTTTCGTTGTCCTGAGTGTTATTTATTTCTGGCCTGAAGAAAAGACCTAAGAGGTCGAAACGCGTCGAATGTTGTCTTGTAATTCGTTTGTCCACGTTGTCTCGGCGGAGATATTATAAACACTTTAAAAGATTTGTTTAGATGTCCGCCTGCAGTCGCCCCACTTTGCAACTTACTCCATAAAGCTTATTGGAAGGAGAGAAAGGAGACAACAAGGGTGACATCTCAAATTATTGAACTGAGCTCAAGGATGCGACCCCCCCCCCCCCCCCCTCCCCCCAAAAAAAAAAAACAAAAAAAAACCCCAACCAACAAACAAACAACAATAGCCAAAAATAAAAACGAAAGTACCTTTTCCCAAAAACAAAAACAATAAACAAAACAAAACATAAAAAAGGAGGAATTAAAAGAAAATACAGAAAGAAAGAAGGAAGAAAGAAAGGAAAAGACAAATCAATCAAAGCTCACACACACAGCGTCGAGTGAGTGTGCGAAAGGCACAATATTTCAAGTTTGCCCTCGAGGAGATGGGCGTGGTGGGGTGGTGGTGGTGGTGGTGTGTGTGTGTGTGTGTGTGTGGTGTGTGTTGTGTGTGTGTGTGGTGTGTGTGTGTTAAGGGGTTGGGGAGGGGAGGAGGAAGGAGAAACAGAAGGGAAGTGCGAGTGTGTGTGTGTGTGTGTGTGTGTGTGTGTGTGTGTGTGTTCGTGCGGCCGTGAGCGCGCGTGCTCGCGCGCGCGCGTGTGTGTGTGTGTGTGTGGTGTTATCAGGGAAGCAGATCTTCAGGGTGGGGTGCGTTCGCCTTGCAGGCAAAGCGAGACGCTGTGATCGTGTGGAACGCTCTGTCCTCTCCCTCCTCCCCCCCCCCCCCCCCCCCCCCCCCGCCCTCTTCCTCGCCAGTGGGGAGAGAAAGGAACCGTGTGTGTGTGTGTGTGTGTGTGGTGTGTGTGGTGTGTGTGGTGTGTGTGTGAGCGCGCGCGCGCGTGTGCGTGTTTGTGAGTACGCTATCGCACGTGTGCATGAGTGGACGTGTGTCTTTGCTTGTGTGTTTGCATGCATAGCGAGTGTGTGTGTGTGTGTGTGTGTGTGTGTGTGGTGTGTGTGTGTGTGTGTGTGTGTGTGTGTGTGTGTGTGTCTGTCTGTCTCTGTCTGTGTGCGTGGGACCGTGTGTGTGTGTGTGTGTGTGTGTGTGTGTGTGTGTGTGTGTGTGTGTGTGGTGGTGCGCGCGCGCGCGCGCTCGCGCGTTCGCAATCACACGTGTGCATGCGTGGACGTATATCTTTGCTTGTGTGTTTGCATGCATAGACAGGGACATTTTATATACAGACCAAACTACTTTGCTTG
>CM031615.1:45040440-45062952 GCA_018398815.1 Conus ventricosus | reverse complement strand
TTTAGCATCCTCTTTCATCAACTCCTGTATTACCATGTATTTCCTTGCTTTCCTTTTGCATTGACCACCTCTCTCTCTTCTCTCTCTCCTCTCTCTCTCTCTCTCTCTCTGTGGTGATTTCGGCTTCTCTCTGTCGGTTTGTGTGAGTACAGGAATATCCCTGATCTTGTGGTTTTCCTTTACCACACGTCTACTGCCTCCTTAACTTCCCATGTCCTGCTATCTTTAGCTTTGGCTGAATTGATCTCGCAAGCTTGTCCCCCTACCCCCCCCCCCCCCCCCCCCCCCAAAGTTCTAAAGCCTGGTTACTTTCCTTGCTTTACCCGCTTTGCGTTCCCTCGAGGACGGATTTCTAGAGCAGCCTTAGATTTGCCTGGTGGCAGTAGAGTGTAACGTCAGTGAGACCAGGTGGGACACCATGCCTCTTCCCTTACGTGGTTGTTTTTGGCCTCTATTGGTTCCTTCCGGTTTTTTCCCCCAGGAGTCATCCTACCACCTTCCATGCCTCTTCTGTCAGTTGGAATGGGTTGGTCGGCTACATTGAACGTCACTGTTTCAGCTACATTTCCATTTCCTTACAAGGAAAGGCTGCCTGATTTCTTTATACTTTGAATTCAACCTTGATGGAGCAGCTGACTTGTCTAAGTGCTTAAATATGTGTGCTTTGTCTTCCTCAATGAAAAGGGGATGTTGTGTCATCCATCAAACTTTCACAAGGGGCACTTGTATCCAATTCCGTGGTCTGCTGAAACCTGTTCGGCTATGGCTGCTTTCACGATTCTTCCATTGCTGACTCAAACACTAATAGAGAAACTGCACAGTGCATCGCTATGCCAACATCCAAACTGATCCAGCCTGTTGTGTATTCCTTTGTGGTTAAGCTTATTGAGAAGACGTAGTCATGAAAATACTTCTTCGTGATTCCTCGGATGTTGTTTGGGACATGACATCTTGAGGCCCAGCTGAACCATCTTGTGAGGAATTGATCCATACGCATTTGCCAGATCCCGTCACACGAGGTCGAGGTCCAGTTTCTCTGCCTCAGCTCTTTGGAATTGCTTCCAATCATAGTGGCCTGTTGTACACAGCTGACACTGCCGGAATACCTCCTTCCTGCACTGACGCATCCAACACACACACACACACAAACACACACACACACAGAGAGAGAGAGAAAAGGAGAGAGAGAGAGAGAAATTTTCCCCTCAACGTTCAGAAGAGTTTCTCTCTTCATTCCTCTGACATGTTTGACCGCCACACTGTCTAGGAGGAGGAAATCGTGATGTTATTGCTTAATCATATCGACTACCGGTGTGTCAACCTCGGGGTATGTCAGTGGAGGAAGGACTAGCGCACAGCCCAAACACACACACAGCTTGCTTACAATCTCATTCATATATCATGCATTCGTCACATCAAACCACTAGTAAAGTCTATAACTTTACTACACATAATCATGGAAACAAACATCAATGCGCATGGAGTCAAACAAAATAAAACATTCTCTTTCCTTGAACTTCACAAAACCATTTATCTAAATCATAACTAACCCGGGTTTTAAAAAGATTTTCTACTTTACCTGGCCAGGTGATTTTAAACTATTCACGAATCACTGTCTTTTCTTTTCTTTTTTTTTTCTTTTCACCGTCACTTTCACAAGCACAACACAAACCCCCGGCACTGGTCAGGTTGGACTGCTGGCACTGGCGTTGGCCTGTGGTTCTGCTGGACGAAGTGACGCTGCCAGGTATGGTCGAACCCTGGTTCAGATTGAACAGTGACGACCCGACATCGATCTGTTCTCTTTCTTTCTTCTGCATTAACGCATTGCACTCTCTCTCTCTCTTCTAGTCTGCTCTATCAAATGGACATGGTTGCTTTTCTTTTCTTTTCCTTTTCTCTTTTTTTTCTCTTCATCAGTTAGCAACTCTCTCTCTCCACATCTCTCCTTAGTCCTTCCTCTGCAGACTCTATCTGGTGCTAATGCTTAAACTTCACTCCTCCTCATCTCTCTCTGTCTCTCGTGCAGAGACTACACCCAGAACCTCTTCCTCTCTCTCCTCTGTCTGTCCTCCCCGTCTGCTCTCTGCTAGCTTTCTTTATCCTCCTCCCATCTGTCCAAGGGTGAGTACCATTGGTCAGTATTTTCCCCCCTTATACTGAGGTTGCTCCCCTGCAATTTCATTGGACCTTCAAATTGTCAAAGTCACATCTACCCGCCTTGCTCTCTGTGGGGTCAATTGGTCATTTAATTAATTAGCGTGATTTCACCCCACCACACAATACCTTTCCCCTTCCTACTTCAACCGGCGACGTCCGACTTCTATGGGCGCTGGTCGCAAAATTGGCTGGATGAGTCTGAGCAGGCGCCGAGGACCCGTCTGACCAGACCTATCGAGACGTCTGCCAAACGACTTAGTCCGTCTGCTGTCTCCTCGCTGTGCTTAATTGGCTGAGGCGACGCATGGAGCCGTCTGCGTGGCGCCAGGGTGTTTGCCTTTGGACTTATGTCCAGTTGAGCTGGCCGGCGACTGACCACGACTTCGGTTTTCTTTTTTTGTCCGTGACAATTTTCCCCCTTGCGAAAGACTATGCTTCGCATTGTCTCAAAACGACGGTAAAAAAAAAACGATAACCGAATTTGCTGACAATACAGCTACACGTGCAAGGCTTTGCAAAATGATTTACAACAAACGGTTTTACAAATTATAGGCATATATCATCAGTGAATATCACCCAAATGAGTTATCATTTACGTACGCTTTTGCCTTATTTCAACTCATTTTATGATAACCTCTGTGCGCACCTATGCAATCACCTACCTGCGGGAGTTGCCACTTCTTCTACTTCACAACTACTATGAAAAGCACAAAATTATTATGATCACGATACCATGACACCTCACTGAGGATTCTCCATCTCACTTATCGCAAACAGTCATTACCCCACAAGCGACTGTTCGCTCCAACATAAAACTACATTACATTGAACAAGTCTCACAAAGAAATATGAATCCATAGCCCAATTGGGTTTTGTAACCAATATTCCACTCAATCTCAACTGTATCAACACATATCATTAACAATGTAGCTATGCACCGGATTATGATGAACTTCCTTTGAGTTGCAGCTTGTGCTAGGACTTCACGGCTTAGTCTGACATCCTACATTCTGTCGACCTGGAATGCTACTGCACTCGGATTCCTTGTAGGCTGCAGTGCCATTGCCCAGCGCAGAACGAACCCTACTGTTTTTTCAGCTGCGACTCTTGCAAGGAATTGAGTGGTTGGTGATCTGTCTCTTATCAGAACTTCTTTCCCGTACATGTATTTGTGAAAAATTTCTGAACGTGCCCACACAACAGCCAACACTCCTTCTCTATCGTTGCGTACCCTTCTTCAAACTTCGTCAGCTTTCCTGCTTGCATACTTCACAGGAAACTCGACCCACCTTCGTGTTCTAAACAATACTGACACCTATTCCACCACCTGATGCAATCTGTCCGGCAACATAAACGGTTTAGGGACATAGCCGGGGGTAGCTTCAAGATGGGCCGGGAAGGAAACTAGGCTTTCTAGCTCTGTCTGCCAGTGCTTGCTCTGCAGCGTTTCTGACCATTCGACCACTGCCGGTTTCCACGGTCTTGACCAATATCACTGAGAGGACTCGTGTTGCTGCGAAATTTGGCACCAAACTCCGGTAGAAACCAATAAAACTAGCAGACTCTGACTTCTGTTTTGGATCTTTGGTCTATCTGATTCATCATCTTCTCCTCCTTTCCTTTTCTGCGCTTTGTGTCGCCTCCAACAAAAAACATAGGAACTCCAGGCATAGGAAAACCAATCTGGCTCTTTGTTGGTCTGGTGTGAGATTGGCTTGTCACAACCCTCTCTAAATACTTGCTCCTTGCGGCCTCAATATTGCTCCTCCCATGTCTCAGATGCTATCAGAATGTCATCCATTGAAAATTCACTACACCTTCCAAAACCCGTCAATAACTTTCCTTCATCATCGAGAGTAAAGCAGGTGCGTTGACCATAACAAAAGGATGTACTGCCACTGGGTATTGCCCCATAGGAGTGAGAAAGAATGCTGTGGACTTCATTTTGAGTCTCCACTCAAGGGCTATTTGCAGTAACCACTTGCTCAGATCTTATTCCTGGTGAAAATACTGCGCTCTTGCTTGTGGCGATTCTGAGCGAACTGGTCTTCCATGTTCGGTTTTATGACTTCTGCATCGACCTTGGTGACACTGTTCAGTACGTATATTGTCACACAGAATCGATGCTCGCCTGAATTTTTTCCTCACTAAGACGGACGGGTGTAGCTATACGATGATTTGACGGGTTCAATCACCCCAAGGTCCAACATCTTTTCTACCCCTCCTCGATCCACTTTGCTTGGTTGGCAATGGGATCGAGGTAGGATTTCCTTGTACGGGTTTTTTGCGATGTTACTCCGCCGTACATGTACTAGGTGTTGTCCTGCCTGGCTTATCAGTCAGGGGATGCACTATATGTTTTAGGAGCCCCTAACTTCCACCTGTCTCCTACTGTCTAGCCCTTCATACTGAGAAACATTCCTGTATGATTCTTATCTCTGGAAACTCGGGCATCATAATCTCCCTTCCTCTGATGGGATCTCCTCACCCCATCAATGATGGATGCTGCGCCTATGTGACTGAGTCTCACGACTGAATTTTTTTGCGGAGCAATATTAGCATGAGAAAAGTTTTAGTTTTCCATTCACATCAATTCACGGTAGTCTTGATTACCTTTTCAATGTGGGAATGGTCCTTTCCAATGAATCAGATGCTTGTTGTGATCCGTGGGAAGCAGTAACAGAACTTGATCTCCACCTTGGGGATTGCTTCCTCACCTTCCTGTCCATATGGCTTCTTCTGAGCGACCCTTAGCTCCTGCCAATACTTTCACTTGCGGACCTTACTTGTTCCTCTAGCCACTTTTGCGTAGTCCACACATACGATAAGTGTCTTGACCTCTTCTGACTCCTGTTCTAGGACCATTGCTCTTTGAGAATGCACACTGGTCCCCTGACTTGTCACGTCCATTACAGCAGCGCGAATGGCGAAAAAGCCTGTGAAATGTGCTCTCCTGGGGGATTCCCTTGTAGGCGAACAATGCCGCTGGAATGACGGTAACAATCTGCTGGCCTTTTCCTCACAGAGCTTCTTTATGATGCCCCTTCAAGCACACCTTTGAATCTTTCCACTCAAGCCATTGCATTGTGGATGGTATGTGTAGTGATGAAGTTGTGTGATCCCGGGCTGCCGTTGACCTCCCTCTCACGCCTGAGGTGGAACTGTGACCCCCTGTCACTGAGAATTTGTGGTATGGCACACCCACGCGAGAAAGAAAGATGTCCACCAGTCCCTTCAGCGGACCTGGTGCGTTATCTATGCCCTTCAATGCGTCTGCTTAGCGGATATATGGTCGCACGTTGTCACGAGCATCAACACTAACCTGTGCCCACCTTGGAAAAGGGTGACAGATATGGGCCCAACAGTTCATTTGCCACCCTCCTGAATGGTGTGTCATTGAATGGGGATGTTTAAGAGGCGCCTTCCTCTTATCCCCTCTTGTGTCTGACCTTTGACAAACGTCACAATGACATTGGCAGAAACGCTTTATGTCTGCCATTGCACCTGGCCAGTGCAAATTCATCATAGATTCGGTCAGACTGGGTTTGGCCGGTGACGATGATGACCCGCCATGAGCAAACTGTTTCATGACCCACTGACATGACAGTTCCGATTATCATGATTTGGTACCTCTAATGAGTTGTCATCCTTCCTGTCTTTCCTTGGTAATACACTCGGCTACTAAAACCACCCTTTTCACCCATAAAATTCGTATCACCTCCTTCAAACCACCGGTTTCTCTCAACCTCTTGCCAACTCCCAGACTTCACGGCGATGGGTCTTGTTCTGCGCTGCCCAAACTCATCAGGCGACACCATCTATGCTGACTTCCTTCTGAAAGGACTACGGTTTTATCAAACCTCTTTTCCTCCTTCTTGCTCACGTGTCTGAACTGCTGCCCCTAGCAGTTCAACAACTCAGGGATCCCCTGGATCCCTTGCTCCTGGAATATTTCCGATGGATCAAAATTTAAAGGGGTTTCTCCATCTCCAGCGCAGACAACTCGCCTGAGAAGTAGTAAGGGGTACGTACTTCTATCTTAGCATATGGTAAACTTCCTCACACGTGCCATCGATTAGAGTACAGGTCTGGATTTGCCCTGTCAAATCCCCTTCATCGCTCCAGCGTTGTTTTACTATCACCACATGAAAAACCAGTGTCTCGTAACACTTCACCCTCTGCTGGCCAATCCACCCTTCTTCCACCGGTAACGAACCAATCAGCCTAGTGCCCTACCATCTGACACGGATGCTGTCAGTGCTAAGGCCTTATGGCGCAATCCTCCCTCTCAGATTGGATCCCTTTGGTTCCCACTACAGGTCGTTTCCCCTGGCGACCTTATCTCCTCTTGCATAGGGCTGCTGCCTTAGGGAATCTATGCGACATTCCCTCGCTACATGTCCATTCTTGTGACAAATGAAACACTATGGCTCCCTTTGTCCTACATTCTGCCCCACCACTGGGTTTGAGACTTTGCATGAAAAATACTCTAGTCTTCTTGCACTCTTCTCACTGGGCTGGCACCTGTTTCTCCTGGCTCCTTGTGCCTTACCACAACGTGCCTCCTATCCACCTCTGCTAACTTCAGAACTCACTGCTGTCTGTACAGGGCGTCTCTCTTTCAAATGTATAGTTTAACTCTGGAATGCACCTTGCAAATCTGCTATTCATAACCAGCTCTTTCTAATCCCGGAACTCCCTTCTGGTACACTCAAAACTCTATCCAATTCCAAAATTTGATCTAACTGTGCGCAAAACTGTGTGTTCGTTTCACCTTGCTTTGTAATCTAGCTGATCGAAAATTTCTTTCTGAACCCTTCTCTGTGAGGTCATACTCCTCTTCATCAACGACTCCTTCACAGCACCATAAATCGATTGTTGCGTCTTGATGGTTACGCAGTAAAAATCTGTAATGCCTTACCCGTTCATCAGCAACTGATCAAAATAACTGCACTCTTCATGTGGCCAACCCTGGACTGGTAGCGAACGTTTCAAAAGACTGATGAAGCATCAATCGATTCTGATCCTATCAGAGAATTTTGGCAAACTGTTGGTGGGGGGAATTTAACTGCGCACAGGGTCACTGGAAAATGAACTCCATCATCGGGTGGTTCCCTTTTGTTTTTTTCACTCTCTCTAACTACTAATTGTTTTAAATCCTTAATCTT
This sequence comes from Conus ventricosus, assembly GCA_018398815.1. Taxonomy (NCBI): domain Eukaryota; kingdom Metazoa; phylum Mollusca; class Gastropoda; order Neogastropoda; family Conidae; genus Conus; species Conus ventricosus. The sequence goes on along the minus strand of CM031615.1, from coordinate 45,055,624 downwards.
TTCTGTTTCCGGCGTTTCTGAATCCTTAATTCTTTCTGTTTCCTTGCATTGCGCTAGCTTTTTCTGCTCTGCTATTTCTATGCGACACGGCGTCTTTCGCTCGCTCAACTCTTTCATCTTTTGTTGGGTTTCAAAGTAATGCTCGCAACTCTTCTCCCGAGTAGCCTTACCTAAATCTCGACTGCGACGCTCTCAGTTGTTCAATAGGGGTGTTCTTTTCGTCCGCATTTATATCCTTTTTTTTTTTTGACTAGATTTTATTACTACGACTAGCCAAATGGTGGTTACCGACACGAGTGACGTTATAGCACAATCCTATGATGATAATATTAGCTTGGGACAACGTAATTAGTTTTTTTAAGGACGCCTAGCGCCTATGACCCAACTAATGAGTGCGAATTATAGGCAATCAAGTGCGAAATAAGTACTATGGGGCTGAATGAATGCCAAGCTATAGGCGTTAACTATCTTGGAAGCATTGCCAAGCTTGTAAATTTAACTATCTTGGAAACATACAGTAGACACTACCTTGTCTTTGGATTACAATACTGAATACACCAGCTCCTCTCTGAGGAAGTTGAACAATTATAATAATTGGGCCAGTTTTCCTGGCAGGCTCGACCAATAAATTGTCAACTCGGGGTATGTCAGTGGAGGAAGAGACTAGCGCACAGCCCAAACACACTACAGCTTGCTTACAATCTCATTATATATCAAATGCATTGTCACATCAAACCACTGTAGTTAATGTCTATAACTTTACTACACATAATCCTGGAAACAAACATCAATGGCATGTGAGTCAAACAAAAATTTAAACATTATCTCTTTCCTTGAACTTCACAAAACATTTATTTAAAATCATCCATAAACTAACCCGTTATAAAAAAGTTTTCTATTTACCTGCAGGTGATTTTAAAAACTATTCACGAATCACTGTCTTTTCTTTTATTTTTTTTTTCTTTGTTTTCTTTTTCCCGTCACTTTCACAAGCACAACACAACTGCTGGCACTGGTCAGATTGGACTGCTGGCACTGGATCAGGTAGATGCTGGCCCTGGCGTTGGCCTGTGGTTCTGCTGGACGAAGTGACGCTGCCAGGTATGAGGTCGAACCTGGTTCAGATTGAAAAGTGACGACCAGACATCGATCTGTTCTCCTTTCTTTCTTCTGCATTAACGCATTGCACTCTCTCTCTCTCTTCTAGTCTGCTCTATCAAATGGACATGGTTGCTTTTCTTTTCTTTTCCTTTTCTCTTTTTTTTTCCTCTTCATCAGTTAGCAACTCTCTCTCTCCACATCTCTCCTTAGTCCTTCCTCTGCAGACTCTATCTGGTGCTAATGCTTAAACTTCACTCCTCCTCTCATCTCTCTCTGTCTCTCGTGCAGAGACTACACCCAGAACCTCTTCCTCTCTCTCCTCTGTCTGTCCTCCCCCGTCTGCTCTCTGCTAGCTTTCTTTATCCTCCTCCCATCTGTCCAAGGGTGAGTACCATTGGTCAGTATTTTCCCACCTTATACTGAGGTTGCCTCCCCTGCAATTTCATTGGACCTTCAAATTGTCAAAGTCACATCTACCCGCCTTGCTCTCTGTGGTGGTCAATTGGTCATTTAATTAATTAGCGTGATTTCACCCCCACCACACAATACCTTTCCCCTTCCTACTTCAACCGGCGACGTCCGACTTCTATGGGCGCTGGTCGCAAATTGGCTGGATGAGTCTGAGCCAGGCGCCGAGACCCGTCTGACCAGACCTATCGAGACGTCTGCCAAACGACTTAGTCCGTCTGCTGTCTCCTCGCTGTGCTTAATTGGCTGAGGCGACGCATGGAGCCGTCTGCGTGGCGCCAGGGTGTTTGCCTTTGGACTTATGTCCAGTTGAGCTGGCGGCGACTGACCACGACTTCGGTTTTCTTTTTTTGTCCGTGACACGGTGGTACCGTCACTATTGTTTATTCTTTCATTCATTTATCCTCCGCCTCTTTCTCATTGTCATTATTGATATTATTAAGATGATCTTCAACCTCCTCTTCCTGATTAGATTCATCATTATCATTAATATCAGCAGCAGCAACAGCAGCAGCAGCAGCATTATATATCATTACTATTACTATGATCATCGTTATTATCATTATTAAAATCATTATCATCATTGTCGTCGCCATTGTTGTTGTCGTTGTCGTCATCGTCATCGTCATCATCATCATAGTCATCAACATTATTATAGTTTTTTGGGCTGAAGAAAAGGGGTTCACATCCCTGTCAACCCCCAAACTCCCACCTATCAACTCCTCCCTACATCCAAACCCTGAGTTGTTTTTTTCGACTATGAAATAACAACAAATTTTCTCCAGTGTACATTACAACCCTATGCAATCATTATGCGTGTCTTGTCTGTACAAAGGGAAGTAATTACTTTCTTACGAAACGTACGAACCTGGTGGTGTTGGATACATGGTCGGAAGACCGTCCTGACGTGATGGCTTTCGTCGTCTGTTGGAAATAATGCAACAACGATCAAGGATTTTAAGTATACTTGCACTATTTCAAAAAGATTTAGAAAAAAAATCAGTAATTATAAGGCTCCGCCGAAAAACACAAACGAATCGCAAGACAAAAACACGGTACGTTTCGACCTGTTAGGTCTTCTTCAGGCACGACACACAGCATCCAGGACAACCAAAATGAACGAGCAATCACTTGGCTTCATCCAAGTCGACGCAAAATGAGAGTGAGAATCCTTGAAAGAAACTTTCAAACCAAACTCTCTCCCCTCCCATCCAGCACACAGCCTCTCTCCGTGAAGCCACGGGTGACTGGTTTGCAAAGATGACCCTTTTCAAGCAGGAGGACCACTACAGCTGAAAGGAAACGTAAAATATTAGTTTAGTGTTCCAGCCATGTGTAGAGACGGACTGAAAATAATAAAGCTCAAAGAAGCAAGGGATTTGGGGTGGAGGATGGAGATGGGGAATGTGAGAGCAGATTGCTTTCATACCTGAAATTGCTAATGATGTGAGAACTAACCTTGCTTCACACCTGAGTTTGTTGTGAGGACTCGTGCAACTGAGTGTAGGAAGTAAAGAAAGCTAGCTAGAGAGTACACATCTTCCCACCAGTTCACAATTGTAGCACGCAGTTTGAAGCATCATCATTCTGTATACAGACCTCAATGGTTCGCTATTGTCATACACAGGTCTATATCATACTGGTGAAAACAGTATCAACTGATTTATCACGGTGATAAAGCCTGCAGCTTATCTAACTGTATGCAGTCATAAATCGCCAACCACGTACATGGACATAATTTCATCCTGTGCATTTTATCACTTAATGAGACACCTATGTGTATATTATAAGCCTACGGCTTTTACCTAGAGTATTAAGCATACGTAACTAATCATTGCAATTATAGTCCTGCAACTATTCTCCTGTCATTAGGCCTGTTTAATACCACATGATTGCGCCATTTGCATGTGTCGCGCGCGTGCGCGCGTGTGTGTATGTGTGTGTGTGTGTGTGTGTGTTGTGTGTGTTTGTGTGTGTGTGTGTGTGTGTGTGTGTGAGAGAGAGAGAGAGAGAGAGAGAGAGAGAGAGAGAGAGAGAGAGAGAGAAGAGAGAAACGCATTACAGAGTCATTTTGCGTTGGGCTTATTTAAGACCATCTGACTGCGCCATAGGCCATGTTTGATGTGAGGTGTATGAAAGTGTGTGTGTGTGTGTGTGAGAGAGAGAGAGAGAGAGAGAGGAGAGAGAAGAGAGAGGGAGAAACAGGGCATTCTAGAACCATTATGCGTCGGGCGTACTTAAGACCATCTGACTGCGCCATGGCCATGTTTGATGTGGAGGTGTGTGTGTGTGGGGGGGGGGGGGGTTTAGGGGGGGAGGCATGCGTGCGTGCGTGCTGTGTGTGTGCACGTGACAGGACATTCACGACTCACTAGACTGTTTAATATCATCTGATCGTGCCATTGGCCTTCTGAGGTGGTGTGTGTGTGTGTGTGTGTGTGGCGTGCGCGCGCGCGCGCACGCGCGTGTCGCGATCTTACATGTACACGTGTGCATTGTACGCGCGCGTGCGCGAGCACGTGCGTGTGTGTAAGCGCGCGAGCGCGTGCGTGCGTGTGTATAGTGAGCACATGCACGCTTGGAAGCCACCTATCAGATCAAATCTACTGTAAAAAAATCTCCTTATATATCGAGGAGCAACACATAATAGCAGCCTGCCTGTGGCTAATATTGCGCTTATCAGAGACAACTTTAGAGGGAACATATTTTTGTCTCTTTTGGTTTTAACCCGATACATGAACATTTCTGTTTGCTCCTGTAAGTCCCCGGCTGTTGTTGGAAAGAACTGGTCTTTGGTAGCTGTATGAGTTCTTTCATTCATTCATGAGTTGTGTGCTAGCTAATCAATAACTGTTAGAGCACTGGATGGAATTACGTCCCTTTCTTTTACTGCGGAGCATGTTACTGTTTGGTTGTCTCTCACTCGTTATACTCGTTTTTCCCCTTCTCTCTCTCTCTCTCTCTCTCTCTCTCTCTCTCTCTCTCTCTCTCTCTCTCTCTCACACACACACACGCACACACACATACACACACTACTACTACTACTATTAAAACTGCTACTACTAATACTACTACTACTACTATAATGATGATGATAATGATAATGAAATAATGCTCGTGCTCTGTTCTTGTTGTTTTTCCTTTGTCTTTTCCTTTTATTTTTCTCTCTTTTTTTTTTTTAACCCTTTGTCTTTCGATCTGGTTTCAGAAAGCCCATTAGGAGCTTTCTTTGCATCACGGGCCTGTCTGTGGCCTGTAGTAGGGACCTTTCCTCGATTCGTATCAAGGACACGAAATTCACCAATCTGATAAGAATTCGTGGACGCTGAGGTGTAACGCAAATTACTCTTGAAGAAATGATCTTAAGTTTTAATGGAAGAGCTGGTACGCCGCGTACTCGATCTTCACCAGTCCGTTAGGTGTTCTTTTGTGAATGCTCATTATAGGCTATGTGGAGCTGAAGTCAAGACCGTTTTTACAGTGAAAAAAAAAATCAATAACGAACAAAAATCACCCACAAATTAAGATAATAGCTAGGATTTTTTGCCCTATTATACACACACACACACTCACACACAGTGAGAGATTCGTCCTAGATCGTTATTGAACGGCAGAGCCCAAGTAACAAAAACGAGCAACTAAACGGAGCGTACGCCCGGTTTCACTTGTCTGGGTCCGATAACTCACGTGAAACAAGATACCCCGGCGTTAACTCCCCTGGGCCGTGACGCCCAAAGGGCCTCAATACGAAACCACGCCTGTTCAACTTGAACCACTAGCAACACAGCGCCCCTTGCAAATCAGTCAACCCACGCACCGCCCCTCTTTTGTTCCCTTCACCCGAGTTCTGCCGGGTGTCGCAGTAAAGAGGCCCCTTTGTTGGCAAGGCGAAGACAGCCAAGCAGTCACACTGACGCTCAGACGGCCAATCCAAAGCTGGCAGTCTGGAGTAGGCGTGGTTTTCACGATATCAATGACAGAAACAAACGTAACGCTCTCTCTGATTGGTTCGCTGTTAATCCTGTTTCCTGCTGTTGTGTCGCGGACTTCAGCTAAAGGGAAGAGCGGCAGGGTAGAGTGGGGATGTCGATGGTGGTGGTGGGGGAGGGGGTATCGGGAGGGGAGGAAATGGGTTGTTAGTCGTCGTGGAGAGAACAAAAATGAATTCATAGCCTTCGATCATGTGAACAAACAACTCCTTCCCTCCCCCCCCCCCACCCCCCACCCCCCGCTTCCTCCGCCCTCCCTCTCCCCCCGCCCCCCGACCTCTCTTTCCTCCTTTATTTCCTTCGTTCATTCGTTTGTTTTTGTGAACAGATTGTAGGATAGCACCAGAACCGCAGGCAAACGGCAGTAGCAACGGTGGGAGAGGCTTGGAGGGAGGGGAGGGGGGGTGGAGGCACACACCCACACACACACACACACCCCACACACACACACACATTCCTTTCTTTCTCTCTCTCTCTTGTCAGAAAAAAAGAAAAAATCTGTGGTTGTCGTTCCGGCTCGTGGCGTGGTGGTGACGAGGCGTTGGTTGTAACTGGTGACTGTCTGGCCCTGATTGTTCGTCCGTCAAGTTGTTGGTCCGTCAGTATTCGTCCGTCAATGACCCGCCTCAGGACTTTCGTGTGCTTGGAGCGCTGATTGTTTCGTTATCACAGCTGACCATCAGCGTAGAGTTCCGTGTTCTCGCTCTCTCTCTCTCTCTCTCTTTCAGCCCATTTTGATAGGCCTGTAGGCAACACCCACACCCTTTCTCCTCCCACTACACCCTCCCTCCCACCCATTCACACATCCACCCTCTCCTTTCCACTCCCCCCTCCCCCTCCGCTTCACCATACGGTAGAGACGTAGTTGGAGACAGTAGTCGTGTTCCGCTCAGTGTCATCATCAACACGCTGTGTGGCTGTGTTTAGTGTGGTGTGGTAGTTGGCAGATTGAACAAGACACAATCAGTTGCAATGACTGACACATATTAGCACAGCAATAAGGTCCAAGGTTCGGATTTTTGTTTCTCTTCCAACACACGAGTTTTATTATACCACTGATAAACTGATTCAGCTGCCAACATCAGAAAGTGATGTATTCTTCCACGTCGCAAGCAATACTTTGTGTTTCGGTAGAAAAGTATAATTTTGTTTTTTTTAATTTTATGTGCCTTTCGTGGTTCTCCTTCAAAATGACTATTACAGATGTGGTAGTTTATTTATTCACGGTGCAGAAAGATGGTGAAATCAAGCGTGTGAATTGTTGTCCGTATGCTCGGATGACGCAATAGGTAAGTGTGCGCGTGAGAGTGTTGATATATATCACAATATTCAAGTCATGGCTACGAATGTCAATAAATATACACACACAACACCACACACACACACACACACACACACATATATAATAATATATAAATATAATATATATATAATATATATATATATATATAATATATATATATATATCAGTATATTTAAAATGCCTAAAACAATTTTTTAAGTGCTCAACCCCTTGGGGAGCAACATTAGATAAAACAAGTTAAAAGAGGAATCTTAAACTATCTACTACTATCTAGATAGTTTTAAGATTCCTCTTTTAACTGTTTTAATCCATATATATATATATATATATAAATATATATATAATATATATATATATATATATAAATAGATCAGTATATTTAAAATGCCTAAAACAATTTTTTAAGTGCTCAACCCCTTGGGGAGCAACATTAGTTAGAGCTGCTCTGTAAGTTGCTGGAACGGTGCTCGGTACTTATCCTTGGAATTTATTAGTTTGTTTGTATTTTAGTCCCTTGCGGATTCATTCCAAGAACTGGCCCTCAGCACTTGTGTCTTAAGAGGATATCTTTTTATATTTTCTACTTTTCACAAGAAAATGTAGCTTGTTTTGCTCTTTCATTGATTTTCTTTGCTTCTAGATTGCACCTTTGGTTGTTTTTTGAAAACTCAATAAACATACTACGTATTGCACACCAGCCTTTTCTGGGATTGCATTCTTCTTAAAACTGAAAAGGCAGAGGAGTCAAATTACCACTTTCCGCGGTCACTGAAGAGAAACCACCAAGTTTCGAAATATCGGTATATGACCAGGAGTTATATGTTAATGAGTTTCCCTCCCTATGGGAGGATGTCTCCTCCTTGGAGAATATAAGCTTGCTGAAGGTTCATTTTGAGAAGCATTTATTTTATTTTTCCCCCTTCACCCACTCATGCACATACTGTTAGTTAGGCAGAATCATCTACCACTGCAGATATGAATGCGTATTTCCCCCTATTTCTTCAATCTAAGACATAAGAGCAAGCTTTGTTTATAATTCAATATTCCTTGCAGTCATTGCAACACCAAGCTGCTCTTTAAGTTGCTGGAACGGTGCTCGGTACTTATCCTTGGAATTTATTAGTTTGTTGTATATATATATATATATATATATATATGTGTGTGTGTGTGTATACACACACACACAATACATACATACATATTATGTGTGTGTGTGTGTGATCGGTTTTTAAACGTGTGTAGTTGTGTGTGTGTGTGTGTGATCGACTTTTAAACGTGTGTATGTCTGTGGTGTGTGTGTGTGTTGGCAAATTCATTTTTCATCAATCAGTGGGAGATTACATCTCACAGGAGATCCAAGTAACGCCTGTTCTGTGCGATTCTCAGATGCTGTCAACACTGATGTGCCAGACGGCTTCGGTTCTGGAGCTGACCACTCTGACTGTTGACACCTTTTGACCTCCTTTATATCCTCATGGATCCTCGAGCATAGACTTGAAGATTTCCTCTGATATACTTGTAGATTTCCTCTGATATTACCCACTCTTTGCTTCCTGGTTTTATTTCTTTATTTAGTGTGTGTGTGTGTGGTGCAGTTTATTTCCTAAACAGTGTTTTCTCGTTTGGCGTTTCTACCCTTCACTGCCTGTTTTGGGGAGGCCGCTGGAGTTTGTTTTTGTTCCCATTGTGGTGAGAACAGAGCAGAACTACACGCGGTAGGCTATATCTCCATTTGATTCCAGGAGTGGACCAGTATGACGTGCCGAGTTTCGCTGATGACAGTTACTCATTGATTGAATGTGTGTGTGTTGTGTGTGTGTGCGTGCGCATGCGTGTGTGTGTGTGTGTGTGTGTGTGTGTGTGTGTGTGTGTGTGTGTGAAAAGACATACTTTGGTCGTTGATTCATCATTTTGCAAACTATGAACTATTTAATTTGGTGAGGTTGACGGTTCGTTGACTTATGATGTTCTTGGCAGTAGTCAGGGGGTCATACTTGATTCATTTGAAAGGAAATCGTTCTGTTGATTCAGTCTTTTTTGTCTTTTTTCTTTTAAAGTTGACATCCATCATGTCGTCTTTCCTTTTCTTTCTTTCTTTGTTTCCTTCCTTCCTTCTTTCCTTCTAAATTCATTTTTCAGATGTGTTCCCTGTGGCTGTCTTCACGCAAAAATGTCTTTTGACTTCATTTCATTCCACTGGGCTGACTTCAGACGCGCAGTTCCCTTAATTCGTTTGTTTGTTTGTTTGCTAGTGTTCTTACCTCAGCTTTTTAAAAAAAAATTCTCATCATTCTTAACGGTATAGAACATTGGAATTTTATTCATTCTCTTGTGGATTTTAATACCATTGATGTTCATCTGTTTTCTTATTTTACTGTAGAAGACAAATGTTTAAAACGTTTCTAGCATAATCCAATCCATACTGCTTGAAAATCTAAATTGAAAAAAATAACAATGGAAGAAGAGAGGTTTTTTTTTCTTTTTTTCCCCAAGATACAAGCTTCGTGTAGCTCTTTGTTGCTGTTGATGATGGTGATGTTGACGTCGTCGTCGACGACGACGACGACGATGATTGTCATGATAAACATTGTCTGCCGTGCATTATACAATGTACATTGGCGCCCTCTTGATAATTCTTGTTGTTGTTGCTGTGCTGCTGCTGTTGTTGTTTTTTTTAAATCTATATTTTACATTTTCTTACCTTTATGCTTAGTCAGTCCCATAATTGTCACTTATTTTGCAACGCCTTGGCTTAAGGCTGTGTCAGACCAATTGACATAGGCCAGAACACCAAGGCTACATCAAAATGTTGTTATGCTCTGCATAGTTATGTGGGGATTGTCTTCAGTCGTGACACGCTCCTAGCATAACATTATCAGTCTCCCAAATCCCCCGAAGTCGGAGTGTGGCTGCCCATGTGGCGGGTAATCAAAAACGGTCACACACGTAATGTTCTCATCCCCAGCTGATGCATTTGTGCCATAGTGTTCAAATACTTCGGCTGTTCGGATGATCCCTGGAGTCTTTTAGCCAGGGTACGACAACAACAACACTTATTTTGCATGCGTGCATTGAACCAATGTCATTCATTGACTTGTCTACAGACTTAATGCATTGGATTAATTCAGCTCTTTACACCTGTCTGTTTCTCATCATTGCTAGAGAAAGCCAAACACTTAACTAGTTACATCGGAACATCTGAAAGAGTTGTTATGAATCGATTATTTGAACTGATTATCTGTATCAATTTTGTCTTTGCTCGCAAGGGTTTCAAGACATTGACACAAAAAAAAAAATGACGATTTTACCGTAAAATGTTAAATAGAGGAGGGGATAAAAGACTGAACAGAAATGGTCCCATATTGTGACAAAATTGTCCTGCCTTCCGATTAAACCGTATTCAAAACAAGCATACAAGCTAAGAAATACAGTTCTTTCCCTCTTGTATTAAGACACATTTAAAACAATAAATCTTGGTGAAAATAGCTTTGAGACGACCAGTTCTTTCCCTCTTTGTATTTAAGACACATTTAAAACAATAAATCTTGGTGAAAATATGGCTTTGAGACGACCAGTTCTTTCCCTCTTTGTATTTAAGACACATTAAAACAATAAATCTTGGTGAAAATATGGCTTTGAGACGACCAGTTCTTTCCCTCTTTGTATTTAAGACACATTTAAAACAATAAATCTTGGTGAAAATATGGCTTTGAGACGACCAGTTCTTTCCCTCTTTGTATTTAAGACACATTTAAAACAATAAATCTTGGTGAAAACATGGCTTTGAGACGACCAGTTCTTTCCCTCTTGTATTTAAGACACATTTAAAACAATAAATCTTGGTGAAAACATGGCTTTGAGACGACCAGTTCTTTCCTCTTTGTATTTAAGACACATTTAAACAATAAATCTTGGTGAAAACATGGCTTTGAGACGACCAGTTCTTTCCCTCTTTGTATTTAAGACACATTTAAAACAATAAATCTTGGTGAAAACATGGCTTTGAGACGACCAGTTCTTTCCCTCTTTGTATTTAAGACACATTTAAAACATAATCTTGGTGAAAACATGGCTTTGAGACGACCAGTTCTTTCCCTCTTGTATTTAAGACACATTAAAACAATAATCTTGGTGAAAACATGGCTTTGAGACGACCAGTTCTTTCCCTCTTTGTATTTAAGACACATTTAAAACAATAAATCTTGGTGAAAACATGGCTTTGAGACGACCAGTTCTTTCCCTCTTTGTATTTAAGACACATTTAAAACAATAAATCTTGGTGAAAACATGGCTTTGAGACGACCAGTTCTTTCCCTCTTTGTATTTAAGACACATTTAAAACAATAAATCTTGGTGAAAACATGGCTTTGAGACGACCAGTTCTTTCCCTCTTTGTATTTAAGACACATTTAAAACAATAAATCTTGGTGAAAACATGGCTTTGAGACGACCAGTTCTTTCCCTCTTTGTATTTAAGACACATTTAAAACAATAAATCTTGGTGAAAACATGGCTTTGAGACGACCAGTTCTTTCCCTCTTTGTATTTAAGACACATTTAAAACAATAAATCTTGGTGAAAACATGGCTTTGAGACGACCAGTTCTTTCCCTCTTTGTATTTAAGACACATTTAAAACAATAAATCTTGGTGAAAACATGGCTTTGAGACGACCAGTTCTTTCCCTCTTTGTATTTAAGACACATTTAAAACAATAAATCTTGGTGAAAACATGGCTTTGAGACGACCAGTTCTTTCCCTCTTTGTATTTAAGACACATTTAAAACAATAAATCTTGGTGAAAACATGGCTTTGAGACGACCAGTTCTTTCCCTCTTTGTATTTAAGACACATTTAAAACAATAAATCTTGGTGAAAACATGGCTTTGAGACGACCAGTTCTTTCCCTCTTTGTATTTAAGACACATTTAAAACAATAAATCTTGGTGAAAACATGGCTTTGAGACGACCAGTTCTTTCCCTCTTTGTATTTAAGACACATTTAAAACAATAAATCTTGGTGAAAACATGGCTTTGAGACGACCAGTTCTTTCCCTCTTTGTATTTAAGACACATTTAAAACAATAAATCTTGGTGAAAACATGGCTTTGAGACGACCAGTTCTTTCCCTCTTTGTATTTAAGACACATTTAAAACAATAAATCTTGGTGAAAACATGGCTTTGAGACGACCAGTTCTTTCCCTCTTTGTATTTAAGACACATTTAAAACAATAAATCTTGGTGAAAACATGGCTTTGAGACGACCAGTTCTTTCCCTCTTTGTATTTAAGACACATTTAAAACAATAAATCTTGGTGAAAACATGGCTTTGAGACGACCAGTTCTTTCCCTCTTTGTATTTAAGACACATTTAAAACAATAAATCTTGGTGAAAACATGGCTTTGAGACGACCAGTTCTTTCCCTCTTTGTATTTAAGACACATTTAAAACAATAAATCTTGGTGAAAACATGGCTTTGAGGCGAATGGACGTGTAAGTAAAACAGACTCGGAAAGAAGGACAATGTAGTTTATAGCCCAGCCGACCGCGAAGGGCTGTGTCAGGGCTGTCATCTCGCTGAAGTCAACTCTCACGATAGATTAAAAAAAAAAAGAAAAAGAAAGATATGCTATCATACAACTCATTAAAGCAGTTCTTAAAAAACACGCCGGAATTCCCCGTAAAATCTTTCCTCTGCAAAATCTTAGACCTCTTTCAAAAACAAAACAAAACAAACAAACAAAAACAACCTGCTGCAGCAGATGGGACATCTTGGATCAAGATTTTCATGGAATGCGCTGCGAATAGAAGTGTTAGCATTATGTCAATCCCAGCATTCTGTCAGAACATGTTTTAGTGTGAGTGGCACTTCACATTGAATGCATCACGGAGCTGCTTCACCTGTAGGAAAAAAAGAGTGAGTGTAAAAGGAGTGACCTGCATGCAAACGGCACATAGATAAAAAAAATGAAAGATCAAATAAATAAATAAATAAATAGATAAGCAAAGAAATACATGAGAATAAATAGATAGACAAAGACATTGAAATATTGCGAAAACGAAACAAGAAGATACATTTCAGCCTGAAGATAGCCACAAACTGATTATTTCACACACACACACACACACACACACACACACACACACACACACACACACACACACACACACACACACACAAACACACACACACACACATCTAAGAAAAATACTTTTTAAAAAAGTGAATGAATAACTGAACAAAGAAATGAAATGAAATGAAGGTACTGTAATATAACCATTCTTTGACTCCGTAAAAACTTTACGCATTTAAAAAAAACAACAAAAAAACCGAGTGTCTGTCACTGCTAATCATCAGTTTCACTGAAACTGTCAATCTCATTGAAATTCAACAGATTTTCCCGTGGGAATGCCAGGGGCTTTGTCAGCACAAACTGCTTCCACGCCTTCTGAAATTCTGTGCGAAAAAACTTCCCCTTTTCTTGGCCCAATCTATTTTTCACTTTGTTGTTGCTGTTGTTGTTGTTGTTGTTTTGTTGTTTTTCTTCTTCTTCTTCTTCTTCTTCTTCTTCTTCTTCTTCTTCCTTTATGAAAATTGTCGTAATTTACCGTTTTCTCTGCGTTAGTGGTTGGTTCTCCTATCTTTGTTCTGAAAACTCTTTACGCTTTCCGTGTCTGGTTCTAACTGATACTATCATTATCATCATCATTATTATTATTGCTATTGCAACAATATTACTTGGTTGTCCTCTAACTCCTCTCCTTCCTCTTCTGTTAGTATGGTTGTTATTGTTGCTATCATTACTATTGTCATTATTGTTCATTTTATTGTTCTATGATTACTACTACCATCATTATTAACACAGGTATTGCTAGTAATGTTCTTTTCTTTATTTCATTATCATCGTCATTGCTATTTTAACCCGGATCGCCCTTCACCCTCGTTTCCATTCTGTCGCCCTGTTGCGAAGAGGTACATGACTTTTCTTCCGTCGTTGTCATCGTCTTGAGTGGTAACTTGTCTTGCCTGAAAGAAGACCACATAGGTCGAAACGCGTTGTGTTCGTTTTGTAATTTGTTTATTCTTTCCTTTAGCAGGGGCAGTAATTCTGTCTTTGATCTTGATGACATGCTAGATTGATGTTGTTGTCGTCGTCGTTTTTGTGGTTGTTGTTTGTTGTTGTTGTTGTCGTCGTCGTCGTTGGTGTGGTTGTCGTCATTGTAACTTGACAAGTAAGCAGTGAACATGGTGCACGCTGCCAGACTGAATGCCAGCTGCCCCCACTCCAGAGTGGTCCAGCTAATCTTTTTTTTTATTATTATTTTTTTTTTAAGGACATGCATTTTGCGCCCATTTTGAGAAGAGAAGTGATTGTTCGTTCTCCGTTTCCATTGTCCTGAATGTTGTTTGATCTTGCCTGAAGAAGACCAAAGAGGTCGAAACGCGTCGTGTTTAGTCTTGTCATTGGTCTTTTTTTTTTGTCTGGCGGAATCATAATTCTTTTTAATTCTATGTTTTGAATTCATACATTATGCGTTAACTGACAGTGCTTTTCAGAGAATGGTTTTCTTGCTGCTGTGAACCTGGACTTGGAGTACTTGATGCTGTCAGCTCTGTCTTGTGTTGTTTGCTTTCAGGGTGTCAGCAATTGAGCGACCATATCGTTCAGTGTTTTCGTTGTGTGTAGATCACATCCACATTTTTGTTTGTGTGTTGCTCCTTGAAGATGTAGGCTTAATCTTCTCTCTCTCTCTCTCTCTCCTCTCTCTCTCTCTCTCTCTCTCTCTCTCTCTCTCTCTCTCTCTCTCTCTCTCGTCTCTCTCTTTCTCTCTCTCTCTCTCTCTCTCTCTCTCTCTCTCTGTGTCTCTCTCTCTCTCTGTCTCTCTCCATCTCTGTATCTCTCTTCTCTCTCTCTCCTCTGTCTCTCTGCTCTCTCTCTCTCTCTGTCTCTCTCTCTCTCTGTCTCTCTGTCTCTCTCTCTCTCTCTCTCTCTCTCTCTCTCTTCTCTCTCTCTCTCTCTCTGTCTCTCTCTCTCTGTCTCTCTTTCTCTCCCTCTCTCTCTCTCTCTCTCTCTCTCTCTCTCTCTCTCTCTCTCTCTGTGTCTCTCTCTCTGTCTCTCTGTCTCTCTCCCTCTCCCTCTCTCTTTCTCTCTCTCTCTCTCTCTGTCTCTCTATGTGTCTCTGTCTCTCTTTCTCTGCGTATTGACCTTGAAATAGCCTTGTGTGCTGGGTCAGTTTAGAATAACAAAATATTAAGAACTCAATAGACTCTCGTCATATTCAATGTCAGGATATTATCAGTGAGTGCTCGATGCAGCTGAT
>CM031615.1:45032940-45035440 GCA_018398815.1 Conus ventricosus | reverse complement strand
CTGAGCGCCGGCCAGACGGACTAAGTAGCTGACCGACGCCTCGATGTCTGGTCAAACGAGTCTCGTTTCAGACTAGAAGAGAGAGAGAGAGTGCCATGCGTTAATGCAGGAAGGAAGAAAGGAGAACAGATCGATGTTGATAGTCACTGTTCCATCTTAACCGGGGTTCGACCTCATACCTGGCAGCGTCACTTCGTCAAGCAGAACCACAGACCAACGCCAGTGCCAGCAGTCTAACCTGACCAGGCGCCAGCAGACCAAGACCAGTGCCAGCAGTTGTGTCGTGCTTGTGAAAGTGACAGTGAAAAGAAAAAAAAAGAAAAGAAAAGACAGTGATTCGTGAATAGTTAAGATCACCTGGCCAGGTAAAGTAGAAATCTATTTATACCCGGGTTAGTTACTGATGTTTTAGATAAATGATTTTGTGAAGTTCAGGAAAGAGAGAATGTTTTATTTTGTTTGATTCCATATGCATTGATGTTTCGTTCTATGATCATGTGTAGTAAAGTTATAGACTTTACTAGTGGTTTGATGTGACGAATGCATGATATATGAATGAGATCGTAAGCAAGCTGTGAGTGTGTTTGGGCTGTGCGCTAGTCCTTCCTCCACTGACTTAACCCGAGGTTGACACTGCCTGTCTGTCTCTTCTCTTTCATTCCGGTTCTCCGAATTGCATACTGCGACTTTGTCGGATGAGGATGTTCATTTTATTTTGTGCTGCGTAGAGTTATGTTTTGGTTGATTTATTTACATTGTACATGACAAACGACAACAACAACATGCCAATGAATTCTCAGAGTAGGTTTTGCCATGTGTAGGATTACGTTTGCCCTTTTGTGAGGAGCTTAGATATATTAGAATAGTGGTCCTAAGTCTCTGTCTGCCTGTGTCTCTGTCTGTCTGTCTGTCTGTCTCTGTCTCTGTCTGTCTGTCTGTCTGTCTGTCTGTCTGTCTCTCTTGTATATAGAGATAAGAAGCTAACGTTTGAACGAAACGATCATACATGACCAGTTGGAAACGAAGGGGATCTCCCCATGCATCTCTTCCATGCTCTGTGACAAAGACAAAATACGCAACGAATGTGGACGAGACTTGTAATGCTTTCTGACATTGAGTCTAAGTCTGGAGTTTGCAAGTTGACGAAACCGATGCCAAACGACTTTTATTTTAACGTCTGAACAACTAACCGGCTTTTCCCCTTACGACAGAGGATATTTATCCGGTCATGACTGTATTTGGTGAGTGTCCGTAAATGGTCATGTTTGGCGGTGGTTTACAGATTGCATTTCTTCCGTTTTGCTTTGACAGTCGAAAGGAATAGATGCCAAACGTTCAAAAAAAAAAAAAAAAAAAAAAAAGAAAGGAAAAGAAAACAAGAGCACACCACCCACCCACACAAGGATAACGTACGAAAAGGTTGGAGACCAAAGAAAAACACAAACAAACGCCACCAACAGCATATTCAAAAGAATTTTAAGAAGAGCAGCAGCAGCAACAACAACAATAGTGATAACAACAACAAGAACAAGAACAACAACAATAATAGTAATAAAAGTAATAATGATAATGATGGATACTTACAGAGCACTCTATCACGAAAACTGCTGTAAGTGCTTTACAATAACGAGTGATACATGTATACAACACACATGATATTCCACATAACATATCAACATTACATCAATATTACACATGGACACACAAATACAAACCTAACAAACTGTAAGCTCTGTTTAAAAAAAAAAAGTAAACAAGCAGCTAACAAACATTCACATTCTTCTGCAAAAGCGCACAAGACATGCACGAATACACAATCAATCACAGCGAACTTATGACGAAATAAACAGGCAACAAATAAACATACACATCCCCCTGCAAAGCCACACAAATACATGCACGCATATCTATCAGTCGAAGCAGCACGCGTATGATAATAAAGCAATAGGGGCACATACTGTATTCGTGCAGATGTCCAAAACAGACCTATTGCTGAGAGAGAAGAGATGACTTTTACGGCTAGATTTTATTTTATTTTTTAAGTTGCCGAACTGGGGTGTCGTAGGTTGTCGGGGAGTTTGCTCCATGTCAATGCACTTGAAAAAGAAATAATAATAGAAAAAAAAAATCTTTGTCTGTAGGTCTTAATTCTGTACGAAGAATCCTGAGAAGTCCAGTTTCTTAAGAAGAGTGAAGCTGACCAGTACGTTGGGTATAGAGTTAGACGAGTTCAGAAACAAACTATTTTTTTTTTCACAGAGATTCCGACAGCAGAAACAAGTCGGAGCAGACAGCTTGATAGTTGTAGTCAGACAGCTTGATAGTTGTAGTCAGACAGCTTGATAGTTGTGGTCTATTCGATCGGAAGCACGCAACCAGTGGAGAGAATGGAAAAGAGAAGAACAATGGTGTGAAAAGTGTCGAGAGAGAGAGAGAGAGAGAGAGAGAGAGAGAGAGAGAGAGAGAGAGGGAGGACACACTGACTCCTAGGTGCAGCGTT
>CM031615.1:45017940-45027940 GCA_018398815.1 Conus ventricosus | reverse complement strand
TCGTTCTCTTAGGCTATGTTGGTTCGCGGCACCTTCTTCTGTATCATCCAGTGCATCCCCGAAGCGCAAGGCTTCAGGGATCCCCAATCCACCAACCAGGGACGCGACTCTACGCTGTATAGCCCCGGGACGAGGGAGCTAGGCATGAACACTTTCAGATTGTACTTTTTCGCGATGATCTATGGGGATGGGATGATAATGCTGCTACAGCGCTCTATTCTGGGCTGAGACTACATGCTAGAGCTGTACTCTATGTTTCCTTTCACAGTATGTTCTGGCGTCAAACTCGAGCCAGAGTTCCAGACAGGTGTCTGCAGTGCTCGGCGGTAGAATTTGTCAGCGTGGTTCCAGTCTTTCCGTTCGATTCCACAGCACTCTCAGAATTGGGCTTAGCAGCAA
This sequence comes from Conus ventricosus, assembly GCA_018398815.1. Taxonomy (NCBI): domain Eukaryota; kingdom Metazoa; phylum Mollusca; class Gastropoda; order Neogastropoda; family Conidae; genus Conus; species Conus ventricosus. The sequence continues at coordinate 45,027,541 of CM031615.1, read as the reverse complement.
GATCAGGCCGGAAAGTTCCGTGTCTGGGACTGGATTCGAACCCACGATCTCCTAACCTAGGCTCTTGACATGTCCACCACTGAGACATCTTGGCTGGTTCTCTCTCTCTCCCTCTCCCTCTCTCTCTCTCTCTCTTCACTCCTCCTCTCTCCTCCCTCTCTCTCTCTCTCCCTCTCTCTCTCCTCTCTTGTGTCCCCCCTCTCTATTCCCCCTCTTTCTCCCTTTTTCTCTCTTCCCCTACCTCTCTCATCTCCCCCCCCTCTCTCTCCCCTCACCCTATCCTACCCCTTTTCTCTCTCTCTCTCACTCCACCATCTCTCTTTCCCACTTCCTCACTCTCCCCTGCCTCTTTTATCCGGCACCCCCTACTCTTTAGATCCCTACTTCCACCTCTTTCCTTCTCCCTCTCCCTTCTCTCCCCCTCTCTCTCTTTATCCTCTGCCCCCTCCCGCTCTGTATCCCTACTCCTCATATCTTTCTCCCTCCCTCCCTCTTTTCTCTCTCATTCTTCCTTCCCCTCCCCTCCTCTGCCCCCGCCCCCCCCCCCCCCCTCTCTCTCTCTCTCTCTTCCGAGTATGATAATTGTGTGCCATAATAAATTCATTTCCGTGGTGTGTGCAATTGCCGACACTCCCTTATGATTGAATTATCTCCTTTCAAGCATTCAAGGGCGAGCATTCCATGACAGAAAACAACAACAAAACAAAACAATACCACCACACCACCACCACCATCACCACCACCAACAACGACAACAGCAATAACAACAACAGCAACAACAAAAGGCGAATATTTCTACCTAAAACAGAGTTGCTCGATTCAGTCAACGGCTTTACGTCGTTGCTTGCTGTTGTATGGCCAGAGACACGTGAAAGAAGCACGAATGGCGGGTCAGTAGTGACGAAATGTCATAATTTACGAGAGAAACTCTCTCTCTCTCTCTCTCTCTCTCTCTCTCTCTCTCCCTCAGAGAGAGAGAGAGAGAGAGAGAGAGAGAGAGAGAGAGAGAGATGTTTGTCACGGCATGTAAGAGGACAGTTAGTAGAGAAAGTCTGGCGGAGCCTGTCTCCTCTCCAAGTGTCCGGGTGTACGCCAAGTCTTTTTTTCCTGGTTTCCATAACCCACCGAAATACTGACAACAGAGATCTTTTTTAACCTGCGCATTGGTCCTCTGAGTACGTATGCATACACACACCAAAGGACTTCAATCAGTGTAGCAATCGGGAGATCGGAAACAACCACCACAACAACAATAACTACGACACAAACACGAACACGACCAAGAAGAAGAAGAAGAAGAAGAAGAACAACAACAACAACAACAACAACATCAAGAACACGACAACAACAACAATAACGACAAGAACATCAAAATACCTGCACACATTTCACCTACTAGGCAGTGTTGAGATTTGAACCGGCGATCGTGAGATTGATAGAGGCAAATAGGCCAACCACTCGACCGTTGTCGTAACCATCGGCGGAGTGAAAAATCCGAGTCAGTATTGTATAGTGTATATAAGATGAGAAAGTACATTACAGTACATTATCTCAGACAAACAATGATATTCTTGTGAGGACCACAGATCATTAATATGTGGAAAAAGGGTGTGTTTTTTTCTCTCCAGTGAACGCAGCAGTCTATCTATCTATCTATCTATCTATCTATCTATCTATCTATCTATCTATCTATCTATCTATCTCAGGAAATACAATAGTAGTAGGAGCAGCAGCAGCAGCAGCAGCAGTAGAAGTAGTAGTAGTAGTAGTAGTAGTAACAAAAGCAATAGCTTTTACGGAAGAAGTAGCCAATTTCACTAAATGATTATCTGGTGAAAACAGTTCTTGTCCCGTAATGATTAGCTCTGTTGACGGGTCAATAAGATTGCTGTGTAGATGATTAGTTTCTATTCGTTGGTAAGTTGAGGAATATTAGCTTTCATGATGTGAGATCTGTATTCTTGGATTGAAGAGCTGTTTTCACAGAAAGATACTCTTTTTTGAACAAAGCTCTTGATGCCGCTGCTGCTGCTGCTAATAACTATCATATAATACAATACAATACAATACAATACAATACAATACAATATAATATAATATAATATAAATATAATATAATATAATATAATATAATATAATATAATATAATCACAATAGTAATGATGATGACGATGATAATGGTGATGATTATGACAATAATGATAATAATGAAAAATAAAGATAACAACAATAATAATAATAATCAATATCTACATTCCGTTCCTTACAAGCACAAAGCGATTTACAGTAATACAAAATGCAGAAACAAAGAACAAAGAAAGAAACAAACAACCCACGGTAAATGGTACAAATTACCTAATAAATGGTACGCCTGCGCTTCGTTTAAACCAGATGAAGACAAACACAGAGGAGAGAAGCGTTCACCTGACAACCAGAAAGCACAGACAGGAAATAACGAAGGAAACCGCGTGACGTCATAATGGATCTTCATGTCTGTAGAGAAGGCGTTGATGCACTCAGAATTTGCATCCGGCTTGTTGGCGTATGGGACGGGTATCGTGAGATAATACACATCGTTCTTCTCCCAGTGTCTCGCTGTACTGGTCTGTGGATTTTCCAACCCAGGGGAGGTCTGGCTTGGCTATGTGGATGACGCTTTTGTTCTCTTGATCCAAGCTTAAGGTTCAGGGTTCAGTTCTACGTGCGGGCTGGATGATTTTCTCCTCGGGGTCAACGCGTAAGCTGACTCCGTTCACTTCCCGTCTTCAAGTCCTTTAGGATGAAGCTTTAACAAGCGTTGAACCGCAGGTGAACTCACGCATCGAAACAACAACAACAACAACAACATCATCATCATCAACGACAACAACAACAACAACAAACCAACAGCGAAAAAGAAAAAAATCAGTTTTCATCTCCATCGTTTGCTTCTATGGTAGGTGACAGAAAACCAGAGTACACATACGCTCTGGTGTTGTGTTTAGCAGCATCTCTGCAGACAGTATATGGTTACCCGTAATAATGGGAAATAAATCGGTCACTTCGCAAAAATCTCGCCATTGGTTCTTGTAATTACGTGGAAAAATTATATATTTTCAAACTGCTCTCAGCGTTGTTCCTTTTGTTCTATTAACGACCGGTTTTGTACATAATTCATTGTGATAGGCCCCTATATTACATTGAATCAACCAAATACATTTAAACTACCCCCCCCCCTCTCTCTCTCTCTCTCCCTCTTTCTCTCTTTCTGTCCCTCTCCCTCTTCTCCCTCCCTCCCTCTCTCTCTCCCTCTCTCTCTCTTTCACTCTCTCTCTCTCCCATCGATGAAAACATTCATATGTCAACATTATTCCATTTCACCAAAGTGTGATCAGACACTACCTCCAAAGCACTGTCACAAATAACAGACATGACTGATGAACAAAGAAATGAAAGAGGAGTAGGAGGAGGAGGAGGAGGAGGATAGAAGCAGCAGCAGCAGTAGCAGCAGCAGCAGAAGAAGAAGAAGACACAGAGGAGGAAGAGAAGGAGGATGAGGGGGAGAAGGTGGACGAGGGAGGAAGGAAGGAAGGAAGGGGGGGGGGGGAGAGAAAGAGAGGAAGAGGAGAAAAAGAAGGACGAGAAAGAAGAGGAAGAGGAGGAGGAGGAGGAGGAGGAGGAGGAGGAGGAGGAGGAAATAGCTGAAATGAATCTTTACTGAGCAAAACTTTCAGCGAAAATCAAGAAAGGGACAAGGAAAACAAACACGCAAACAAACGAAACAAACAAATCAGTTGATAATAAGCAAACAACTATCAAACAGCAAACAAAAAAATCAATCAATAATAACCAACCTACTATCAAACAAACAAACAAACACCCCGATAATAACCAAACCACGACCAACACCCCTCAGCCCATGCCCCTCTGTCTTCAGACCCATGGCGGACCAGCATATGACGTCACCGACCTGGCTGTCCCATGACGTCAGCCGGGGGATGGCCAACGGGTATGACGTCACAGGGACGGGGGGCATGTTGCCCCCAGATGACCTGGGCGACATGTTCTACCCCCATGCGACCGTGGATTCGAACCCCGGCAGATGGGCAGTGGATACTACCCTCACCACCATCACCACCCAGTCTCTGTGGCCAGGGCGGCGGCTGTGCAAGTGTACAGAAATCATCACGGTGAGTAGACTCGCGCAGGGCATGCACAAGCACAAGCACGCGCATTCACGCTCGCGCGCGCGCACGCACGCACGCTCGCACACACTCACGCACGCACGCACGTACGCACACACAAAACGGAATCCCTTTCTGTCTGTCTGTCTGTGTCCTGTTTGTATTTCTCTCTCTCTCTCTCTCTCTCTCTCTCTCTCTCTCTCTCTCTCTCTCTCTCTCTGTGTGTGTGTGTGTGTGTGTGTGTGTGTGTGTGTGTGATGATATGATATGAGAGAGAGAGAGAGAGAGAGAGGAGAGAGAGAGAGAGAGAGAGAGAGAGAGAGAAGGAGAGGGAGAGCGAGAGAGAGACAGAGATGATGATGATGGTTTGTAATTCTGTAATATTGTTTGTTGTTTGTGTGTGTGTGTGTGTGTGTGTGTGTGTGTGTGTGAGAGAGAGAGAGAGAGAGTGAGAGAGAGAGAGAGAGGAGAGAGAGAGAGGAGAGAGAGAGACAGACAGACAGACAGACAGACAGACAAATCAGAGAGAGAGAGAGAGAGAGAGAGAGAGAGAGACAGAGACAGAATGAATCGTTTGAACATAAAACAATGAAGAAAAAAAGAAAAGAAAAAGAAAACCAAACTAGATGACTCGGAGCTATGAACTCCTCACCTATGCCATCAGTTCTCTGCTCAACTTGTCACAACGCTGTATGAAACAGAATGCTATCGCCCCATCTGTTACACGCCTTTTATTTACCTTTTCACCATCGCTAAAACGGAGTTCGTGAACTTGGAAAAAAAAAAAAAAAAGGGGGGGGGGTGGGGGGGGGGGGGGGGGGGGGGGGGGAGGAGAGGGAGGGGGTTGGGTGGGGGTGGGGTTGGGGGGGGGGGAGAGGGGAGGGGGGGAGGATGCAGTGGGGGGGTGGGGGGGGGGGGGGGGGGGGGGGGGAGGAAGGAGTAGGGGCGGAGGGTGGTGTATTCTTTTACCTCAAATGGATGCGGGCGATCACGCGTGCTGGGGGGGAGCAGATTGAGTGTGACGAGGTTTGAGGTGTTGGTGCGAAATCTAGAGGACAAATGACATGCTTTGTTGTTGTTGTTGTTGTTCTGTTGTTTTCTTTAAACTTATTTTGAGTGGATTTCGTTATCTGTTTCAAGTTTAGCCAACCCCAGTAGCTGAATTAAATCTAAATGCACGCTAAAAGGAGATATATTATTCATAACCTTTTTTCAAAAATCTTTTTTCTTTCATTTCTTTCTTTCTTTTTTTTTCTTTTCATTTTCTTTGTCTTTCTTTTTGACCCTCTTCACCCCCCTCCCCTCCAACTTGTCACTGTCACCCCCATCACTCCCGCTCCTGTGAAAACGTGGCCAGTAAGCATATTTCTTTTAGATCAACTGTTCAGCGTCACTCTTCGTTTCGAATGTTAGTCTAGACAGAGTATAACTAGTATTTGTTTTCTTCTTTCTTTTTTCTCTTTCCTTTTTTCCCCCTTTTCACTTGCAGCCACAATGTCGCTGAAAAGGGTTGATTGGCTGTAAAGAGCATTATTCCCTTATATTTTATGTTTAGTAAAAAAAAAAAAAAAAAAAAAAAAACCTCACACATGATGAAATAACAACAACAATGATAACAAACAAACGAGCAAGCAAACACCCTCCCTCTGCCACCCCCTCACCCCCTTCAAACAACAACAACAACAACAACAACAACAACAACAACACAAAAAGAAAGAAAAAAAAGAAGAAAGAAAGAAAGAAAAAGGAACAAGATCAGAACACAACTTGCTCCAACTCGATGAGGAATGGATGTGCCACAAGCTTTAATTCTTCTCGTGCAGAGTCTAGTTGCGTTGCATGACGTGTCTGTTTGCTCCTGATGTGCCACAAGCTTTAATTCTTCCGTGCAGAGGTCTAGTTGCGTTGCATGACGTGTCCTGTTTGCTCCTGATGTGCCACAAGCTTTAATTCTTCCGTGCAGAGGTCTAGTTGCGTGCATGACGTTTCTGTTTGCTCCTTCTTTTGCAAGACTGTCTGCTATTTCATTCCACTTTATACCACAGTGACATGGGACCCAACAAAAATCAATTCTTATGCCTAGAGTTATAAACAAATGCAGTAAATGTTTTATTTCAAAAAGCAAATCTTTTTAAGCTTTGCAGTCCCAACGCTCTAGTGATTGTAAAACAGATTTGGAATCAACACAGAGCAAAAGAGCAAAATTTTATAGAAAGGAGTTGGTGGTCATATATGTAAGTCAAAGCCTTCTGTATTGCATATAATTCTGAGGTATTAATTGAAAACCCCTTTTCTAAATAATATGATTTCCTGACATTGAAAGTTGGTATTATGAAACCAGAACCACTGTCAGAGGATTCCATTACCAACCCATCTGTAAACACTTTAGAATGATTTGGATAGCTATTTTCTAAGTGTTCACAAACTTCAGTTGTTAAAATATTTAAATTATCTTTTTTTTTTCTTTGACAGTGTATTTGTAATCAAAAGAAGCATTTAGACGCTCCCAAGGAGGCATTGGAGGTACTGCAGGAAATGCTGGTATAGCAGTAATATCAATATTACAATGTGACATAAGGTCAGATGTGTAGTTTCTAACTGGTTGAATATATGATGTTTTTAGACCTCTTAGGAAAATCTTTACTGGAATCCATCAGTATTTCTTCAGCAACTGAATTTATTACAGAAAGACGTCTGACAATATATTTGGATACATCCAATATTCGCTTCTCATTTAGTTGAACATTTATTAAACAATCCCTTAGATTTGTCCTCTTGTGAATTAATCCAAATTATGCACAAGTATTATACATAAGCAGATTGTTAGTCAAAAATGACTTCTTTACCATCGTTCCCAAGACACATTGTTAGAATAATTTACAAATTAAGGCTGAATACATGGAACACTAAATATTCTCATGGCATTACTTGTGTCTGCGGAGAAAACATTTTTGTGCATCATCTTTTTTTGAATGCTCAATGTTGACCTCGCTGTATCAGGAGAAAGGTATTGAGGTGAATAACTTTGATAATGTCAGTACTGTCTCGTAGGGTCCATATGCTGCTGAAATTGCCATGGTTATTTCGCAATGACAGGTTGCAAAATTTTTACAATTTTGTGTACCACTAGGGTATTTCACTTATGTAAATATGCATAAAACAGATATGGGTTTGAAAGTACTTACATGGATGACAAGTTGAGTGTGGAGGTGGTGTTTTTAAAACATTTTTTTTTTAAATATGTGTCTAATATCATCTGAAGACGAAAAGACATTAAATAAACCACTGAACTGAACTGATTGCATGACATGTACAACAACAATACTGTTCTTAGCTGTCGCTCTGTTGTTGACGCCGATGTCTGTATGTTTAAAGCTGTATTGCCTGATATGTACACACACTATGCTGTTCTTAGCTACCGTACTGATATTGACGTTTATGTTTGCTTTTGTCCTGGCACTTATCATTTATTTTTGTTTTCTACTTTCTGTGCGAGCCTTCTTCACTTGTGTATTGATAACAGATCTTTTATCGATATGTCGTAGAACCAATATTTAATTTGACATAAAAACGGGAGGGGGGTGGGCAGACGGGGGGTGATAGGGGGGGGGGGGGGGGGGAGTGAGAAGAAAGGAAATAAAAAAAATGTAATGTAATATGAACGCAAGTTCGTGCATCATTGTATTTTACAAAACAAACAAGCAAACAAAAAAGCAGCTTGGGGTTGATCTGCTCGCAGTCCAAACCCCCCCCCCCCCCCCCCCCCCCCCCAAAAAAAAAAAAAGGGGAAAAAAAAAAAAAATTTTTAAAAATTTTTAAAAAATTTGAAAAAGTTTTTAAAAATTCCTTTTTTAAAAAAGGGGAAATTTTTTTTTGTTTTTAGGGGGGTTTTTTGGGTTTTTTTTTTTTAAATTTTTTGGGGGGGAAAAATTTTTTTAAAAATTTTTGGGATTTTTTGGGGGGAAAATTTTCAAAAAAAAAATTTTAAAAAAAAAATTTTTTTTAAAAAAATAAAAAAAATTAAAAAAAAAAAAAAAAATTTAAAAAAATTTTTTAAATAATTTTTTTTTAATTTTTTAAAAAATTTTATAATAAAAAAAAAAAAAAAAAAAAAAATTTTTTTTTAAAAAAAAAAATAAAAAAAAAAAAAAAAAAAAAAAGGGAAAAAAACAAAAAAAAAAAATTTTCCCCAAAAAAAAAAAAAAAAACCAAAAAACCCAAAAAAGGGGAAAAATTTTTCCCCCCCCCAAAAAAAAAAAAAACCCCCCCCCCCCGGGGGGGGCCCCAAAAAAAAGGGGGGAAAAAAATTTTAAAAAACCCCGGGGGGGGGAAAAAAAAAAATTTTAAATTTTTTTTTTTGGGGTTTTGGGGGGGCCCCCCCGGGGGGGTTTCGGGGGGGGGTTTTTTTTTTAAATTTTTTTTGGGTTTTTTTTCCCCCGGGGGAGGTTTTTTTTTGGTTTTTTTCCCTTTTTTTTCCCCTTTTTAATTTTTGGGGGTTAAATTTTTTTTTCCCCCCCCAAAATTAAAAACCCCCCATTTTTTTTTTAAAAAAAAAAACCCCCAAAAAAAAAAAAAAAAACCCCCCCCCTTTTTTTAAAAAGGGACAAAAACAAAAAAAAACCCCCCGGGGGAAAAAAATTTTTAAATTAATTTTTTTTTTTGGGGGGGAAAAAAGGGGGAAAAAAAGGGGGGGTTTTGGTTTTTTTTGGGGAAAAATTATTTTTCCCCCTTTTTTTTTTTTTTTAAAAACCTGGGTTTTTTTTTTCAAAAAAAAATTTTTTTTTAAATTTTTTTTTTTTTTCCCCCCCCCCCTTTTTTTTTTTCCCCTTTTTTTTTTTTTCCCCCCCCTTTTTTTCCCCCCCTTTTTCCCCCCCCAAATTCTCCCTCCCCCCCCCCCTTTTTTTTCCCCTTTTCCCCCCCCCCCCCCCCTTTTTTTTCCCCCTTCCTTCCCAAAAAAAAACCGGAAAAAAATTAAAAAAAAGGGGGGGGGGGAAAAAAAAGCCCAAAAAAAAACCGGAAAAAAAAAGGGGGGGGGGGGAAAAGGGGGGAAGGGGGGGAAAAAAGGGGGGGGAAAAAAAAGGAAAGGGGGGGGGGAAAAGAAAAAAAAAAAAAAAAAAAAAAAGGGGGGGGAAAAAGGGGGGGGGGGGGGGGGGAAAGGGGGGGGGGGGGAAAAAAAAAAAAAAAAGGAAAAAAAAGGGGGAAAAAAAGGGGGGGAAAAAAAGGGGGGAAAAAAGGAAAAAAAAAAAAAAATTTTTGGGGAAAAACTTTCAAAAAAAAAAAAAAAAAAAACCCCAAAAAAAACCCCCCAAAACCCAAACAAAAAAAAAAAAAAAATTTAAAAAACCCCAAAAACCCCAAAAAAAATTCAAAAAAAAAAAACCCCCCCCCTTTTTTCCCCCCCCCCCCCCCCCGGGGGGGGGCCCCCCCCCCCCCCCAAA
>CM031615.1:45007940-45012940 GCA_018398815.1 Conus ventricosus | reverse complement strand
TTGGGTCACCTAAACCACTTTTTTTCATCTCGAGTGGTCTTTCCCCCCTTTCTTTCCTGAAGCAGGTTTAATATAAAAATGGGGGGATTTTCAAAATCAAAAATTTTGTCCCTATTGAACTTTTTGAGGCCCTGAACCATTTTTATTTGTTTTTTACATCTTAAGCCCCAAATTTTGGGGTGAAGTTCGTACCCTGGTTTTGGGTTTGATCGTGATGTTTTGTTTGTAAATTTTTTATTAAAAAGCTTTCCATATTGGGCTTTGAGTTTTGTTTCCCAAAAACAAGAAGGGGGTAATTTTTCTTTCGTGCAGCTCGTTTGAAGGGAAAAAACTTTTTTTCGAGTGTGATTAAAAAAAAAAAAAAATTTGTCTGCCCTTCCCTCCTATCTCCCAAAAAAAAATTTACGGAGGAATATTGCCCCTTTTTGCTCCCCCCATTTGTCGGAAAAGGGCTAAGGGCTGTGTTTACTCTAAATATTTTGTATGGAGTATGCCCAAACAAAAAGTGCCCTGAACGGTTTTTAGCCCTGCTTTAGAGAGTTTCTGAAAAAAGGGAAACAACCCATTGGGGAAAAAAGGAAGCCCCAAAAAAAAAATTTTCAAAAAACTCCCCTTTTCCCGAAACCCTTTCAAAAGTCTGTGGGGTAATATCTGTGACCCTTTTTTTTTTGGGGGGGGGGGGGGGGGGGGGGGGGGGGGGGGGGGGGGGGGGGGGGGGGGGGGGGTAGGGGCAATTCCTTTTTAATTTTCTTTTTTTTTTCTTTCTCCATTTGACACATTGTGGAAAAGGCACTGCAAACCTTTTAAAGGGACTTTTAAATTTAGTCGGGTTCTGGGAGTCAGTGACATCTTATGGCAAAATTGGGGGGTTTTTGCTGGTTGAAATTAGCATTGGGAGGGGGGTGAATAACGGGATTCGTTATAAAGTTTGAAAAAACAAATCTTTCAAGGACTACAAGGTTTCAATAGATCAAACCCTCCCAATCCCCCGAGCAGTACAATTTTTTTGTGGCATCAAATATGCTGCATCCCCAGGGCAGGAAATTAGAGAGAGAGAAGAGAGATAGGGGAGGGGGGATAGGGGAGAGAGGAGGAGAGGGGGAAGAGAGAGAGAGGGGGGAGAGGAGAGAGGGGAGAGAGAGAGAGAGGAAAGGGGGGGAGAAAGGAATGAATCGTTTATATGTTGTAACAAGAGAGAGAGAGAGGAAGAGAAAAGGAGAGAAAAGAGAGAGAGGGAGAGAGACAGACAACAGACGGAAAGAGAGCATCGCGCTTAAAAACCAAAAAAATAAAATGTGTTTTGAAAACGTTCCCCTAAAGACTGCAAGATCCCGTCCCAGCTTCTCCACTCCCCAACTTCAAATTCTACCCCCCCCCCCCCCCCCCCCCCCCCCCCCCCCCCAAATTTTGTCCTTGCCGCCGGTTTGGGCCACGGTCCCCTCTTCCAAATGTCAGCGCCGGGGCTAGGGAGTTTTGTATCCCCTCTTATAATACAAAAGGCAGACATGTCACCGTGGAGATTAAATTTGTAGGAAACCGTTGGCCCCCTTCTCTCCAAAACGTCCCCCGCTCGTCGACAAATTTTTGAGGCTGGTTTCCCATTACAGTTGTCAAGACCCCATTTTTCCCAAACCCCCCGCTACCCTCTCGTACTGGCGGGGCCCAGCAAAACGGGGAGGTTTTATAAGGGAAGGTCATTAACCCCTGACACGGCGGAGGCCCAGGGGGGGGGCTAGTGGGTTGCGTTTCTTTCCCCAAACTGTTTTGTGTTTTCGTTGTGGGGTGGGTTTTTGTTGTGTTTGGGTTTTTTGTGGGGTGTTGTGGTGTGGTGTGGTGTGGGGTGGTGGTTTGGGGTTGGGGGGTTGTGGTGTGGGGGTGGCTGGGTGGCGTGGGGTGGTTGGGGGGTGGTGTGGGGGGTGTGTGTGTGGGGGTTGATGGTTTTGTGTGTGTGTGTGTTGTGTGGGGGTTTGGGGTGGGTTGTGTGTGTGTGTGGGGGTGTGTGTTGGGGAGTGTGGGTGGGTGTGTGTGTGTGGTGTTTGTGTGTGGTTTGGTGTGTGTGCGTGGGGTTTTTGGGGTGTACAAAAAACACAGATGTGCGGCATACACGGGACTTTCCCCAAAAGGGGCACATGTATGCGGAACCCCACACCCCCGCCCCCCCCCCCCCCCCCCTGCGCGCTCAACCCAAGGGACACACAAGGGACACAACATGCCAAACCCCGTGCATTTCAGTATAGGTCTTGATCAAACTGATGTGGGAAATTTAAAGCTTAAAGGGGGCCCCCGGGTTTTTATATTAATTTTAAATTTTTTCAATTTAGTATTTAAAACTCGGGGAAATGTGATTTTTTTTTTTCAAATTTTATGACTTTCAAACTCTTTTTTTTTTGACCTTTTGCTCTTTCTTTAAAAAAAAGCGTGTTTTAACATTGTTATGGAAAATTCCCCTTTTGGAAATAAACATTATTATTTTATTATCAATCCCTTACGGGGTGGGGAGAGGGAATTTTGTTGAGCCCTTTTTTGGATATTTCCCTTTTTAGAATTTACTAATATAAACAGGTTTGACATAATTTGAAATTCTAGCCTTCTGTCAAAAACATTTTTGCCGTTTCCAGTTTTTCGTTGGTCAGCAGTGATATTTAAAATTGCGTCTTTGTAAGGATTTAAAAGAATTTGTGTGTTTCCCGGACACCCAAATGTACCCCCAACAGCTTTACTGTCTATTGACTGTAAAATTTTTTTTTAAAAGGGGTTTTTGGGGTTCCCAAAAATTTCCTGAGCCCGTAAATAAGCTTTGATCACATTTTAAGGGTAAGGGAGCAAATTTAATAGAGTTTTGGTTCTTGACCCCATGGGTGTGCCCCTTGGGGTTTATTTTTTTTTTAAAATAAAAATTTGCCCTTTGTCCCGGCGCCCCCTTACCAAATTTTTCAAGGGGCCAAACCCCCAGTTTAATTTACCCGGTTAAGGTTTACACCCCGAAATTTTACATTTCGGAATTTTAATATTTTCTCATTTAACACTAGCTGGGAAAAATTTAGGTTTTGCCCCTTAAATTTAAAAGAACTAATTTTGGGGGTTTTTTTCTCCGACACTGGTTTTTCAACCAAATAGCTATTCATCAGCATATGGTTCTAAATGTAAAATTATTAAATATTTTTTGGGGAAAGGTTTTGTGAAAAAGTCCCGGAATAAAATAAGTGCTATGACCCGAAACCCTTTTGGAAATTTCCCATGTTAAAAGAAGAATAGACTTTGCCCATTTTTGTTTTAAACAGTCTTTTCCCTTAAGAAACCTCTTGTATTTTGATTTAAAAAATCCACTTTTCCAGTAATTTTTTAACTTGTAAGCAGGGCGTGCATGCCAAACCCCTGTTATATGCTTTTTTTTGTCGAAAAAAATAGCATGTGGTTTTTTTGTCCCCTCAAATTGTTTTTGAATGTGGGTTGGAAAACCCCCCAAAGACGATCATTTAAGCCTTTTTGGGGAAAAACCCACTTTTTTTTTTTTTTTTTGATTTTTGGTCCGTTTTTCCCTAATGGCAAGGCGTTTTTTAAAATCTTTTTCTAAAAATTTTCCAGGGATGCGTTTTTCCCAAAAACTTTAAAAAAAAGACCAAAGGGTTTTCCCCCTTTTTTTTTAATTTTGGGATCAAACTGTCCCCTTTTCCCGATGCTTGGGAGAGTTTTTTTTTTCCAACATTTTTTTTTAAAATGAGTGAAATAACACTTCAAGGGCTCCGGCCAAAAATGGGTTTTAAAACTGGGATGAGATACCCCTCAAAACCCAAAGGGCCCGGGTTTTTTTGAAGAGAAAAGGAAAACCCGGGGTTTTAAAACAAATTTTTCATAAGAAATGGGGGGAATTTTAATAGTGTTGGTGGTTTTGGGAAAAGGATCTTCATATATGGATTGTTTCTCTTCTTTTTTTCTGTTAGAGGATTTAAAAACTTTGATTAGACAACCCCAAAATTATTTTTAGAGAAAAAACCTTTAAAAAAAACGCACTTTCTTTGTCCCTGGTTTTTGGGACTACTTTTTTTTCTGTTTTTTGTGTTTGTGTGGTGGGTGTGTGTGTGTGTGTGTGTGTGGGTGTGGTTTTGTTCGTTTTTAAATTTTAAAGTTATTCACATAAAGTGATTTTTTAGAGTTAGGGAAAAAGCGTGGTATGCTGCGTGTGTGGGGTGTGTGGGGGTGGGGGGGTGTGTGTGGGGTGTGGTGTGTGTGTGTGTGTGTGTGGTGTGTGAGAGAGGAGAGAGAGAGTTTTGTTTTTTTGTGTGGGGTGCGTGTGTGTTTTGTGTGTGGCGTGTTTTTGTCGTGTGTGTGTTGGTTGGCCGTTTTTAGGGTTTTTTTACAGGGAGTTTTCCAAAATTTTTAGTGATTCATAAATAAAATTCTTTAAATTAACATTTGGGCCCCAAAACAAGTTTAAAAAATAAAAAAAGGGACCCAAAATATCGGGAAAAAACCAAAATGTTAAGCGCTTTAATCTTAAGAGACTTTTTTACAAAAAAGAGTCCTTGGCTAATCATCAAGGAAAAATTTTTAAAAAAAAACGACCTGGTAAGTTCTGGGAAATACACGTGCCATTTAAGTCGCAGGGGTCGGATTTTTCCCTTTTTAAATATTCGCAAATGGAAAAGAAATCTGGGTTTTTTGAAACTTTCAACCGCTCCCCGAGGCAAAATTTTAAAAATTTTTCAAATTTTGGACGGGAAAACGTTTAGCTTAAAACCGTAAAAAAGGGATTCAAAGGGGTTCGGGTTTTTTTTTTCAAGTACACCCTTTCGTTGGGCCCCTTGATAGGAAATCCTTTTCCCAAATTTTTCCGCATTGCTAAAGAAAAAAGTTTGCTGACTGAGATTTTTTCCAAAAGCAGAGCAATTTGGAGTGAGGTAGATGTATTTTAGTTTTTTAAAAAACCCCGGGGGGGGGGGGGGGGGTGTGTGTGTGTTTTGTGTGTGTGTGTGTTTTGGGGTGTTTTGGGTGTGTTGTAA
>CM031615.1:44987940-45002940 GCA_018398815.1 Conus ventricosus | reverse complement strand
AATAATAATGATGATAATAATAATAATATCATAATCATGATTATGATCATCATCATCATTATCATCGTTATTATCATTAATTTCATTATTATTATTGTTATTATTATAATCATTATCATTACTATGTTTTTGTTTTGTTTTTGTGTCTTCGATAAAGACTTTGTTCCGAGATGTTCCAAATGGTGCAAGGTTAATAAATATGCTTTTAGTTTTGATTTTATTTCATTTCATTTCAAAGAGACGAAGACTTTTCCTTAAAAAAAAAGAAAATCCAAGCAACAACAACTAAAAAAAAAAAAAAAAATGTCCAAGCAAGACTGGCGTGGACACAAAAGCGCCAGCGATACAAAATATATATATATATATATAATATTATATATACTGAATTATAAACAAAGCTTGCTCTTATGTCTTAGATTGAAGAAATAGGGGGAGATACGCATTCATATCTGCAGTGGTAGATGATTCTGCCTAACTAACAGTATGTGCTTGAGTGGGTGAATGGGGAAAAAATAAATAAATGCTTCTCAAAATGAGCCTTCAGCAAGCTTATATTCTCCAAGGGGGAGACATCCTCCAATAGGGAGGGAAACTCACTAACATATAACTCCTGGTCATATACCGATATTTCGAAACTTGGTGGTTTCTCCTCAGTGACCGCGGAAAGTGGTAATTTGACTCCTCTGCCTTTTCAGTTTTAAGAAGAATGCAATCCCAGAAAAGGTTGGTGTGCAATACCGTAGTATGTTTGTTGAGTTTTCAAAAAACCAACCAAAGGTGCCATCTAAGAAGCAAAAGAAAATCATAAAAGAGCAAAACAAACTACATTTTCTTGTGAAAAGTAAAAAATATAAAAAGATATCCTCGAAGACACAAGTGCTGAGGGCCAGTTCTTGGTGCGGTACTTATCCTTGGAATTTATTAGTTTGTTGTATTTTAGTCCCTTGCGGATTCATTCCAAAACTGGCCCTCAGCACTTGTGTCTTCGAGGATATTCTTTTTATATTTTTTACTATTGGAGGATGTCTCCCCCTTGGAGAATATAAGCTTGCTGAAGGCTCATTTTGAGAAGCATTTATTTATTTTTCCCCATTCACCCACTCAAGCACATACTGTTAGTTAGGCAGAATCATCTACCACTGCAGATATGAATGCGTATCTCCCCCTATTTCTTCAATCTAAGACATAAGAGCAAGCTTTGTTTATAATTCAATATTTTTTGCAGTCATTGCAACACCAAGCTGCTCTGTAAGTTGCTGGAACGGTGCGGTACTTATCCTTGGAATTTATTAGTTTGTTGTATATATATATATATATATATATATATATATAATATATGCTATCCGTGCAGTTTTTTTCCCCCCAGTCTTGTTTATAAACTGAAATCCCTGTAGTTAATTCGATGGTTGTCTGCAGAGAATGCTGATCAGGGATGCGGATATGGATCCAGAAATCCTGCAGATAACTCCCCCCCCCCCCCCCCCCCCCCCCCATCCAACCACCATTCCTTCCCAGATCCTTGGAATACGGAAAAAATATGAAAGGTTCTTCCAGGGCTTGTTCCAGAAACCAGTGAACCAAGTCGCCACAGAAACACCCAGCAGCAAATTATCTGAAGGGTCTAAGAACTGAAAGCTTGAGTGTTATTATTTTTTTTTAAAGAAGGATTTCAAAGTACTAATTTTTCATATTGTCTTCATTGAAGTCCAGCAGTCTTTTTTTTTTTTTTTAAATACATATCATAGAACATGTCATTTTACACTGCCCACGCCCGCCGCCCTAACCTCTCTCTCCCCCCTCCCCCTCCCCCCCCCCCCTCCCTGCCTCCTCATCGACAAGTCTCTGGTATATGTACTTGATGAGCTTTTAAAACAAATTCGACGGTATCTCTTCTCTTCCCTTCCCCCTCCCCCCTCCTCTCTCCGCAGTTCCAACCCCACTCACCTCTCTCTCTCTCTCTCTCTCTCTCTCTCTCTCTCTCTCTCTCTCTCTCTCTCTCCTCTCCTCTTTTCCCTCTGTCTGTCTGCCTGCCTGTCTCTGTCTGTCTGTCCGTCTCTCTGTTCGTCTGTCTGTCTGTCTGCCTTTGTGTCTGTCTGTCTGTCTTCCTCTCTCTGAATATTTTGTTTTGTGGGATTATTTTCTGTTTTTGTTGTATGGGATTATTTTGCATACATCTCTGTACAAGGGGCGATGGCCTTTCGCTGAATAAGTTATTCGAATTCAAATTCGTATTCGTATTCGCATTCTCTCTCTCTCTCTCTCTCTCTCTCTCTCTCTCTCTCTCTCTCTCTCTCTCTCCTCTCAGACACACATAAACTGGCATACACACATATACTCACACTCACAACACACACACACACACACACACACACACACACACACACACACACACACACACACACCCTGGCGCGCGCGCGCGCACACACACACACACACACACACACACACACACACACACACACACACACACACACACACACACACACACCTGCTCAATAATTATTGGCAAGCGCACCGCTTTCAGTAATAAACGAGAATAAGTTTGGCTGCCACCTCAACGTCAATATCATGTAAATAACTGCCCTAAAATATTATACCGTGCCAAGGGCCTTCTTTTCTACTGACGTATCTCCACCCTCTCCTGTGCACCATAAATCGTCTGACTGGGGCTTTAATTATAGCGCTATTCACACTTTCAATACAGCCCCCCACACCCATTTTCCAGCCTTAGATAACGTGATTCGCTCGTTGCCCCCACCCTCACCCCCCACCCCAACCCAGCTACCCGTACTCTTACGCGCCCCCCCCCCTCTCCCCCTCCACTCCACTAACTCCTCGATTGCACATCGGACGGACTTTTAAGAGAATGGCTGCACTCCTGAACCCCTTACTCCAAAAATCTTTAAAAAGTGTTTATAATCACTCCGCTGAACAACGTGGACAAGCGAATCACAAGACAACACACGACGCGTTTCGACCTCCTAGGTCTTCTTCAGGAAAGATCAACAACACTCGGGACAACGAACACGAAGAAGGAGCAATTAGTTACTTCCCTTTGTCAAATTCAACGCAAGTTGGGCGTTGTATGAGAAATGACTACTCGTTCTTCATTTTCGTTGTCCCGAGTGTTATTTTTTCTGGCCTGAAGAAGACCTAAGAGGTCGAAACGCGTCGAATGTTGTCTTGTAATTCCTTTGTCCACGTTGCTCGGCGGAGATATTATAAACACTTTAAAAGATTTGTTTAGATGTCCGCCTGCAGTCGCGCCACTTTGCCACTTACTCCATTAAGCTTGTTGGAAGGAGAGAAGGGAGACAACAAGGGTGACATCTCAAATTATTGAACTGAGCTCAAGGATGCGAACCCCCCCCACCCCCCCCCCCCCCAAAAAAAAAAAAAAAAAACCCAACCAACAAACAAACAAAAATAGCCAAAAATAAAAACGAAAGTACCTTTTCCCAAAAACAAAAACAATAAACAAAACAAAACATAAAAAAAAGAGGAATTAACAGAAAATACAGAAAGAAAGAAGGAAGGAAAGAAAGAGACAAATCAATCAAAGCTCACACACACACGCGTCGAGTGAGTGTGCGAAAGGCACAATATTTCAAGTTTGCCCTCGAGGAGATGGGCGGTGGTGGTGGTGGTGGTGGTGGTGGTGTGTGTGTGTGTGTGTGTGTGTGTAAGGGTTGGGGAGGGAGGAGGAAGGAGAAACAGAAGGGAAGTGCGAGGTGTGTGTGTGTGTGTGTGTGTGTATGTGTGTGTGTGTGTTCGTGCGGCCGTGAGCGCGCGTGCTCGCGCGCGCGTGCGTGTGTGTGTGTGTGTGTGTGTGTGTGTGTGGTGTTATCAGGCAAGCAGATCTTCACGGTGGGGTGCGTTCGCCTTGCAGGCAAAGCGAGACGCTGTGATCGTGTGGAACGCTCTGTCCTCTCCCTGCTCCCCTCCCCTCCCCCTCCCCCCCCCTCCGCCCTCTTCCTCGCCAGTGGGGTGAGAAAGGAATTGCTTTCATCTCTGTCCTTTGTCCCTTATTATTATTGTCTTTAGGGGCCCTACTCGCGTCGCTGGGACGCTCTATGGTCTCAGTCTGTCTGTCTGTCTGTGTTTGTCTGTCTGTATCCTATCTGCCCCTCCCCCATCCCCACTCATCCCCACTCCCCATCTTATTCTCTCTCTCTCTCTCTCTCCTCTCTCTCTCTCTCTCTCTCTCTCTCTCTCTCTCTCTCTCTCTCTCTCTCTTTGTTCTTCAATTATTGTCGACCTGTTAGATACTGCTGCTGGCCTTCGAGAAAAAAAAGGTTCGTCGTCATTTGGCGAACGAGGGAATGAATAAATGAATAAATCAAATAATCATTGAGCGAATGAATCAATAATGGATGAATGGTTGAATGGCTGGATGAGTAAATGAAGTAAGAGATGAAAGAAGAAATGAATGGGTAAACGAACGAACGAACGAATGAATGAAAGAATGAACGAATGAATGAATGAAAAAACGAATGGATGAATGAATGATTGGAAAGATGAATGGGAAAATGAACAAATGGATTATAAAATGAATAGATTGAATGGATGAATGAACGAAGGAAGGACGGAAAGAAAGAAGTAGTAAATGAATTTATGAATGACTGAACACAGAAATGTATGAGTGAACGATTGAAAAGATGAATGGGTGAATAAAAAAAAATGAAGGCACAAACGAACGAACGAACGAACGAACGAACGAATGAATGAAAACGTGAATAGATAACGAACCAACGAACAAAGAAATGAGTGGTTGTTTGAATGAATGAATGAAAAGACGATGAGATTCATGAACGAATAAACAAGCGGATAAATGAATGAATCAATGAACAAATAAATGAATGGATGAATAAATGATTGAGTGAGTGAGATGAATAAGCAGATGAATGAATTAGCGAATGATGGATGATTGAATGTAAGGATGAACGGATAACTAAATTAATAAATGAATGAAGGAATAATGGGGACAATGCCTGTAGCTCTCATCCTAACAATATAGGCTGCTGAATGCTTAACGAATTTTCATAAATCAATATCTAAAATGTAAGCAGGGGACACACACAGACACACAGACACAGACACACAGACACAGACACAGACACACACACACACACACACACACACACACACACACACACACACACACACACACACACACACAATTCAATTCAATTCAAATTCAAACGACTTTATTATCACAAACGTGAAATTCAATGTGGCAACGTCTTTTGATTTTTAAAACACATAAGACAATTATTAAAAAAAATACATATCCAATAAAACAGCATTCTATTTATGTCACACACACACACACACACACACACACACACACACACACACACACACACACACACACGCACGCACGCACGCACGCACGCACGCACGCACGCACCCACGCACGCACGCACGCACGCACGCACGCACGCACACTCACGCACGCACGCACGCACGCACGCACGCACGCACGCACACACACACACACACACACACACACACACACACACTGGCACAGAGTGTCACATACATAATATATACACTGTATAACGTGGTGAATAGCTCATTCGTACACTGGCGTTTAAACAAGTAAGTTACAGGTTGTAGTTGCAAAGTGAGTCGACTGCAGGCGGAAATCTAAACAAATCTCAAAAAATGTTAGCGAATCGCCCAGAGAACGTGGACAAACGAGTCACAAGACAAAACACGACGCGTTTCGACCTCTTAGGTCTTGTTCAGGCAAGACACAAACGAATAGGACAATGAAACGAACGAGTTTGTCACTTAGCTTTGATCACTGTAGCGCATGGTAGGCGTTTTCATTGTCCTATTTGTTTGTATCTTGCCTGAACTCGAACAAGACCTAAGAGGTCGAAACGGGTCGTGTTTTGTCTTGTGACTCGTTTGTCTACGTTTCTCTTGGCGGTTCGCTACGTATAATGTTTATTTAAGATTTATAGGTTGTAGACCTGAAAGTCCTGAAGGAAAGGACATGACGTATGACTGAATGAATGAATGAATGAATGAATGAATTAGTCGATCAATCAGTCAATCAGTTGATCAATCTTTCTTATACAGGTTCCGGCATTCCCTCGCTGTACCCTTCCCCCCACCTCCCCCGCCCCTCTCCATTCCCTCCTCCCTCTTGGCTGACGACAAGCGACACCGACAGACCTATGGTCCCCCACGCGCGCGGATCCTCCTCTTCCGGGTGGGCCACAGGCGTCCCTGCTTCCCATTTCGCCACGCGCCCCACCATCAGCTATCCAGCCCCAGCCACCCCCTTCCCAGACCCTTTGGCCTCTTCAGGATGGATGACGTCTTCGGCAAGTTCCATGGCGGGCAAGTGTGTGGCACAGCCTTCAGGTTCTCTCCCTTCCCTAGCCCACCAGTCTTCATTAGCTCTGGATCCTTCTTCAGTCCCGTTCTCCACCTCCTCCTCCTCCTCCTTCTCCTCTGCATCGTACTTCTCATTCCCGCCCACTCCGCCCAAGGACGGAACTCCGGAGAACTTGTCGGAGACGGTTCGTCAGGCTTCAAGGTCGGCCGAGGGAGGAGGTCACCAGGCAGCAGCAGCATCAAGAGGAGGAGGAGGAGGAGGAGGTATGGGAGGTCAGACGTCCTTGTCTTCAGGGATAGAAGACTGGGGACGGAGCAGGCATCTTCAGGACCAAGACAAGACTATCCCTCCACCTCCTCATCCTCGTCTTCTTCAGCCTCATCCCACGAGCCCAAATGTCTGGAAGCATGCCAGAATTCCACAGCCACTTCCAAGCACGCTGTGAAGGGAACTACTACTGCTGCTACAGTGGCTGTTGCTTCTGTGGCATGCGCAAGGGAGTCTGCAATCACGACAAATGCTGGTCCTTTCGGGTCGAAATGCTCCGAGGCAAGCACCAGCCATCACTACGGAACCAAACTAACCTCAGGACAGAACCAGGACGATCAGCCAGGCCACTACGAAACGAAGAGTTCCGATAACTACTACCAAAGCAAAGACTCCAGGCTTTACAAACAACCCACGAATTCTGAACAGTTCGAAACCAAACCTCTGGAACGTTACGAAAGCGAAATGTCTGAAAGCAAAAGTTCTGGGCATTATGGTGCCGCGGGTCAGCACTATCCTTTTGATGTCATGAGGGACACTGGTGAGGGGAGCGGCGTGGACATGGAGTTCCTCCACCATCGTCTGTCCGGTTACCAAGGCCACCAGTACACGGGACACGAGTATGGACCCACGGCGGTCGGTGCCATGGCGGAGTTTGGCCCAGCGGTTTCCACGGCTGTGTTCAAGGGGAGCGAGTGTTTGTCGACTAGCGCCAAGCCACGCACCAAGGCTAAAAGTAGTACAGGTTGGTTCTCTCTCTCTCTGTCTGTGTCTCTCTGTGTCTCTTTGTCTGTCTGTCTGTCTCCCTGTCTGTCTGTTTCTCCTTCACTGTGTGTGTGTGTGTGTGTGTGTGTGTGTGTGTGTGTGTGTGTGTGTGTGTGTGTGTGTGAGACAGACAGAGAGAGAGAGAGAGAGAGAGAGAGAGAGAGAGAGAGAGAGTGTGTGTGTGTGTGTGTGTATGTGTGTGAGCGTGTGTGTGTGTGTGTGTGTGTGTGTGTGTGTGTGTGTGTGTGTGGATGCGTGCGTGCGTGTATGCGTATGTGTGCGTGCGTGCGTGCATGCGTGTGTGTGTGTGTGTGTGTGTGTGTGTGTGTGTGTGTGTGTGCGCGCGCGCGCGCTGTGTACGTGTGTGTGTGTGTGTGTGTGTATGTGTGTGTGTGTGTGTGTGTGTGTGTGTGTGTGTGTGTTCTGGCATTGGTACTGATGAGAATGAAGCCACTGCTGTTGCTGCTGCTGATATACATTTTTCTTTCTTTGTCCAAATGTGTGTTTTTGTTGTTGGAGACGACAGTGAAACAGAGATAACGTTGATGATGATAATAGTAATGACGACGATGGTGATAAGGATGCGAGTCTGTTTTGTAATGATGTCAGTTATTGGTGTAACTATCGTGTGCGATGGTGATGATGGCGGTGACGATGATGATAATTTGATGTTGGTGGTCATCCAATTCGCTCTCGTTTTCTTCCCTGTGTTGACTATGGGACAATGGATCAGCTGTCATTTTAAGAATGATGATGCTAATGATTAAAGTGACGATTAAAGTGACGCTGATGAGGGTGTTGGTGGTAATAGTAAACCTATTGGTACTGATAACAATGATATCGATGATGCTGATGATGATAGCTCTGATGATAATGACAACAGTGCTGATGCCGAAGAGATGATGACAACAATAACAACAATAAGAAGGATGATGAGAAGTATAAAAGATGACGATGATGGGGAAGAGGACAGTGACGACGAAAACAACAGTGGTAATGACAATGTCTGATAATGGCGAAGACGAGGAAGACGACTATGATAACGATCATACAGACGACAACGACGACGACGATGAGGACCACGACAACGACGACGATGACAACCACGACGACAATACAGAGACGACGACGACGACGACAATGACGATAATGACGAAGACAGTGACGATGATGATGACGACGATAATGACGACGATGATGACAGTGGTAACCCCTGTGTGTTCCGTGCAGAGGGGCGGGAGTGTTGAACTGCAATGACGACAATGACGACGATGATAACGATGATGAAAACAACGACAATAGTGACGATGATGACGAAGATGATGATAGTGGTAGTTCGCTACGTGTTCCGTGCAGAGGGGCGGGAGCGTGTGAACTGCAATGACGATGATGACGACGATGACAATAATGACGACGATGATGACGACAATGACGATGATGACGACGATGATGACGACGATGACAAAATTGACGACGATGATGACGACAATGACGATGATGACGACGATAATGACAGTGGTAGTGCCCTATGTGTTCCGCATACAGGGAAGGGAGTGTGTGAATTGCAATGACGACAATGACGACGACGATGATGACGACAATGACGATGATGACGACGATGATGACGACGATGACGATAGTGATGACGATTATGACAAAAATGTCGAGAATGACGACGATGATGACGATGATGACGACGATGATGACGACAATGACGATGATGACGATGATGACGACAATGACGATGATGACGACAGTGACGATGATGACGACGATGATGACCGTGGTAACCCCCTGTGTGTTCCGTGCAGAGGGTCGGGAGTGTGTGAACTGCGGTACGACATCCACCCCGCTGTGGAGAAGAGACGGCACCGGCCACTACCTCTGTAACGCCTGTGGTCTGTACCACAAGATGAACGGCACCAACCGGCCCCTCATCAAACCCAAACGACGCCTGGTCAGTGTTTCTCTGTCTGTCTGTCCGTCTGTCTGTCTGTCTGTCTGTCTCTTTCTGCCCCCCCCCCCCCCCCATCCCCCACCCCACCCCTCTCAGGGGCCACTACCTGTGTTATGCCTGTGGTCTGTACCACAAGATGAACGGCACCAACCGGCCCCTCATCAAACCCAAACGACGTCTGGTCAGCACTGCTCTGTCTATCTGTCTGTTTGTGTATTTGTCTGTCTGTCTTACTGTTCGTATGTATGTGGATTTGTCTGTCTGTCCATCTGTCTGTCTGTCTCTGTATGTCTGTCTGTCTGTCTGTCTCTCTCTCTCTCTCTGTCCTCCCACCTCTATGTCTGTCCGTCTGTCTGTCGGTCTCTCTGTCAGTCTGTCTGGCTGTCATTCTCTCTCTCTTTCTCTCTCTCTCTCTCGCTCTCTCTCTCTCTCTCTCTCTCTCTCTCTCTCTCGCTCTCTCTCTCTCAGTCCTTCCACCTCTCTCTCTCTCTCTCTCTCTCTCTCTCTCTCTCTCTCTCTCCCCCCCCCTCTCTCTCTCTCTCTCTCTCTCTCTCTCTGTGATCTGATATGTCTATCTATCTGTCTGTCCCAATTTCTCTCTCTCTTTCTCTCTTTCTCTGTCCCCGCCTCTGTCTGTCTGCCTCTGTCTGTCTGTCTCTGTATGTCTGTCTGTCTGTCTCTCATTTACATGCTTCTACATTATTGTCTTGTTTTATTTTGCGTTGTTGATCCTACTCAGAGCGAGGACTGTATGTAAAAAGCCACACCAGTGCTTATTATCCTCGTGAATAAAGAACTGTGTCTTGTTTTATCTTGTCATGCCAGCCCCCCCCCCCCCCCTCTCTCTCTCTCTCTCTCTCCTTGCTGGCTCTCTCGTTTGCTCGGTCTGGTGTCCACATGTTTCCCATCCACGTCCATGAGCTGGAATCGACCTCCGACATTAATGATGAAAAATACTATTGCAGTACACAGCGTCTGGTCAAGTGCTAACACACACACACACACACACACACACACACACACACACACACACACACACACACACACACACGCGCGCGCGCGCGCGCGCGTACGCACTCACACACGCACTCATGCACGCAAGCACACACGCTCGCGCGCACGAACATAACATACACGTGTGTGTATTCATTGTCAGATGTGAGTCAAGAACAACGCCAAGATTCTTTGCTGATTATATATATATATATATATATATAATATATATATATATATATATATATATATATATATATATATATATATATATAATCAGCAAAGAATCTTGGCGTTGTTCTTGACTCACATCTGACAATGAATGCTCAGGTCATGAACGTATTTCGTACGGTTAACTTTGAGCTCCGTCGTATCAGCTCAATTCGCCATTTCCTCTCAACGAGGCAAAAAACAAAACTAAAAACAACAACAACTCTCGTTTCGGCATTTGTGCTCTCCCGTCTGGATTATTGCAATGGTCTCCTTGTAAATTGCCCACAAGATCTTATACAACGAATTCAGAGATTACAAAATACTGCAGCACGCCTGGTCTTGAGGGTTCCCCGTAGAGACCACATCACCCCGCATCTCCACACTCTGCACTGGCTCCCCATAGCAGCACGCATTAGATACAAAATTGCATGCATGTGTTTTCGCGCCGTCAGCGGATCTGGCCCTGTCTATCTTTCTCACCTGGTTAGCATATACACACCGGCAAGAACACTCCGCTCATCATCCGACACTCTCACATTCTGCAAGCCACGCGTTTCAACAAAAACCTATGCTGAACGTTCCTTCTTTTTTGCAGCCCCTTCTGTTTGGAACTCTCTCCCACTTTCGATCCGCTCTGCCAAAACTGACTCTGCTTTCCGCTTTGCACTCAAAACCCATCTGTTCAAGGAATTTTTTTTTTTATTTTATTTTATAGAAAACATTTTTGCCCTGTTATTGGGTGTGTGATTGCGTTACGTGTTGCAAGTGTTACACTTGAAAACTGACAGCATGTGTGTGTGTGTGTGTGTGCGCGCGCGCGCGCGCGCGCGCGGTGTGTGTGTGTGTGTGTGTGTGGTGTCAATGTTGGTTGACCAGCCCCCCCCCCTCCCCTCCCCCCCCTCTCCTTGCTATGTTTCGTTGTCATAATTGATGAGGTGACCTGGTTTATGGTTTTGTATAGTGAGTTTTGCTTTTACATGTTTATAGTTAAATATTGTAAAGCGCTGTGAGCTCTAGTGAGAAAGGGCGCTCTATAAACGTAGGTTATTATTATTATTATCATTATTAATGATGATAATCCAGTATATTAGCCGTCAGATATGGTGTATGCCATGCTTAGGTTTATGTCTTCTCCTAATTTCTATCAATGTAAACTATAATTATTCCTCTTCATGTTGAACAATACTGTGATATTTTGGTACCACGATTCACACAAGCAGCTCTAACCTTAATTTTGTTCATACCTCATTATGAAAGTCAGTTGACATCTGAAATGAGTGGTGCTGTTTGAATCATATGTCAATAACCCCCAGTAAAACTAAAGTCATGTTCATAACAACCTGTGGAAGACGGCAAAATATGAAACATTTACCTTGAGTTTTTATCAACGATGTAAGAATGGAATATACAGACAATGTTCGTGTTCTGAGTATAATGATTGACAACAGTCTTTCATGGACAACTCAGGGCAAAACATTGGTCAAAACGGTTTTCAGACAAATATATCAGTTATGCAGGATCAAGCACTTTTCGAACTTTCCTGCCAGAAAATTATTTCTGAATGCATACATACCCTCCTCAATGAATAACTGTTCAACAATATTTGACTCTGTCAGCGCCGAATCAGTGAAACCTTTAACCAGCATTATAAACGTGCCCTTAAAGAAGTTCTCCTGAATTCCCCGAGCCTTACAGAATTGGATAATATTCAGTTTGGAGTCCTTCCATTAATGGATATGTTTGCTAATAATTAATTTTGAAAAAAAAAGTATTTTGATTGGCCCCGCAAAGTGTTCAATCCAAACTGTGCGTGAATTCAAGAAATCCTGCCAAACTCCAGGTTCCCATTTTAGAACTGACCTACTTAAAACAAGTCTTTTGTCATTCTGGTCCACTTTTCTGGAACTCTCTTTCGCCTGAGCTTAAGTGCCGTCGAAGCTCAGAATCTCTCAGAAGAAAATTGTGTATATATTTTGCACATTCTCTCTAGGCATGTAGATATACGTTATAGTTTTCATTTTACCAACACCTAATCGTACGTAAGTTATTACTATTATCATCAAAAACATACATTTTTACTTACTTTTCTGAAGTAATGGTCGCTGTTTACAAGTGCTACACAAGTGCATACAAATGCCAACATGTGAAAAATTCACAATGTACGCATGTATGCAGTGTATATGTGTGCGCCAGTATTCTCTTCACATAATCATATGTACTATTTCGGGTGGGTGGGTAGGGTAGATAATGGTGTTACCTTTTTCATATTCTTTATGTTTAGCCCTCTAACTTTTTATTCTTTGTCCCCCACCCCCAATAATTTCAACGCATATTTCTCCCTCCTTCCCTCTCTCCCTCCCTCCCCCTCTCTCTCTAACTTTTCATTCTTTGTTGTTGTTTTTTTCACCGTAATTTCAACTCATGTTTCTCTCTCTCTCTCCTCTCTCTCTCTCTCTCTCTCTCTCTCTCTCTCTCCTTCTCTCTCTCTCTCTCTCTCTCTCTCTCTCTCTCTCTCTCTCTCTCTCTCGCCCTCAACAACAACATGATCACCTATATTCCTCACTGTCTTGAAAACCACTCTTGCTTCATGACGAAAAACTTTGACTATAAAGATATGTTAGTGTAGCTGAACATGACTGTCTCACGAGTCACTGTTTATTCCTCCCCAGTTTGTGTTGACCATACTGTGTTGACCATACTGTGTTGACCATACTGTGTTGGCCATGCTGTGTTGACCATACTGTGTTGGCCATACTGTGTTGACCATACTGTGTTGGCCATACTGTGTTGACCATGTGTTGGCCATACTGTGTTGACCATGTGTTGGCCATACTGTGTTGACCATACTGTGTTGACCATACTGTGTTGACCATACTGTGTTGGCCATACTGTACTGACCATACTGTGTTGGCCATACTGTGTTGACCATGTGTTGACCATACTGTGTTGACCATGTGTTGGCCATACTGTGTTGACCATACTGTCTTGACCATACTGTGTTGGCCATACTGTGTTGACCATGTGTTGACCATACTGTGTTGACCATACTGTGTTGGCCATACTGTGTTGACCATGTGTTGACCATACTGTGTTGACCATACTGTGTTGACCATACTGTGTTGGCCATACTGTGTTGACCATGTGTTGACCATACTGTGTTGACCATGTGTTGACCATACTGTGTTGACCATACTGTGTTGGCCATACTGTGTTGACCATGTGTTGACCATGTGTTGACCATACTGTGTTGACCATACTCTGTTGACCATACTGTGTTGACCATGTGTTGACCATACTCTGTTGGCCATACTGTGTTGACCATACTGTGTTGGCCATACTGTGTTGACCATACTGTGTTGGCCATACTGTGTTGACCATACTGTGTTGACCATACTGTGTTGACCATACTGTGTTGACCATACTGTGTTGACCATGTGTTGGCCATACTGTGTTGACCATACTGTGTTGACCATGTGTTGACCATGTGTTGACCATACTGTGTTGACCATACTGTGTTGACCATACTGTGTTGGCCATACTGTGTTGACCATACTGTGTTGGCCATACTGTGTTGACCATGTGTTGACCATACTGTGTTGGCCATACTGTGTTGACCATACTGTGTTGACCATACTGTGTTGACCATACTGTGTTGACCATGTGTTGACCATACTGTGTTGGCCATACTGTGTTGACCATACTGTGTTGACCATACTGTGTTGACCATACTGTGTTGGCCATACTGTGTTGACCATGTGTTGACCATACTGTGTTGGCCATACTGTGTTGACCATACTGTGTTGACCATGTGTTGACCATACTGTGTTGGCCATACTGTGTTGACCATACTGTGTTGGCCATACTGTGTTGACCATACTGTGTTGACCATACTGTGTTGACCATACTGTGTTGACCATGTGTTGGCCATACTGTGTTGACCATACTGTGTTGACCATACTGTGTTGACCATACTGTGTTGACCATGTGTTGACCATACTGTGTTGACCATGTGTTGACCATACTGTGTTGACCATACTGTGTTGACCATACTGTGTTGACCATACTGTGTTGACCATACTGTGTTGGCCATACTGTGTTGACCATACTGTGTTGGCCATACTGTGTTGGCCATACTGTGTTGGCCATGTGTTGACCATACTGTGTTGACCATACTGTGTTGACCATACTGTGTTGGCCATACTGTGTTGACCATACTGTGTTGACCATACTGTGTTGACCATACTGTGTTGGCCATACTGTGTTGACCATACTGTGTTGGCCATACTGTGTTGGCCATACTGTGTTGACCATACTGTTTTGACCATACTGTGTTGGCCATACTGTGTTGACCATACTGTGTTGACCATACTGTGTTGGCCATACTGTGTTGACCATACTGTGTTGACCATACTGTGTTGACCATGTGTTGACCATACTGTGTTGACCATGTGTT
>CM031615.1:44977940-44980440 GCA_018398815.1 Conus ventricosus | reverse complement strand
AATGTTACAAAGATACATTTCTCGTTCAAAAATAGATTTGAACGATTTGTAACACGCGTACCTTTCCCTGTCTCTTATAGATCCTGCCCATTCTTGAGTAAACATATCAACTAGTCTTTGCCTAAAAATTGCCAAGAATCCTCGAACATCACCCACTCCCTGTTGTAGCCATACAAAGTTAAACCCAGTCTCGCATAACAATTCTCTTATTTTTGTCACCCAGCATTTCTTTACGTTTTGATCTAGAGTTAACTGCATTTCGTATGCTTGACGAGGAAGCCTTTGTTGGTCCATTCTAAGCAGCTTAAACCAATATCTCATAGCACATATATAGGAGTTGATATATAACGGATATCTTCCCAGTTCCCCATATACCATTTTGTTTGGTGTCTTACTTGGGACACCCAAGAAACGTTTGCATGCAATCAAATGAATCTTTTCTAGGCATTCCAAACGGTTAAGGCCCCAAACTTCAGATGAATATAATAAGATTGAGAGAGAGAGAGAGAGAGAGAGAGTCTGAGACTTGAACTCTGCATAGTTCGAGGAATAGGCCGAAGTCCCTTGCCATGATGGGTGGTTACATTTAGTGAAAAGATTAGGACAGAAGGGCACCTTAGTGCATGAGATTACTCAGTGAAGAAAAAAAAAAGACACGCACACACACACACACACACACACACACACACACACACACACACACACACACACACACAAAACGCGCGCGCGCGCGCGCGCACACACACACACACACGCACGCACACACACACACACACACACACACACACACAACACACACACACATCACAGACACAAACACAGACACGCACACACAGATACACACACACACACACACACACACACACACACACACACACACACACACACACACACACACACGCACACACACACACACACAGAGGCACACACAGACACACACAGACACACACACACACACACACACAACACACACACACACACACACACACTCAAACACTACACACACACACACACACACACACACACACACACACACACACCACACACAGAGAGACACATACACACACATATACACACAGACACACACACACACACACACACACACACACACACACACACACACACACACACACACACACACACACAAATACACACACATATACACACAGAGGCACGGATGCACACACACACACACACACACACACACACACACATACACACACACAACACACACACACACACACACACACACCACACACACACACACACACACACAACTGGTAGCCTACTCAAAGCCAAGCACTTAATTCATGACTTAAGACACCGAGGTGTATTTTAAAAGCCTTTACAACAAACAGAGCAAAGCGAACGACCAGTGATTTCTATCCAGATGTGAGCAACATTTAACTGTTATTTCAAACTGGGAAGGACCATTATAATATTTCGCTGCGCTTGTATATGTTGTTCTCTGAGCTCCTAATGCAACAGGGATAAAAAAAGAAAATGGACCACTGACTCTATTGAAATTCACAGAATGAACACAGCAAATCATTTTCCGTATCTTTCCTCCAGAAACGCATTTTGTGCATTACTCTGATCAGATTAGTTCAAAGTGTAAGTGATCGACAAATTGTAGGTAAAGAACACACACATTAAAGTGTCATGTGAAAATGAACACGATCACTGTGTTATTTCGGCAAGCAACGGCGTTTCGTATTCATAGGTCAATCCATCTCTCAATGTTTTCAAGAACTCTATTTCATCTCCAACCTCTTGATTTTTTTTTCTAAACTTCATCAAATCTTTATTTGTGGAGAAAAATGTAGTCAGTAGGTGCCGAATTATTGTTTCCATGGTGATATTTTTTTTTATAAGCTTTATATCGAAGTCGGGGGGAGGGGGGGGGGGGGGGTCTGCACTTTAATAAATTTTTTCAACCCCTATTTAACACTCAAACCAACATGCAGTGGAAATCTACCCAATTCTCCGTAGACCATTGCTTTGGAGGTTGTTGTACTCAAATTCAAAAATTTCTTTTCAATGCAAAAAGGTGGACTTTTTCTATGACATTAAACATTTCCAGTGATGCCCGACATTCCTTCACCGTGACTCATTATCTGCTGCATTTCAGTGTCAGAGTGTAAAGGAGGTAGCGTATGATGTTTCACCTATGGACCACAAAGGTTTGGACATATATATTACAGCTCTCGTTGCTCTATTCCATACAAACTATGAGAAAAGGAGTGTTTGGTGGACTCAACAAACCTCAAGTATTTGTACATATTCGCCACTGCCATCCGTGTCCGTCCAAATAATCATTCCTGGCGCACAGAAATATGTTCACAAGTGAAACTCAACGATGTTTGATTCTCTAAATTAACTCTCAGACCAAGTCCTTCGGACATGTTGTATAGTAAACCACTGACTACGCCAGAGTCTAAGATGACGTCATTGGCAAACATCAGAATGACAGTTTCTCGCAAATCAGGGATAACTGAAT
>CM031615.1:44965440-44972940 GCA_018398815.1 Conus ventricosus | reverse complement strand
GCAGGACAACCACCTACTAAGCCCCCTACTGACGACAATAATTGCTTAGTCGCGGAGCCGGCGTGAATGAGCCCTCCCTCCGGAGGGCGCCACCACGTCCGTCCAACGACCTCCCCATGGACTTGTCGATACCGGTGACCCGACGGACCAAGGCCACAAACGTGGAGAGGACATCGAAATTGAGGTCACCATGAGAACAGGGCATGAAGGGCCACAGAATTTGAGGACTTTTCTTATGCTGATCGATGAGATATGAGGATGAATTAAGATGATGCTAACGGATTTCCATTTCGGTCCGAGACTACATGACAGGGCTGTAATTCTACGCTTCCTTTCATATATATATCCCGACGTCAACCAGGCCCGAGAGATACAGGCACCTGCAGTGTTGGTTAGGAAATTTGAGCAACACTCTCAGAGACGCATCCATAAGTGGATGAAACTCGACTGTGTGGTCCCAGTCTTCCCAACTGACCCCGTAGCAAATTCAACCTGGGTAGGAGCCGTCGGGCAGAAAAATCCCACATGACTCTAATGGGAATCGAACCTGCGACCTCCCAGCCGGGAGTCCGCGACGCTAACCACTTCGCCACGGCGGCTGGTCCCTTGAAAGTGAAGTTATGATGGCAGGGTCCACGGAGCATACCATATACAGTTTAATTGGCCTCTCTGTTCCAGGATCGAGTTTCAAGCGGCATTCGAACAGTTCTTTGTACGAGCCAGAGAAAATGTCGCTCGGGAGGTTAATTGTCATGAAATGGGCGTCCACTGGTCGCCATACTTGTAGGGATATGACGCTAAATTTTCTGTGCGCACGCGCAATGTGTGTGTGTGTGTGTGTGTGTGTGTGTGTGTGGGGGGGGGTTTGTGGTGTGTGTGTGAGTGTGTGTTGTTTGTGTGTGTGTGTGTGTGTGTGTGGTGTGAGGAGAGAGAGAGAGAGAGAGAGAGAGAGAGAGAGAGAGAGAGAGAGAGGAGAGAGAGAGAGAGAGCAGGAAAATTTATTTTCTGTTTATGCATATGTCTATATTTCTTATATTTGACCTGCTATTTTCAAGGTCCAGATTTGTTTGTATACTTTATGCTCATAAAGAGAGGAGGAGCGAGAAGAGCGGGAGAGAGAGAGAGGAGCAGAGGGACGAGCGAGAGAGAGAGCGAGCAGGAAACTGATTTTCTGTTTCTGCGTATGTCCTATTTATTTATTATCTATATATGACCTACTGTTTTACATTGTTCCGAATTTAACGTGGTGACAGCCCTGATGTGGCCCTTTGCGGTCGGCTGGGCTATAGCAACCATTATCTTATCTTATCTCATTGTTCCCGATTTGTTTTTATACTTTTATGCTCTCTCTCTCTCTCTCTCTCTCCTCTCTCTCTCTCTCTCCTCTCTCTCTCTCTCCCTCTCTCTCTCCTCTCTCCTCCTTCATCTCTTGTTTCTGTCCTTTGATCTCTCATCTCTCTCGTCCCTCTCTCTCTCTCTCTCTCCTCTCTCTCTCTCTCCTCCTCTCTCCTCTCTCTCTCTCTCTCTCTCTCTCGTCTCTCTCTCTCTCTCTCTCTCTCTCTCTCTCCTCTCTCTCTCCTCCCCTCTCTTCTCTCTCCTCTCTCCTCTCTCTCGCAACTACCCAGCGACTTGTCTATTTAGCTGTGTAACCTACCCACTTACATTTAGCAACTAGCAACTTAGCAACAGTAAAGCGAAACTGACAACCCTGTACCCCGATGTGGATTAAACTGACAACCCTGTACCCGATGTGGATTAAAACTGACAACCCTGTACCCGATGTGGATTAAACTGACAACCCTGTTACCCGATGTGGATTAAACTGACAACCCTGTACCCGATGTGGATCTCAGTCATTCTTGTGGAACAGTTGTAACAATTCAGACAAAACTTCTCAAGAATGTGTCATTAATCCTCGAAAAATAGAGTAACCTGTCCTCTTTTCTAGACAACTATCTATCTACCGACCCGCCCGCCTACCAAACAACGTATCTGCCTAGTTACCTACCCACATACCTTACTATATTTCTTCCTACTCCCTCTGTACCTTGCTACCGCCCCTCCATTCTTACCTGCCTACCTACCTACCTACCCGCGTACCAACGTACCCACCTTCCTAGCTGACATCCAGCCCACTTAACCCCCTGCCTGCCGACCTACCTACCTACCTACCTACCTACCTACCTATCTACGTACCTACCGAAACATCCCAGCTACCGACATACCTAACTAAGCACTCGATCGTCTAACTTGCCACCGATCAACTCATCTACCTACGCACCAAAGTATGTGCCCACCTATCCATTCATCTTCATTTCGACTGACTCACATACCTACCTACCAAATGTCCTAGCTACCGACATACTGAACTAAATACCCAGTCATCTTACTTCTACCCATCAACACATCAATTTACCTACCTACGCACGTCTATTGATCCACCTATTCCACTCACGCGCCTTTCGATCTACCCACATGCCTTCATACCAAACATCCTACCTACCGACATACCTGTCTAAATACACTGTCATCTAACTTCTGCCTACTACCTCGTCTACTTACCTAAGTACGTATCTGCCTACCTATCCACCTATCCACTCAGCTACCTTTGCTTCTACCCACCTACCTACCCTTGCACGCCCCCCCCCCCCCTCCCATTCATACAACCTGAATACCTTCATACCCACCTTCCCACCTACCTACCCTCTTACCTCCTTGTTTACAGCTGTGCATGCTCTGCCCGCCTGTGTTTCACCAACTTACCTACCTACCTACATATCTGTCTAGATATCTACCTATCAACGTAATTTCTACCTTCCCAACTTAATACCTACCTACCTACCTACCACTACCTACCTACCTACCTACCTACCTACCTACCTACCTACCTACCCACAAACCTTCCTACGACCAATATATATCTACCTGTCTACCTGCCTACCTACATATCACATGACTACCTACTTTCTACCTACCTACCTAACTGCGTGCCTGTCTGCCTACCTGTGTGCCTACCTACCTACTTACCTACCTACCTACCTGCCTGCCTACCTACCTACCTACCTACGACCTATCTGTACCGTTTAACCCATCTAACTAGCTGCGTACCTGCCTATCGACGTACCTACCTGTTTACCTACCTGTCTACCTCCTAACTACATGGCAAACTTCTTACCTACCTACCTACTTTGTTCCTCACTACCTACCTACCAACCTACCTATCTACCTGTCCACGTATACATCTCTATGTACCTGTCTAGCTGCCTGCTACCTGCCTACCTACTTATCTACCTCTACTTATCTTCCTATCTACCTATCCAACTGCCCACCCCGTACCCATCTATCTACCTACCAGTCAACCTCTACCTCCCTCCCTCCCTCCCTCCGCTCAAGACCTGTCTGTGTGTGTGTTGCAGTCGTCAGCCCGGAGGGCGGGCACGGTGTGTGCCAACTGTAAGACCATGACCACCACCCTGTGGAGACGGAACCCCAACGGGGACCCCGTGTGTAACCCCTGTGGCCTCTACTACAAGCTGCACAACGTGAGTCGTTTAAATTGTCATTTAATTTGGAGTGAATACATGTGATGATCACTTTCCTGTATGGCCCATATTACAAGTTTTTTTTTTAATTTTTGTTTTTAGCATGACTGGTTTCTTGTTTTATCATCATCATCTTCTTTCTCTTCTTCTTCGTTTTCTTCTTCTTCTTCTTCTTCTTCTTCTTCTTCTTCTTTTTCTTCTTCTTCTTCTTCTTCTTCTTCTTCTTCTTCTTCTTCTTCTTCTTCTTCTTCGTCGTCGTCGTCGTCGTCGTCGTCGTCCACTATATGAGTGGAGGTGGACTCTGCTGCCCTTATGCCCCTAGCAAAAGCAGGACCAGCATATCCGATGTCCAAGTCGAAGGCTGAGATCTACGTCCTGTTGGCCGGAGGCCCTTAAGGACCTCGTCTACTCGCAGACCAAAGTCTGCAGTTTTCGTGACAGTAGTTGTCGTTTGCAGTGGTAGTGTGTCTAGTTCTGGATGGAAGCTGTCGTCTGTTGCTCTCTCTGCTCTGGTTCCCTGTGAACTCCGGCTCACTTTGTGGTGTTGGTCAGCCGACGGTGGGAGTTGGTTTTCGCCGCCGCTCTCCCCCTCAAAAGGCTGTCTTCAAGGTCACCAGGCGGCCTTCTTCATGTTCGGGTGGCGATGGTCCTGTGCCGCGTGAGGCCGCGTCAAAGAGGAAGGAAGACGAAAGTGACTGGAGCGCTGCACTAGCCCCGTCTATGGTCCACGCAGACTACGACCGAGAGGGCAATTTTTCAGTCCAACCCCGAGAGGAGTGCCCCCATGTCTGACCCCAAAGCATGGTCTCCCAGGCCACGGTAGTCGTAGTCAGGCAGCGCTCCATCGCCGATCGCCTCACATCTCCAGGAGCCGTCCCCTGGCGACACAGGTTAGACCCGCCGTCACCCATGTGGCTGGAAGGATCGCTGCGCCGCCTGACACTGACCTCTCACATCAGTGCCCCTCGAAGAAGAGCTGCCACCTCTTCGTTGGTGTTCGCTGCGATGCCACCTCACAGGAAACCGACTTCGGCTTGTTTTCATATCAGAGTAAACGCTCTCCCAGTCAGGCTGCTGAGCTGAGCTGATGAGTCCAGTCAACCCGGCTGGTTGTCCATAGCTGGGGATGGTTCGTTCACTGGGGTGCCCTTCCCCGGGGCTAAGAGCTTATGGCGCGGCTTTTGATGGCGTGATGCTCCCGTCATTGGACATATGGGGTATTTCAGCGGAGATGACAGTGCCACCTGTCATTGGACATATGGGGTATTTCAGCGGAGATGACAGTGCCACCTGTCATTGGACATATGGGGTATTTCAGCGGAGATGACAGTGCCACCTGTCATTGGACATATGGGGTATTTCAGCGGAGATGACAGTGCCACCTGTCATTGGACATATGGGATATTTCAACGGAGATAACAGTGCCACCTGTCAATGGACATATGGGGTATTTCAGTGGAGATAACGGTGCCACCTGTCATTGGACATATGGGGTATTTCAGCGAAGATAACAGTGCCACCTGTTATTGGACATATGGGGTATTTCAGTGGAGATAACAGTGCCACCTGTCATTAGACATATGGGGTTTTTGAGCGGAGATAACAGTGCCACCTGTCATTGGACATATGGGGTATTTCAGCGGAGAGAACAGTGCCACCTGTAATCCCGCCCCATCATGCTAGGAACATCGCCAGTTGGTCTGGGGCTGTTTATTCGACCAGGCGAGCCTGACTTATATCGCAAGCTAACCCTCACAGCTAGGGGCCGTTCCCCTATCTACCTACCACCCGGGGACCCGCCTGGTTTGGGATTGTCGCCCTTCTCTTCCGGGAACTTTCATCTGGTTTCCTGAGTTTGTTTTCGCTTTGCCTTTCGGCCTCTATTACCGGTTTATAACGTGAGCATTTGTGATTTGAGTTGATTGGTTTCAATGAATTCTATTTTCACTAACCTCTGTTACCTGTATTACAAGCTTATTAATAATGTGCGTGATTTGTAGTTTTATCTGTTTTCCTGTATTTTCTTGACCTTTGCCTGTGTTACATGCTTCATAGTGGTTTGTGACTTGAAATGTTTAGTTTTAGTGTATTCTATTTCTGCTGTCCTTTATGGCCCGTATTATAAGCTTCTTCACGTGAAGTGGTTTGTAGTTTCACCCCTTTTCCTGTGAATTGTTTCCATTTTGCTTTATGGTCTGTATTACAAACTTCATAACGTGAGTGTTTGAGATTCGATTTGATCATTTTTAATGTGTTCTATTAGTGCTTACTCCTGGGGCCTGTGTTAAATCGTCATATCGGTAGTGGTTGATGGTTTGATTTGGCGTGTTTTAATGTATTCTATTTCTGTTTTGCCCTGTAGCCTGGATGACAAGCGTCATAACGAGAATCATACGTGTTTTAATTTCATTTGAATGAATGTATAGCGATT
The DNA here is from genome assembly GCA_018398815.1 of Conus ventricosus. Lineage (NCBI taxonomy): Eukaryota > Metazoa > Mollusca > Gastropoda > Neogastropoda > Conidae > Conus > Conus ventricosus. The sequence continues at coordinate 44,966,967 of CM031615.1, read as the reverse complement.
CTGAAATCCCTTTGACATGTATTCAGGCTTCATGATAGGAGTAGTTCGTAGCTTAATTTGGTTTAATATAACTTATTACCGTTATTAAATATATCAAAGAAGAGATGCCTCACTGCAGAATTTTAAGATGTAAGCGTTTTCTTTCTATCATACTCGTACAAAAGAAGAAGAAGAAAAAGAGCTTTGTGTGAGCAATGAAGGTACGATCACTGAAGGAAAGAAAACGTCAACTTAACCGGAGCTGGGAGATAGACAGCGTGGAAAGTCTTTAAAGTGGCTGACAGGTAGCGTTCTTGTGTGGTGCTCTTAAAATAATACAGGGAAAGAATGCATGAGAGAGAGAGAGAGAGAGAGAGAGAGAGAGAGAGAGAGAGAGAGAGAGAGAGAGAGAGAGGAAAGTGATGGAGCAATTCAGATAGAGCTGATTATGAAGGTGAGGATGAAAATAGATTGTCATGCTACGCTCTTTTTTAAAAACATTTTTTTTTAACACAAAATGTGTTTGTCTGTGCGTGTGTGTGTGCGTGCGCGCGCGTGTTTGTGTGTGTGTGTGTGTGCGTGCACGCGCGTGTTTGTGTGTGCGTGTGTGTGTGCGTGCATGCGTGCGCGCGCGTGTTTGTGTGTGCGTGCATGTGTGTGTGTGTGTGCACGCGTGCGCGCGTGAGTGCGTGCGTCCACGACGCTTCTTTTCATGGCACCAACGCCTCATCAGTCACGATCAGATGGTTACACTTGCTATCTTCACCTTCCGCTCAGCAGTCTTCCACTGCCTTCACACCGCATGGTGACAGCTCCAGACACAGATCGTAGATGAACAAGAACATTGTCTCCCTTTGACGATCAACACACAGCCTCGTCAGGGTTCAGCAGAACAGGGTCAGCAACACCCATTCACCATCATCATCTCCACAGCGACATCCACAGAACAGGCCATGATGGGGAAAAGACGGGAGGGAATCGCCCGCACACTGTTCACGCCCCACTGCCCTTGTACGATACGTGATTCACTTCACAACAATCAACGTGTCTCCCAACACTGAGCAGGCACATTACTATAGCTACTCGCCCCCCCCCCCCCCCCCCCCCCCTCTCTCTCTCTCTCACCATCTGATGCAGATCTTCAACCTACCCTGCTGAAGCCTAATCTCAAGATTTGAGGCATGGAAAAAAAATGAAAGAACTTGTCTGCAGCGAGCTGTTAGATGAGATAACAGTCATTTTGTTAATTATCCTTTTCAGTTTCATTGGCGTTGGTGTGGTGAGTGTCGCAAGGAGTTCAGCTAGACGTATCAGCAGAGGCTGTCACAGTTAATGATGATGATGGATAGGGGAGACGAATCGGACTTCAACTATGCGGGTAGCGTGCCCTACAGCAGGGCTTACCGAGAGTGTGGTGAAAAGCAGAAGACAAGGCAGGTGCAACAGGGCGATGCCGTCTCATCGTCATCCAGGAGGGGTCAGTGCATGTGGAGTGGTCCTTCACATCTGAAAGGAAGCTGGCAATGAAAGCAAGGGGACGGGGATAGG
>CM031615.1:44952940-44955440 GCA_018398815.1 Conus ventricosus | reverse complement strand
GTTTCCCTCCCTATATAAACTGAGGGAGAACAACGTGTCGAGAACAACACCAGGAGAGAGAGAGAGAAGGCAGAGGAGAGAGAGAGGAGAGGAGTGAGCAGGACAGAGAAAGGGTCGAGAGAAACGTGGTCTGGGAGATAGAAGAGACAGCTAAGTCTTAGGGTTGAAGACAAGCTGGAAGAGAAGGAAACTAAGTTTGAAGCCCAGAGGTGGGTGAAGACAGACAAACTGAAATTGAACCCAGAGGTGGGTGAAGAAGACGAAGAAGAAGAGTTCGACGTCGAGATCCCAGAGACGACCACGAAGACCCAGTCCTGAAGCCTGGAGCCAGTCAACCAAGGGCATCACCATCAAGCAGTGCTGAAGAAGACGTGAAGAGACTTTTTTCAAGAACTGTGGTGTGGTGTGAAAGCGTGGTTGTGTGTGTGAAAACCTGGCCAGGTAAGAAGTCATTTCATTATAACCCGGGATTAGGATGTATTGATCTTTTATGTTTTGATATTTCATTGTGTGTGATTTGATTGTACATGATTAATTATAAGTAGCATAGAAATTGTATTTCTTGTTCTCAGTCGTGTTAGAAGAGAAACGAATGCGTGACATCCCATTCCCAGAGAGAGGTGAATGTTTGGTGTGCGCATGAGTGTGCATATGCGTGTATGAGTGCAACGATACCCTTGGTGTGTTAAGCCTGACTAATAATACATCAACTTAGTGCACTTAAGCAATACCATCACGATTTCCCCCGTCCTGGACACTCCGTGTCTGTGTCTGTCTTTCTCCTTCTCTGTCTCTGATCTGTCTCTCTCTCTGTCTCTGTTGCTGGCTCTCTGTCTTTGTCTCTCTTTTTGCCTGTCTGTGTCTTTGTCTCTGTCTGTCTGTCTGTCTGTCTGTCTGTCTCTCTCTGTCTCTGTCTCTCTCTCTCTCTCTCTCTCTCTCTTTCTCTGTGTCTCTCTCCAAACTAAAACTGTGGTCGACCATCAGTGCAATGTCAACACCCTTTTCATCGAAAAAAAAAATATATAAAGCAACCAGGAACCAGGACTCTTCGCTGTCATCCTCATAACTGTCCTCCCTGACACTGCATCGTCCATTACACAGCGGTTTGCAAAACGGTTGTCACTCCCGATCCTCCACATCATTATGGAAAGTTGGCACCCCAGTTGGACCTTTTATTTATTTATTTTTTTTTACATATCTATTTGTTTATTTACTTATCTATCATTATCTTTCATTCACCTATTTTGGGGTGGAGGTGGGGGTGGAAGGGAGTTTTGACTGAGAGGTCAGGAGGTTCAATCCCATTGGTATTCTGAGAGGTCAGGAGGTTCAATCCCATTGGTATTCTGAGAGGTCAGGAGGTTCAATCCCATTGGTATTCTGAGAGGTCAGGAGGTTCAATCCCATTGGTATTCTGAGAGGTCGGGAGGTTCAATCCCATTGGTATTCTGAGAGGTCGGGAGGTTCAATCCCATTGGTATTCTGAGAGGTCGGGAGGTTCAATCCCATTGGTATTCTGAGAGGTCGGGAGGTTCAATCCCATTGGTATTCTTTCTCGTTTTGTTCGTCTGTTTCTTTCTTTGTTGTTTTTTTTCTTCTTTGATTGTTTATTTGTTTGTTTGTTGTTTACAGAAAGGGGCGGGGTGATAGAGGGGGAGGGGTGGGGTGGAGAGCAAGAGATAGGTGTGGTCGAGTAGAAAGGGGGTACATGGTGGGTTTCTTCCTAGATTTGTATCTTGTGGGTTTTTTCCCTAGACCTGTAGTATTTTGTGGGTTTATTTACTAGGCCTGTTGTATCTTGTGTTCCCCCCCCCCCCCCCTAGACCTGTAGTATTTTATGGGTTTCTTACTAGGCCTGTTAAATCTTGTGGATTTTCCCCCTGGACCCGTTGTATCTTGTGGATTTTTCCACCAAGGCCTGTCGCATCTTGTGGGTTTTTCCCAAGGTCTGTTGCATCTTGTGGTTTCTCCCAGGACATGTTAAGTGCTAAGCGGGTCAACCGAAAAGACAAGGACCACGCTACCCAACTTCATTCACTGAGCAGATGCAACGCTGAGAGTGTTGCTGAGATGTTTCTCTCGGGCCTGTCTTGAACGCCAGAATGACACTATGACCAGAAGAAGGGGAGTATACAGACCGATGTCCTGTAGCCTCAGACCGGAAATGGATCTTGATGTCATCATCGTCGTCATCCTCATCGATGATCAGACTACGATGACGTTTCACCGTGGTTGTGTGGACCTCACTCTCCTGCTGTCGCGATCCCTTCCACACCCTGTTCATGTATTTCTGCTGGCAGTGGGCGAGGTCATGGCGACGTCTTCACCGTCGGCAGATTTGTGGGCACTGTCCTTCGAAGGGGATTGAAACAGATGGGGACACTCCCCATACTTTGTCTCCTTGATGGCTTACATATTCCAGAAAGGAGTCTCTTTTTCCTTACTGTGACTTTCGTGATGAGGACCTTCAGGTTCTTAACAGCCGCTGTGGTGCTGTGGT
>CM031615.1:44921307-44932468 GCA_018398815.1 Conus ventricosus | reverse complement strand
GATCGTTGAAAAACAAATACTTGAGATGTACTCGTGCCCCCCACTTTCCCCTCTCCCCTGCCCCCCCATCCCCCCCCCCCTTCTTTTTTCACCTCCTCCCTCCCTTCCCTCTCTCCCTCTTTCTCCCCCCCCCTGCCGCTCTCCCCCTCTCACTTGAATTATTCCTACCTCTCTCTGTACCAAAACTTTCCGACTCTCCTGGGTTGCCCTCCCTCTTCACAAGGCAAGGCAAGGCAAGGCAAGGCAATTATTTTATTTCATACCCACATGGGGCACAGAAATAAAGACAATACTCACACAAAATGAATAATCGCACATCAGAATAGAGTGATATCCATAATCAAGTAAGCAAAATAAACAAGCAAACGAGAAGCATGAATGAAAATTTCATAGAGAGTTTTCCCTATACAGAGTGCAAACTGTGTGTAATGTAATTTTAGCCATATGAATTATTGAAAAACCTATTTATAACTGTAATATAATTCTTTCGTTTAATTAAAAGTTTCTTATTTTTTTGATGCAAACAAATGTTGAATTTAACAGCATTCGGCCGTACAAAGAAGTATCGCGGGAGGTATTTTTTTCTTTCTGCATCAAAAAAAAGGACACACGAACAAATAATGAAATCATCTGCAATATCATGCATAGCACATTTGTCACAAATTCTTTCACCACTAGGTATGCCAGCATAGCGTAGCTTATTTACAGGTAAATTATTATTTGTTGTTCTAAATTTGAGTAGAGTAACCATGTAATTCTGTGGTAAAACTAGATAGTATGGATCAGCACCAAATGATGTTTTAAGCATTCTATAACTGATATATAATTCATCATTGTCAACATGCGTGTACCAGGTATGTATAAAACTATCTTTAAGGCATCTTTTTACTTTCTCTTTAAACCATAATGGATGTATATCAAGTGTGTTCTGATTTAGCCAGAAACTACTCAAACCAATTTCATTTAATAATGTATGGATGTATTTGATATATTTGTTTTCATGTACATTAATTCATACATTCTGAGAAGACATTTGTACACAAGAAATGATAATTTATAACTATGACGGTCAGATACAAGGTTAAACCAAAATGATAACATTCTGGATTTAACAATGACCGGTATGGGGAATTTTCCCGTTTCACCCGAAAACCATGAAAGAAGGTGTCGACTGTCGTAGTTTTAGAACCAGCTTATAAAATTTTAACTGTAATCTTTGGACAAGATCATTCATGTCAAATCCCCAAATTTCACATCCATATGTAAGAATTGGTAATAATTTTATCAAATAAATCCATCACTAGGTCTGCAGGAAGCATCAATAATTTAGCTTTCCTCATCAAAGCAAAACATTGCTCGAGAGGCTCGGTCAAACAGTTCACGTTGTGCAACATTCATTCGGTATTATAATTCAGCCTCAACCCTAGATACAAGAAATCATGGACGACCTCTAGTTTTTCTGTACCTATAAGAAAATCAGGAAAACGTCTAACCTTACCTTTAGAAAAAATAACAACTTTACATTTGTTTGCATTTAATTTCAATTTCCATTTATCACAATATTTTTTAATAGACTTCAAACCTTTCTGTAGTCCAGACGGAGTTTTCCGAAAAGATCACAGTGTCATCAGCATATAATAAGAGAAATAAATTCAACAAAATGTCAACATCTGATTCGCCTATGCCTATTTCAATTGCTTCTTTTGTGACAGTTGCAAGGCCTGCCATGTCGCTAGACATAAATTCTTTCATATCGTTTAAAAACAAGGCAAACAATATAGGTGACAAGTTTTCTCCTTGTCTTACACCAACATTGGAACAGAAAAAATCAGAATAATCACCATTGACAGATACACATGACTTGGCTTGAGAATACATATTTTGTATAACTTTTAATATTTTGCTACTAATGCCCCTATTTATCAATTTATGCCATAGAAACGATCGATAACTCTGTCGAATGCCTTTTCGTAATCCAGAAAAGCACAGTATAAACGCTTTTTCTTAAACAACAGAACATCAATCAGGCCATATAAGGTAAACAAGTGATCAAGTGTTGAGAAGTTATTCCGAAAGCCTGCCTGTTCCACACCAATCAAATCGAATGTTTCAATAAATATCTTTAAACGTTCATTCAAAATACTCGTAAACAACTTTCCAAAACAGGAAAGTATAGTTATCCCACGGTAATTACCAGGGTCTAAGACACATCCTTTGTTTTTGAATATTGGATGTATAACCCCAAGCGCCCACTCAGTTGGTACTTTACCAGTAATTAATATAAGGTTAAACAATTTGACATATAATCTTAGCATTTTTCGCCGCCGAGTTTTTCAGAAATTCATTTGCAATATTATCTAGTCCACTGGCTTTGTTTTTCTTTAACTTTTTAATGCAATGCATCACCTCATTTCGGTGATTAAATTACCCAAAAGGCATAACTGATGTCATTAAAAGGCAAATTTTCAAAAACTTCATCAACATCTTCTACATCATCTACATTCATATTTTTAAATAATCAAAGAAAGCATGGCAACTGGGTTGATTACGGTTGGATTTTCTCTTCTGTCCATTTAAGATAGTCCAAATAAGCCTTTGGGTCTTTAGACTGTAATTGGCGTAGCTGTTTTGCCATTTCGTGATTATATTTTCTCATTTCCTTTTTAACTGTTTTCTTGTATGATTTTGCTGCACGTACCCTTTCCGCCTTTAAAAATAAATCATTTTTCATAAGTAAACATCTTCTCCTACAACGGCAAAAATTGTTCCTTTTAACTTTACAAATTTCATTAAACCATTGTTTATCCTTCTTTTTCTTTTAGTTGTTTGGCACCTTTCCTCCTCTTTTTTAGCATGTTCAGTGCATTTGCACTTTCAAGTAATATATCATTAACTCTGCCAACAATATTATTTACATTGTTTACAGTAATATTATCTGGACTGTAAGCAAGTCATCTAGTTCAATCTCTAATGATGTAATTTTTTCAACATCTAAGTCATCAACAAAAGTTGCTTTCAAAGCATTATTCCATCTTACATAGTATGAATTGGCGTCGTTAGCATGCGAAATCGGCGCTGTTTTCTCTGTTCTCCCCCTTGATGCGATTGCAAACTTTATGGTAATAGGGCAATGAACATCTGAAAATAATCATTAAAATCGTCCACACTAAAATCTACAACACTATCGATAAATCATACGAAACTACAGCGTAATCCACTACAGATGCATTTTACAAGTCAGTTTACCTTTACCATAACTCTACCAGATCTACCATTCACAATAATAAGCTGATATGCTTTGCAAAAACTTATTAATTCATGTCCCATATTGTTTGTCTGTCTATCTTCCGAGATCTAACAGGAAAGTTATAATCTCTATCAAGAACGCAATCAGCAAACAAATTATTGACCAACAATTCATTTAGCTGTCCCAATCTTGAGTTCAAGTCCCCTAACAAACAGATGCTATCAATACCAATATTCAGTAATGTATCTTGTAAATCATTATAAACATTTCTTATAAGGTGATCCCTCTGGTTCAATATAAGCAACACAACACAAAACTTTCTTTTCAAAAATGGGAGTCACAAAAAAAAACAATGCACTTTGACACATATCAAAATCCACAAACTTATAACTACTTGCAACTCAGCACTAATGGTATTTTAAAATCTTTTTTCTCAAAGACAGTGACATATTGAACAAGACAGTCTTTATTAATACTAGTATACCTCCAGATTTTCTTTTATATTTACTTCTATTTTTATAAAACGCAGTATATCCATCAATTTCAACAGTATCAACATCAGCAAGTTTACTTTCTGAGATGCAGACAACATCATACCTGTTAATAAAGTCCACAAAATCAGGAAAAGCAAGCTTGGACAGGAAACCACACACGTTGAGAGCAACACACTTCAGGCATCTATCTGGCATTTCTCCATTAATTGCATAAAGGTCATCTACTTCGCTGCCCTCATTGTCAAGATTATCATCTTCTTTTTCTGTACTATCTCTATTATTGTCATTATTCTCATTATTGAAATCATTACTTTCACCAGTATTGCCATCATCATTTGTACCACTGCTATCAGAATGATTATCTGAATCACTAGGGCAATATCTTTCTATCTTTCTGACCATCTGTACAAATAGCATTGCTGTTGTCATCATGATAACAAGCACCAATGTTAATTGGTTCCTTACCAACATGCCTACACCCACTTTCTTATAGACCTTTCGCACACTCAGTAATATTAGTAACATCTCTTGCATGTTTGTCAACAAACACCGCAACCATATCTTTACTGCCCCTCCTATCCAGTTTCACTTCGCAGACATCCTTTTTATCAATCACTATCATATCAAATTTCGATCCATTCATGGTCAACATTTTTCTTCAACACATTGATTATATACACTTAGACTATGAGTCAAATCATCATGACTTTCAGTATCATTTAAACTTTTATTACTCTATCATTACTTCTGTCACCAAATTATTATCATACATTACGTCGTACACACGATCATGATCATAACATCTATACTCACAACCATGTTCGCAAAAAATATGTGCATCAATAATATCTACATCGGGTACTAATATTGGGGTAATAGCTCCGTCACCCTTCGTGGTTGAGAAGAAATGCAAGAGTTTGTTCCCGCGCTGTCACTGGTTTCCCATTTTTCCCCGCCCACTCTTACACTCCTCCTCATAAACGACATAACCATGCGTAGCACCAATAGCAAAGGCCGCTTTTGATGCTTCATTACTGTAAAGTTTTCCTGGTCTTCACTTCTTTCGGTGGCAAGGTCACTTAGAACCCGTTTCTCACTTTGATTTGCACACTTAACATTCACATCGCCGCTAAATGTATTACGGTCATATAACCACGCATCCCTACATTCGTACGCACTGAAGCAAGAGATAACTTTCAAAGCACAAGACTCATTTTTCATATCGTTACACACGACATTCGCTCGAACTTACCACTCACTTTCAGATCCTTTGTATTCAAATCACTAACTTGCTCCTTCATATCACACCCATCCACACCTTTCGCATCATCATTCATACTCATTTTCCCCAACAGCTTTTCCTTTCTCTCTCACATCTTTCTTGGCTCTTCGTTAACAGAGCCAGACTTTGACACGCTCACATCACTCCCAACACTGCTGGAACGGTGTGTCTGTAGAACGCCGACTGAACCCCCAGGGCAACCCTGATCCAAATCTTGGTTCCTGGCGAAGATCAGGTGGGTCAGGCCCAGTCGATCATAGTCGACCTCAGTCACCCCCAAGCGGAACAGGTCGTCGGGTGTCTCTATGGTGACGGGCTTGGGGTGGTTGTCCGGGGAAGTCCAGGGATGGATTTCTTGCGACAGTGGATGGTCCCATCTATGGTCCACACCCTCTCCACGGTAGGGAGGCTTTTGACGAACCCCATCAGCCGGGAACGGAGGGTGTGAGGTCGTCGTTGATGAAGACCTTGTCATAGCCATTCTTTCCCTTCAGGTCTTTTTCTTCGTCATCAGCTCGCGACGCTTACGTCTGGACACGAACTTCACGAGCACTGCAGTAGTCCGTCACGAGAAACGGTCCACCTTGCACACCCCCCCCCCCCCCCCCCCCCCTAATAAATTTGTCCACATGTGTTTTTTGGTGCTTTAGAGTGTTAGATCACGAAAAATCATGTTAACATAAAACATCTGGACGCACTGTCCCTTCGGCTTAATTTTGAAGGTACCCATCTCAGTGCCGCGGCTGCATTTCGTCGGTCCGAAAAGTTCCATAAGTTTGGTGATCACCTGTGTCTTTGTTTTTTTAAGCTACGTAGAATTTCCGTTATGTATATGTTGACAGTAAATGCCTTCTGCACGATAGGCAATAATCAAACGATAATATATGCAATAAGCTGACCGCAGTAAAGCTACGTGTGTACCCACCGTATATCACGCGTTGCGAACTGTAAAATTTGCCAAAGTGTTTGCAATTAAACTATCTCTCTCCCGAAAACTGTGCAACTTATTAGAAACAAAGTACACCACATATCAAAGCACATCTCTTGTGATTCTTTTGAGCTATGCCACATCACCATGGGCCTATGCTGATGCCATCTGTTGCCGGGTTATCTCCCCTACCCCCTATCTAGCTCCGACGCAAATTTAATTCTTTACAAAATTCATATTGGACTTTTTATTGAAAATAAAGTTAATTTGCACTATCCAAGTATGAGCGCATTTGTGTGTGTGTGTGGGGGGGGGGGGGACACGCGTGCGCGCGCGCGCATGTGTGTGTGGTATGTGTGTGTGTGTGTGTGTGTGTGTGTGTGTGTGTGTGTGTGTGTGTGTGTGTGTGTGTGTGTGTGTGTGTGTGTGTTTGATAGTGATTGTTCTCAGATGCTGGCATTGGAAGGTATTCTGTTTCATGGCGACATCTGCCAGACTGTACTTAAATCAACAACAATCTGATTGTTTTGAGTCGCTTCCCTCGGCACAAGTAGAAAGCGACTCATCTCATACGTAGGATATGACAGCTTCTTCTTCTGCAATCTCTGCATTTGGCACAAGAGGATTTACCAGAATGCTTCGTAAACCAGGGGAAAAGCCCACCTTTTGCAATTAGGCACTGGACCGTTGGTGGAGGTGAAGATACTCTTAAGAAAGTTCAAAGTTCAAACCTCCACTGGATTCTTCTCTGGAAATACAGCAGCATGTCAGATCAGGAAATACCAGCTTGGGCTGGCTTCATTTCACAGTGTGGGCAGAACCCGGCAAAGAAGACGACATAAGACTACTACCCTGTGATCCATCACCCAATCACCGAGTACAAGACAGTCCAGAATGCTTGCGACTTGCAGAGAAGGCCACGAGAGTTGTTGGACAAGAGTACGTTATCACTACGTTTGATCTTGGGGTTTGTATGAAAGCCTACCCGATCGTCGGAACCAACCTGACCGGTACAAGAAGCATATTATTCTGATGGGTGCTTTCCACCTTGCCTGAGCGTGCCTCAAGGTGCTTGGGGAAAAGCTGGATGGTTCTGGGTTCGGAGATATCCTTCTGAAGGCAGGTCTGATCTCTTCTGGTTCTGGGCAAGGGTTGCTGTCTGGCAAACACATGAACAAGCATTGTTCTGCCATAAGACAATGCTTGAGAGTCTAGAACGCTTGCTGCAGGAAAGGTATCTTGAAATCAGAGATGAAGACACGTCATTTCCGACACTGTCAGAAGACAGCATGATCAAACTCCAGACAGCCTCATGTTTTCTCCAAAGAGACGTTGACTGAGCTTCAGCAAGATGAAGCTATCTTCAGTTTCATGGCAGAGTACGAACAGTTCAGAGACAGAGTCAGAGAAGGAGCCTTTGGACCAACTGCACAATTTTGGTTGTCGTACATCGATCATGTATGGCTTGTCCTAGCGCTCCTTGAGGCTGTCAAAATCAACGACTTCCTGCTGTACGCACAAACGATGTCCCAAATGCCAGACCTCTTCTTCAGTTTCGGTGGACAAAACTATGCACGCTACCTGACCTTCTTCTCAGTCTTCTTGGCAAACATTGACTTTGTCACATCCTGGAGCCAAGGGATGCTGCAGAGAGGTGCTTTCAGCGTGCAAGGTCCTTCATTCCTAGCAATCGCTGTGCACTGGACAAGACCATGGAAGAAACGTTCATGAAGCACGCCAAAAGCAGAGGAGGAGCTGGTGGAGGTGGCGCTGGTCTCACGTGACTGCTGTCGAACCAGGAGGGCTACCAAAGATGGTTCAGGACAACACATGAGAGGTCAAAGTATCTTGATCTCAACATGGCTGGCATGGCACAAGGTGATGAGGTTGGCAGCAGATATCGAGACTTTAGTCCTTCTGATAGTGAAAGCAACGTCATGAAGACTAGGATGCAGTCAAAAGTTTCATCGACCCTTTCTGTGAGGAAGCCTTGGTCAAACTCATCGCCCTGTCATCTGAAGCATCTGTCCCAGCCGGCATTCAGCATGATGTGTTGAGGGCAGAAAAGGCTGGTAACGCCGTGAAGGAGGCGTTCATCACGCAGAGACTGATGGCAAATGACAATTTCTTTGAACCAGTCAAGCGGCTTAAACCGTCCACATGAAGACTTCCAAGAAGAAGGTTGTGGAATGCAAACAACAAGGGAACCTTGCCTTTCAAGTCCTTGTGAAGGCACAGGAAGCAGGTGTTCAACTCAATCTGAAATAGTTGATGACATACCAACTTACTCCTGTACCTTACAGTATTGCCACTGCTGACAATTTCCTTGCCAAGACCGACAAAGCAAAAGGGTTTAACTACCTCACCAAAGATATGGAAGATGCCGCTCTACCTCCGCATGACGCGACGCTGGTTGTGATCGATGGCAATGCAGTGTTTCAAATGTTTGCAACAGCTTCCCTCCAATTTCAGGGAGATCAGCCAGAAGATATCTGACATGCTGCCAAAGGGAACGGGCTGGTGTTCAATACAGACATGTACAAAACGGACTGAATCAAAGCAATGAAAAGGAAAAGGAGAGGCACTGGCGATAAGATCATCATGAAAGGAGAAAGCACCAAGCGTCCTGCAGACTGGAAAACGTTTCTGTCAAACGACGAAAACAAGAAGCAGCTCAGCCAAGTATTACGCGACGTTTGGAGCAAAGATGAGAATGCGCCAAAATTCAGGACAGAAAAGTCACGCTGATATGTGAGGGAGAAGCCTTCCTACTGCAATCGGCAGATGAGCTGACGACAACAAGGACGCCAACCGTAACGCTTAAAATCCACACAAGAAGAGACGGATTCCAGAGTTGTCCTCCACTGTGCGTACGCTGAACAGAATGGATACAGCTTCGTCCGCGTCAAGAGTCCCGACTCGGACATTTTCTTCATTTTCCTGCACTTCGCTCTGCGGTTGAAGGACGTGGTGATTCTGTTCGACACAGGAATGGGAACAAACAACGGCTCATCAACGTCACTGACATCGTTACAGCATACGGGCAACAGCACTGCACCGCCTACCTGGCTCTTCATGCTTACACCGGCTGCGACACAACAAGTGCATTCAAGGGCATTGGGAAAATCAAACCCATCAAAGTTCTTCAGCAGAATCCAAGATTTGTGGAAACAATTGCCCGCCTTGGAGGGATATGGGCCATCGCTGAAGAAGTCAAAGCCGATCTTGAGACCTTCACCTGTGTCATGTACGGCAGACATTGTTTCAACCGGTGCTAATGACTTCCGACACCAGCTACTCAAGGATAGATGTGGAGATGAGCCATTGAACGCAAACTACAACGTTGACATGGCAAGCATGCCTCCGTGCAAACAAATTCTTCAAGAGCACATCAAACGGACAACTATCAAGTTGTCATTTGGAAGAGGGCTCTCGAACCCATGTCTGATGTTCCAGCAGCAAGCAATGGACATGGATGGATTGACGTTGATGGCACCTTGGAACCAGTGTGGTCCGCAGAAGAGAAGGGCGTCATCCTGCCCGCAGATATGGTTGACTTCCTTGTGGATTTCCAGACTCTGACGACGACGACGAAGAAGCTGTCATAGCCTACGTATCAGAAGAGTCGCTTTCTACTTGTGCCGAGGGGAAGCGACTCAGAATGATGAGATTGTGGTTGATTTAAATACAGTCTGGCAGATGTCGCCATGAAACAGAATGCCTTCCAATGCCAGCATCTGAGAACAATCATCATTATCAATACACACACACACACACACACACACACACACACACACACACACACACACACACACAACACACACAAACACGCACACATAAACACGCACACACACATACGCGCTCACACTTGGAAAGTGCACATTAACTTTATTTTCAATAAAAAGTCCAATATGAATTTTAAAGAATTAAACTTGCGTCGAAGCCAGATAGGGGTAGGGGAGATAACCCGGCAACAGAGGGCATCAGCATAGGCCCATGGTAATGTGGCATAGCCCTAACGAATCACAAGAGACCGTTCTTTGATACTGTGGTGTACTTTGTTTCTAATAAGTTGCACAGTGGGTTCGGGAGAGATAGTTTATTGCAAACACTTTGGCAAATTTACAGTTCGCAACGCTTGATATACGGGGGGTACACACGTAGCTTTACTGCGGTCACCTTATTGCATATATTATCGTTCTGATTATTGCCTATCGTGCAGAAGGCATTACTGTCAACAAATACATAAAGAAATTTCTCGTAGCTTAAAAAACAAAGACACAGGTGATCACCAAACTTATGGAACTTTTCGGACCGACGAAAAGCACCGCGGCACCTGAGATGGGTACCCTTCAAATTTAGCCAGAAGGGACAGTGCGTCCCAATATTTTTTATGTTAACATGATTTTTCGTGATCTATACACTCTAAAGCACCAAAAAATACATGTGACAAATTTATTAGGGGGGCGGGGTGCAAGGTGGACCGTTTCTCGTGACGGAGTACAGGTGGCCCTTTGCTGCTCCTGTTCCTGCCCACCCTGTGACAGGCAGCGATATCGACTTCCCCCACCTCAACCCCAGCTTCCCACATCACAGTCAGCGCCTTCTTCTCCACCTGCTCAGCTGTCTCACCGTTCTCCCTGCCGTATCCCGAAGATTCGGACCGATTCTCTGCGGGAATACTGTTGCAAACGATCGTTCTCATAAGTCAGACCACGAATAGCAGCCTCCAACTTGTCATGATGACAGCAGGGAGGGGCAGAGTCCATACGCCCCATGCGCTCCAGTCGTTGATCCAACATATCCATCACCCCCTTCATCACCATCGCCATAGACCACAGCAGTAGACACAGCAGTCACAAAGGCAGGAGAGTCTTCAGAGCAGGATCATCTTCCTGTGGGAGTAAACGCCTTCAATGTCTCGTTGATGCGGTTGACCACCGTCTCATGTATTTTGTGAGCGCGAACATCGAAACTTGCTCTTTTTCTTCTCCCATACCTTGATCAGCATGAAATTAACACCTCAACCTCCTCAGTGCGGGATTTCTTAGAGTCTTTCTTAGCTGAGAAAGGCGAATTAAACAGGCTGCGTTCTTTTCGAACATGCAAATATAGAAGCGCAACCCTCAAACAACGAGTCAACCCTCAAATCAACACGGCAAACCTGTCACAGCACTGTTAGCGTTGACAAACACAAGGTCCCCACGTGC
>CM031615.1:44897333-44918707 GCA_018398815.1 Conus ventricosus | reverse complement strand
CCAAGGGGTTTTCTCCGTTAAAAAAAAAAGAAAAACTTGCACCCCTGCCGTAACAGCACAAACAAAATAGCCTTTTTACAAGGGTTTTTTTCGTTAGACACTGAAACCCCCCCCCTGCCTTTTTTTAAAACAGCCCCCCCCCCAAAAAAAAAAAAACCCCCCCAAAAAAAAAAAACCCCCCCTTTTTCAGGGGTTTTCGTTTTGACACTGCCCCCTGCCTGAAACAGCACAAACAAACATACCTAAAAAGGGTTTTCTTTAGACACTGCACCTGCCGTACCACACAAACAAACATACCTACACGGGTTTTCTTCGACACTGACTGCCTGTAACAGCACAAACAAACATGCCTAAAAGGGTTTTCGTTAGACACGCACCTCCCTTAACAGCCAAAAAACTAGCCTAAAGGGGTTTTCGTTAGACACTGCACCGCGTAAAAGCAAAAACAAACATAGCCCCAAAGGGTTTTTTCTTTTAGACACGCACTTGCCTTAACACACAAAAAACATAGCCTAAAAGGGTTTTCGTTAACACTGACCTGCCTGTAACAGCACAACAAACAAAGCCTAAAAGGGGGTTTTCGTTGACACTGCCCCTCCCTGAAACCCCAAAAACAAACAACCCTACAAGGGTTTTCGTTGACACGCACCTCCCTTTAAAAGCAAAAACAAATAGCCTACAAGGGTTTTCGTTAGACACTGCACCTCCCTGAAACGCACAAAAAAACATACCCTAAAAGGGTTTCGTTGACACTGACCTGCCTGAACCACAAACAAACATAGCCTACAAGGGTTTTCGTTAACACTGCACCTGCCTGTAAACACACAAAAAAAAACATAGCCTACCGGGCTTTCTTCAAACACTGCACCCCCTTTAAAAAACCACAGAAAACTAGCCTGCTAACTTTTCTTCAACACGGGGCCCCCTTTCCCAAAAGCACAAACACATCTACTGGGGATTTTTTCAGACGCTATCTGTAGCAATGAGCCCACATGGCCTATTCAGGTTTTTCTTAAAACCCGCACCTTCTCCGGGCCCCCTTACAACATTAGAGTTTTCTTCAAACACTGCCCCTTCCTCGGGGGGACTATTACAGACTATTCAGTTTTCTTCAAACACTGCCCTTCCTCTCGGGGGGACAATTACAGGTTCAGATTTATTTCAAACACTGCACCTTTTCTTCGGGCGGACTTTTACAGACGTTTTTACTTCAAACACGCACCTTCTCTGGGGCGGCCATTACAGACTGTTCAGATTTTTCTTAACAATATGCTTGCCTTTTTCGCCAAACCGATACAGCCTACTCGAATTCCCTTCCACACTGCCCCACCCCTATTCCTAGGATTTTTTTTTTTTTCGGACTCTTCACCTTCTAGGGCAGAGCTATCATAGGTACCAAAAATTTTCCAAAAAAACTCTGAGTTTTTTTCGGATCGCTTTTTTCTTTGGCTAAATACAAAAAACAGACAATTCATAACAAAAAATACTGTTCCATGGGGAGAGGGGAAATGACCTTAGAGTGTCTCCCCTACCTTGCAGAAAACACACTGCCATTCGCCCCCCTTTTTTCCCCTTCCCCAAAACACGTTCAGTTTGGGGCAGGACAACACAGTTATTTAACAGGCTGATGTTAAAAGTTAAAACCCTCACCCTACCCCTATACAGGATTTTCCATATTGTCATTTAAACAGGAAAACCAATTAAAAGTCGTCTGCCCAATGTTTACTGCGTAAACCAAAACCCCGGGGGTCAAAGGGGTTGCAGCGTCATCAACACAGTTCAGTGTTTTGTATTTTCAAAACCCCCTCGGCCCCCACAATCTCATCTCTGGTAAAACCCTGTCGTACTGAACAAAAACCCAACAAAAATTGTCAAAAAGTAACTGTCCATCTCAGGAAAGAAATGTCGTGACAACACGAAATTTTATTAATGTGTAGCCATATGCCTCAGCCCGGGTACATACTGGTAAGTACAATAGCGGATCAAACGGGCTCGAACCTGCTATCTCATGGGGTTTCAAAATTTATGCTGCTAAATTTTTTCCCGAATGTTCTTCTGTCTTTAGACACCCAGTCCATTGACCAATTTGTTATTTTCTCCTCTCTCTCTCATTTTTTTTCCTCCTCTCTCCTTTTCTCTCCTCTCTCTCTCTTCTCCCCTCTTCCTCTCCCCCCTCTCTCCTCTCTCTCTCCCTTTTCCCCTCCCATAAGCCCCGCACCCCGCGTGCACACACCCACACACACACACCACCACTACATTGTTTTTTTTTTTACTCCTTTCCCCCCCTCACAAAACAACAGCACACAACACACCACACACACCATCCACACCACACACACCACCAGCACGCACGCGCCGCACCACGAACGCACGCACGAACACACGCACACACAACACACACACACACACACAACACACACACACACTCGCGGCGCGCCGCACACTCACATGCACACACACACCACACACAACACACACACCCACCCCACACACACACACACACACACACACACACACAAATTATGTTAAACAAATGTTTTGACCTTGATTTTATGAATGCATTGTCGCTTTTTGAGAACTGTTTCCAAAATTGTTTCTTTCTTTCTGTTCTGTAATCACATCATGAAAATGTGTGGTAATATGTTGACATTGTTGAGCATTGTTGTATAATTATTCGCCCTTACCAGTATAGTATGCTAATGATTTAAAACAGGTATATAACACTCTCTCTCTCTCTCTCTCTCTCTCTCTCTCTCTCCCTCTCTCTCTCCTCTCTCCTCTCTCTTCTCTCCCCTCTCTCTCTCTCTCTCTCTCGTGCGTACTGCTCTACTGACGCATCGTTTCTATTTATTTAAAACCATAGTCGGTAGTATACTAATATTGGATTTTAAAAAAAAATTGTAAAAGCATCTCTCTCTCTCTCTCCTTTATTACTATAGAGGGTCGCTATCTCGTGTGTTTGTGTGTGTGCCTCTTTTTTCCTTTTTCCCTTTGTTCGTAATAAATCATGTATCCACGTTTCTTTGTTTCAATGTCTGTCCTTTTTTTTAAGTTCATATATACGTAATTTTGAAGCACTCATCAATGTTTTTAAAGTGTTTTTTCAAGTATGATTGTTTTTTTGGGTTTGAGCTAACTTTTTTAGTTATTGCTAGTCACTCAGTCCCTCAGCTGGGAAAGGGGGAAGTTAAATTAATTTTTATTTATATTATAATATTAAAAAATATATAATATAATTATATTTATTAGGATATTATATTATATATTTTAAATTTTTTTAAAAAATATTATATATAATATAATTTAATTTAAAAAAAAGCTTTTCTTTATGTTTAGTTTAAGAAAAAGGGGGGGTTTGGTTTTTGTTGTTGTTTTTGTTTTTTTGTTATTATATTATAATTTATATATATTATATATTATATTTTAAAAATATATATATAAATTTTTTTGCTTTTCTGTTACCCTTGGGAAACGATTATCACTCATCCATCTCCCTTTTGGTGGTGGGGTGTGTTGTTGCGGCGTGCGGGCGTGCGTGCTGCGGCTGCGTCGTGCTGCGTGCGTGGTGTGTGTGTGTGTGTGTGTGTGTGTGTGGTGTGTGTGTGTTGTGTGTGTGTGTTTGTGTGTGCGTGGTGTGCTGTGTGTGTGTGTGTGTTTTTAGTGTGTGGTGTGTGGGGTTTTTGGTGTGTGTGTGTGTGTGTGTGGTGTGTGTGCGTGTGCGTCGTTGTGTGTGCGTGTGCGCGCGTTGCGGTGTGTGTGGTGTGTGTGTGTGTGTGTGTGTGTTTTGGTGGTGGGGGTGTGTGTGTGTGATGTGTGCTGCGTGTGTGTGTCTGTATGTGTGTGTGGTGCGCGCGCGGTGCGGTGTGGTGTCGATTTTTGGTGTGTGTGTGTGTGTGTGTGTGTGTGTGTGGTGTGTGTGGTGTGGTGTGTGTGGTGGGTTGTGGTTTTCTTAGGGGTTTTGGTTTTGTGTGGTTGTGTGTGTGTGTGTGTGTGTGTGTGTACAGGGTGTGTTGATGGATGGTACGGGGCCCAGTGTTCCAAGCCCGTTCCCCAGGGTGTCCCAAAACCAGGTGATAACAACGGACAGTGCCCCCCGGATGAGGCTCACAGGGGACAAGTGTGCGGTAACAGAATGTAAAAACGGCTACACAGGAAAAGGTGTGCAGGAACGATATGAACACTGGGTACCCAGGGAAAGTTTGGGAGGTAAAAGATATGTAACACTGGCTACACAGAAACAAATGAAGGTAACATACATGTAACACTGGTTACAAAGGAAAGAAGTGGCAGGAAACCAGAAAAATGAAAACACTGGCTACACAGGAGTCAATGTGCTGTAACATCATGTAACACTGGTTACACAGAAGACAAATAGGCAGGTAACAGAGTGTAACACTGGCTACATAGGAACTGATGTACAGGTAAATACACGTACCACAGCACTCGGGAAATAAAACAAGTGTAGAGTTAACGGCTGCCATAAACATGTGCCCCAATGTAACACAGGAAACAGATCAAAGGTTACTGTCATTTAATACTGGCAACCAGGAAACAAATGTACAGGTTACTGTCATTTATTCTGGCAACACAGGAAACAAATGTACGGTTACTGTCATTTAATAGGCAACACAGAGACAGACGTACATGATGCACACAGTGGAAGCTAATGTACATGTAACCGCATAAAACAGCGTGCCTGGAAGCATAATAAATGTGACCTGATCTGACCATTACGTAGAAGTGCGGAGAAAATGAATAATCTTTGTGTTCTTTGTAAACATGTTGAATGATCTCGGGAATCAGTCAATTCATAACAAAATGTTGTGGACATCCTTCTCTATTTCGAATTTTATGACTTAAAGTATTCACAAACGAAAAGACCAGAAATATGTTGATAGTTTCCTGTGCAAGGCATTTACTGTTCGAAGTATGGTGTGTCGTTATTAAACGTTGTGCAGTGTTTAAAAGTCTAGTTTAGTTTTTCAATTTCTTATGCACATTTTTGGGTATTTTGTTAGTTTTCACCTTTGTTTTCTTTCGAAAAGATTTTTGCAACACTTTCATTAGGAGCCATGTCCCCTAAGAATCCTCTCTCTCTCCCCTAAACTCTCTCCCCCCTCTCTCCTCCCCCTCTTTTTCTCTCCCCTCTTTTTTTGTCCCTCTCTCTCATCTTCTCACTCTCCTCTCCTCTTCCCCCACACCACACACACACACACACACACACAAATTATCTATCATCTATCTACTACTATCTATCTATCTATCTATCTACCCACTATCAAATCTATCAATCTATCAAACAAAACAAATTTCCTCCCCCTTTTCAAACAAAAACCCCAAAATTGAACAAATCCCAAAATCCCACTGTTTTTGTTTTTAAATAGTGATACATTTTTTACATACCAGTGTCATTGCCCCCAAGGGCCTTTTTTTTCCGGGAGAAAAATTAAAGGATATTACAAAACCAACATTGACCGGCACCAGGTGGGGTTTTTTCTAAATGTCAGTCACAAACCCTGTGACGCCCCAACAGGCAGATTAAGGGTGATTGGGTTCCCCTACGTTTTGTAAGACACTAAAACAACTTTAAAGCAAGGCAAAAAGCACATTTTTGGTGAATTTTTGTGGGAGAAACAGAATTGGAGAAAAATATTTCAAACTCAAATGAACAAACGCAAACCCTTAGGGCACTACTTTTTGTGCCCAAAAACTTTAAATTAAACCTATGTCGAAGTAAACGAAATTTTTAGCGGTGAATTAATTTTCGTCCCCCTCTTTCGCCTTTACTAAACCCGCAAATTGTTGACAAAAGGGAACCAAAAGGGAATAGCCCGGGATAAGCACCCCCCCAAAAATTACACCACAGATCATAACGACAGTGAGTTCGTATATACTTTGAGGGTTTTAAAGGGTTCGTTGCGTATCTTTTATAAAACGGGTTTTTTACACGGGTTTTTTTTCAAAGCACTTGTTTTTGGGGGTATATTGTTTTCATTCAATATTCCATACTTGACTGCTTTGAGTTGCCCTGGAATTCACTGGTACAAAGAAAAATTTGGGAAAAAGGCTGATTCTTTTTTGCATTGTCCCACTTGTTTTTTTGTCTTATACCTTTACATTCAGCATTTTACCTAAAAAAATTTCCCCGTACCACACATGACCCACCAAAGTGCATTGAGGCGACTATGGATTCGTCCCGGCATGTTTTTTTCAAACAGCAAAAGTAATGGAAAATCAGGAAGAGACAATGCATGAACGATGTAAAACTGTACCTACCTTGGGGCTGAACGGAGGAGGAGAGGGGCCCATTGTTATTTTGGGATATTTTTGGGTTCGTTTTTTTTTGTTTCTTTTTTGTTTTTTTTGTTTTTGTTTGTTTTTGTTTTTTTTGGTTTTTTTTTTGTTTTTTTTTTTTTTCCTTTCCCACCACATTTCCATCGTGCAAAACCCTAACACAATGGGGGTAAAACTGTTGGATTTCAAACTGCTTTTTTCCCCCTTTAAAAGGTCCCCGGGTGGTCCCTTTGCTTTTTCATTTTTTCCCAAAATTGGGCCATTCTTCCACTGAAAAACTGTGAAAGACAAATTTTTAAAGGTTTCTATAGCATATTTTCTTACCGTTAAATTTTTTATTTAACATCTATGCAAACAAAGCTAGTTTCCATGTCAATACTGATTTTTTTTTTTTTAAAAACATAAAATTTTCGGGTCAAGAAAAACAAACACAAAGTGACCCTGCAGCTGGCATTTTTCCTCTTTTTTAAAATCCATTTTTTTTGGAAAAGGGGGGGAACAGCTGGCCCTTTTTAATATTTGGTCCTTAACGGGGGGTGGGGCACTTAAACAATTTATTCAAACCCAAAAAATAAAAGGGGTGGTTCATAAGGTCAAAATTTTTAAGCATTTTCCAATGGAACGTTTTTAACTTTCCGTCTCAATAGGCTCAATGGGGAAAAACGAAAATTTTAAAATTTTGGCAAAATCAACAATAAACTAAGATTTTTTCCCCTCCATTTTCTAAAACCAACCTCAGCCGAACAATTTCGCCCCAAATTTTTCTAATTTGGGCAAACACACCAAAAAAACAGCTTTGTTCTTGGAACCCCAGCATGGCTTTCCCCATAGCAACATTTTTAATATCAGATCATCAAAGCCCAGCCTTGTCGAACAAACGTATCCGGGACTTTAGCTACTAACCCCATATCACCAGGGTTTTAGACAAAGACCCGGGCATACACAGAAATTCCCTGCCCAAAACGACCCCCCCAACTCAAAACCCGCCCAGTTCAAAAGCACAGAAAAATGTGTCAGACGGGCACTTCATTCTTCTGATGTTGCAGGCGTGTGGACGGTTACTAGGGAAAACATTTTGTGCCCCACTGGGCCCAACCCTAACGTCAGAAATGTCACCCGGACACAGTAGTATGTGAACAGTGAAACACCAAACAGTCATCTGCTGCCTCCACCCTGTACAGCCCAGTCGGATAAGTTCACTTTTTTAACTGTGAGCAGTTGTTGGTGTGGGGTTTACACACACAAAACACACACACCACAACACACACACACAACAACACACACAAAACACCCCAAAAACACACCCACAAAAGGGAGACAGACAACAGACAGACAGACAAACAGCCCAGAAGACCATTCTGCCCACAGGACACGGGGAGAGGATATAAATGTCCGATGAACAGTCCCCTTTTCGGCTCCACCGTTTTTTAGGTCAGCCCTGCTTAGCACATTATTCCCGTTAGTTTTTTTTTCTCCCCCCATAAACGATTTATGAAAACTTTTTTTGTGTTTTCATTTGGGTTTTTGAAAAGTATTTTTTCCCATTTTCTTTTTCTATCAAAATCTTTAATGTGAACTTGTTTTCAGCACAATAAAGGAAAGTGGGCAGTTTCTTTTGGCATTGAATTTTTTGAAAAGCCTGCTATTCCCAAAAAAAGACTTTTAAACTTAAAAAATTTATTTTAAAAAATGTGATTGAGAGTTTTCAAAATTTTTACATCAAAGAAGACGGGGCCAAAATTTTAAGAATTTTTTTAGCCATACTGTACTTGTCAGCTTATGCTGTTGTGTTAAAAACTTGGCCACTAACCCAAAAGCACTTTCGGGCTAAAAGCTGCGTAAAACAAAGGAGTTTTTTTCCTGTGGGGAACCCCACCCCACAAAACCACACCCACACACCCCAAAACACACACAAACACACACACAAAACCCCCGGGCGCGCCCCCGCGCGCGATGCACGCACGCACGCACAACGCGCACACTCTAAAAAAATCTCTTCCTGAAAAATATACAGAATCTATTTGACAATGTTTAAAATCTAAAAGTATAATAAAACACAGTTTGGTTTTTTGGGTTTCATGGGGTAAAAAAAATTTAAGTTTGAATAGTCACCCTCCCCCAACGACAATGCCCCCCATTTTTTTTTACGAATGTGAGAGGGCACAAAACCAACCCCCGGGACGTGGGGGGAAAGGGGCGATTCCAACTGTCCCCGCCCGAGCTGAACAGTCAAACAGGGGAAGTAACGGGGCAGTTTTTATTTTAACTCAATATAACACATCCGATGAATATTAAAGGGAAACTTTAGATCACAAAAATTATGTGAGCGTTGGGAGGGAAAAGGAGGATGTAAAAACATAAAAGATAAAATGCTAATGACAAAGTTTTAAACAACTTTAAAACCCCAACTGATTTACCGTGGCTCCCTTTTCCTTATATTCTTCCCCCGCCACTGATGAAATTTTTGTGTACCCTTTTTTATATTAAGAAACGAGGTAAATGTAAAAGTAACTGTGGGGAGAAGGGCACTCAGTATCAAAAACCCCCCTTCAGAATTTTACCAGATCACGCAACAAAAGAGAACAAACTTTGACAAATCTCTCTTTTACAGAGTTCTTAAATTTTTTTTCCACCACTTTGTCCCTCTCCTGCTTTTTTGGGTTTTTGGTTTTGGGGGTCCTCACTGTGGGTTTTTCCCCTCTTCGCACTTCCTGGGAAACCCGGGCCCTTTAAAAAAAGAGGTACAAAAAAATTATTTTAAAGTTTACGGAAGCCCTTTTTGCTCTCAATACTCCCAAATTTGGGTTTTAAGCGATTGACGATGTATTGAACCCCATCGGGTAGCCAATCCAGATGTTACAAAAACTGTTTCTAATGTTGGGACTGACGGCAATTAAAGGAGACTGTGGGCATTGATTTTACAAACCCAAAAAATGTCGACGTGTATCATTACTTGCCCTAAAGAAAAATAACAAAAAAAATTTCCCCCATTGGTCGTAAAGGTTTAAAATGAAATTGGTTTTTTGTTTGTTTGTTTGTTTTTTTTTCGTCTTTTTGGGGACCATACCTTTTCCCGTGCATGCTGAAACCCTAAAAATGTAAACTCGCTTAAACGAAGTGTCCTGTTTTTAAGTTCTCATTAACATTGGCCCCGAGCTAGCTTAAAAAGGGAAAATCTTTTTTCTGGGAAAAAATTCAAAAACGATTTCATTCCGGGCCCAAGAAAAAAAAACGCAACTCCCAAAACTGGGGAAAAATTCATTTTAAAACTATTCCTTCATTTGAAAAGCCCGAGTAAGAAGCTTTTTTAAATAATTTCCTTTTCCGGGTGTATTTTGTCCCTAGCTGAATGGCTTTTGTAAATGTTAGACAACCAGGGAACGAAGCTCATACGTAAGGGAAAGGTAAAAGGGTATTTGCCCCAAAAGACAAATTTTAAAAAGGGGTTTTTTCTTCCCTTTAAAAGTGATTTATATAGGAAAAAAGACGGCTCAAAAAAGTTTTTTCAATACTTTTCAAAACCCAAAGGGTTCGTTACCCCCTATTTTTTTTTTCCTCAGGGCCCCAATGCTGTCCTTTACAGCACTATTCTCACACCTTTTCTTTACTTCCCTGCACACACTCAAACTCCGTCGCATCCTGCTCCCGCCCCCGCATCGACTGTTTTGCCGAAAGTAAAGACTTTTTCAGAGGTCAGCCCAGCCCAAAAACACTGCCTGCTGCTGAATCACTTCGGGTTGTTTAATGACTCTTGTTTTGGTTCAATACCCCACGACACGAACCCCACTTTTCTTCGTACTGCCCACAAAGACTTCTTAACTCCACCAGCATGATGACAAGGCCCCCAAAGTATGTCACAGTGACACAACTTCAGGTAAAAAAACAGACAAAAGTTTTTTCCCCACGGGATTTTTTTTCTACTGGTGGCAAAAGGTTGTGTGGGGCGGGGTTTCTATGGAGACACGTTTGACACGTTTTTGCCAACCAAACCCTTTAGCAGTTTCCCCAGGACACAGGGGAAAAGTGAACAGGTGTGCACGAACAGTCAAACTGCGGGTCCCCGACTGCACAGGTCAGTCCCGTTTACTTCACTATTTTTATTTGGTGTAGGTGGGTTGGGGTGAAACGCATGCGCGCGGGGGCGCACACACACAAACCTTTCACACACACAAAAAACACACACCACCCACACACACACACACCCACACACAAAACACACACACACCCCAAACACACAAAACCACACACACCCACCCACACCCACCCAAAACACACACCAACACACCCACACACACACAACACACCCACACCACGCACACACACACAAAACCCCAACCCCACACCTTTTTTGTCTTTAAGGGAGGGTAGGGGATACAGACGTACTTTGAAATTTTTTATTTTAAAAAGTGTTAAATGCCGGGGCAATGAAACAAGGCTTTTGGTACAGTTTGGGTATCAATCTTTTGTTTTTTTTGAAAAAAATATTTTTACGTTTAAGGGGCGTGTAAAGCTCGCACCCCTCCAAAGTTTACCCCCGATTAAGATTTCTATTCTTACGGGTATTAAACATTATTTTGCAGCAATAGATTACGAATGTTTCCCATAATTTTTAAAAGGGAGCTGGAAAAGATGATAGATAAAAAGTAAAAACTTAGATGTTTATTTATTGTGTGTGTGTGTGGGGGTTTTGTGTGGGGTGGTGGTGGTGTTGGTAAGAAAAGACAGACAGACAGACACAGAGACAGAGCGAAAGATGATGTGTTTTTAGGGGACCAAGTGTACTGTGAGTTCCATTTTTATCAGTAATTTGGCTACAAAGGGTCATCAAAGTCTTTCAAAGGTGGTGTTTTGTTTTGATTAATAAAATGATAGAATTAAACCGATGTTTGCGTATGGGAAATATGGAATCTAACGGGCATATAATAGTTATAAATAACCCTGATTTTAATAATATGAAAAACGATAGTGATTATATAGGGGGCCCTGGAAAATGGTATTTCCAATATTCCAGCCTACCACTTTCCTGCCCTTATACCGTCCCATATTTTGTACACTCCTTCTCCTCTTTGTCTTCCTTTTCCTCCCCCTCCTCCTTCCTCTTCCTCCCCTCATTCTTATTTTGTATTAGTATTAATCTATTTTATCATTACTTTTAAACTGTTATTAAATTTATTACCCTTTCCCTTTTATTGTTACTACTTTTACTATTATTACTATTACCGTTACTGTTGTGGTTGGAAATTAACATCATTACTACATTATCATTATTTTATTATTATCATTTGTGTTATCATTATGTGTTATCATTAGTTTTAAATTTATTGTTATCATTATAAGCTTTAAACATGAATACCATTATTACCAGGGTTATTCCATCATTACCATTATCATCCAACCATTACCAACCAACTGACACTGATGCCACTACAACCATGCTGTTGGGCAGTCAAGTAATCATTCTTTCTCCCTTTCTGTGTGTATAGCCCTATTGAAACTACAACTACTGTTATCAATTATCACTATAAGTGGGAGAAATACTCACTTTTCAATTTTTTTCATATTATTATCATTAAATTATTATTGCTTCACATCAAAATTAAAAATATCTTTTAATTACAATTTTAACCCCGCATTGTCTCCCCCCCTAACGGCTTTTTTTTCATTAAACGCCCACTTCCGAAAATTTGAGAAGACAATGATTGTCATTCTTCTTTTCCCTTGTCCTGATTTTTGGTTACTTGCCGGAGAAGACTAAAAAGGTCAAGGTGCGTTTTTTTTTGTTTTTTAATTTAAGTCCATGGTGATGACGTATTTTTTTCAAATTCCTTTAAAAAATAAATGTAATCAAAATAGGCAATCTTTTTTGGAAATTGTAATTAATTACTCCATGAAAGATTAATCATTTTGAGCGCTGGGAAATGCAGTACTAATAATTCTAAAGCACACTCATAGTGGGCATTCTTCGCCCGGAAACAGGGGAGTTTTCGCTCTAGGGTCTTTTTTGGTACGCGAGGGGGGTTGGGGCTAGCCAGTCCGACCGGGAAGACATCCCTGTGGCAGAGGGCAAGATGAAGTTGATGCTGGGGTTGGTCTGCCGGGGCTGCAGCGTTTTTCCATTCTTTTTTCCCCGTGCTGCTGAGGGATTTCCCCTTTCGAACTTGGAGAGACCTTTCTGCACATCGTCTCCAGGCTGCCGTTTCGAGGGGCTGTTGCCCCCCAGCTGTTCTGGCCATTTCAAGGGCTTTTGGGTCCCTCTTGCACACTCTTTTGAATCAAACTGTGGTCTGCCTGGGGGGCGTTTTCCCTGCAACAAGTTCTCCATAGAGGAGGTCTTTAGGATCCGTCCATCACCATGCGCACGACATGCCGAGCCAGCGCATACGTCTCTGTTTCAGCAGCGTTACACGCTGGTGCATCCGGCTTTTTTTCCAGACGTGTTTTTTTTGGGCCCTTTCCCTGCCAGTGAGTTAAAAAGCGCCCGGGGGCTACGAAAAGAAAAGTTTTTGGATTTTCGCTATTGTCGGCAGCAAAGCCCCAAACTCGCTCCCATACGGGGGTGCCACGACGCAGGTCTGTAACCTGGATTTTTGTGTGCGGGGCCCCTTCTGTTTTCCGTGCTTTCTTTGTCATCGGGTCAGGGGTGGCTGCCTTGCCAAGCGCCTGTTGAGCTCTGCGTCAAGTGAGAGGGGCAAGATAGTGGACCCAGATAAACAAATCAGGGACACATCCAGTTCATGGTCATTGATGCTGGTGTTTGGGGGGAGAGTCAACACCGCCCCATGCCCTGTGCTTTCTTAAAAGCTAATGGTAAGCCCAAAATTTTGGGCAGCATCGCTAAAAAACGATCAAGCTTTTATGGGCCCCCGGGCTGAGTGGGGGTTACTGCTGCGCGTTAAAAAGGGGAAGTCACGCAGGCAACAAAAAATTTGCTTTATCTTGGCTCTTAGTCTGGGAGGTTGAAGAGCTTTCCGTCTCCCCGGGTTCGGAGGTAATACCTTCAGCTGCAGGACCAAATGCTTTTTCAGCATCACAGCAAAAAAGTTTCCAAACAGGGTGGAGCCAGGCACAACCCTTTTTAAACTCCGCCCCCGTATTTGAAGGCGCTGATTTTGACCCGTAAAAGACGACGGGCCTTTTCATGTCTTCGTGGGAAGGACGATGTGCTGAAAGTTTGGGGGGACATCCAATTTTGGGGGGATCTTGAAAAAGCCATTTCTGTGACCAAATCAAAAGCCTTTGGAGATCTAAAAAGGCCATTGAAGTGGCTCCCTTTGCTCCCACATTTTTTCCCGAAGTTGTTTAAGGGAGAAGATCATATCTATAGTGGTCTTTTGGCACAAAAACCGCACTGCGTTCGGGAAAACTTGCCTGCAAGTCTTGGGCCTCTTCAGTATACTCTGCAAAACTTTCCCCTAAAGGGGGGAACCCACGATAAATTGCAAATTGCTTCTGTCCCCTTTGTTTTTGTACAGTGGACAACTTAGCATCCTCGTCTTGGGGTTACTTCGCCTTCCTCCAAAAGGCAGAGGATTTATGAAACCCGGGTGATGATGTCCTTTGCAGCACTTCAGTACTTCGGCGGGAAACCGTCTTTCCCTGGTGCCTTGCCAGGGGCAAGAGAGTCCAGGCTTCTTTGGCGCTAAAATTTGGTTCTTGAAAAGCCTTTCCAGGTCGGTAGGCCCCTAGGCATCGGGGGATCTTCTTGACTACATTTGCCTTTTGCATTTTACTCAGTCGGTTCTACCCACGTCCATCTTGTTCCTTTTCCTGAATCCCCCCCCTGTACTGTTTTAAAAGGGGCATTTTTTTTTGTGTTGGGTCCAATCCCTGCTTGATCCCGTCATACTCGCCTTAATTTTGCCTTTTCAGCGCGATCGATCTGGGAGCAGAGCTAAACCCAAATAATCTTGCCCCTTTGCCGGCACACTATGGACTTTGCTGCGAGCGCACGGAGAACCTGGAGGTTTGCTCCGGGGATTGGGTTTGTATGCTGTCAGGGCGTTTCCTTGGCCTCGATGATGTGCTTTTCTTAAAAATGGGCTTCGAACCAACAGCTGACTTGCTGGTCTTTTTGCCAAAGGGGACATGGCGGCGTTGTAGACAGCATCTCTGAATTCCCACGGTTTTTGGGCATTTGCAGGGGGTGGGCCGGGGAGAGAACCCCCACACGTGTGCAACCCTCCACTTTTTCTTTGATGCTTTTTTTTTGCTGGTGTCAAGCGAGGCCGGTGTCGTATAAAATACTGTCGCTCATAAAATCGGTCGCACGACAGTATTTTTCCCCGGGAAATACTGCATTTTTTGGACCAAAAATATTCTTGGCTTTTTCGTGAAAAATTGTCGCGCGACAATTTTTTCCAGCAAATAAGTCGCTGCAAAAATAAATTTTACGTGAATTTCGTCGCTCGTACAATTCCACGGGGACAGTATTATATACGACACCCCCCCCCTCCTTTCCCCGTATGTCAGTCTCTTCGCCGGGGCTCCCCTTTGCTGCACCCAAAGAGTGGCCAGGTCACAACGGCGCTCTGGGACTGCGAGTGACTTGATGCGGGAAAAGGTTGAACTTGGTGAAGACAGATCGGCTGATGCCAGTGTTTTGGATCGGGGTGTCTCCGGAACTCGTGCGAGGGTTTGTGTTGAAGGTGTTCTGACGCACAACCCCTTTTGACAGCAGAGCTCTACAGGCGCTGGCCATTCCATATTTTCCCCAAATGCCGAACGACCCAAGCAGGGTTGGCCCGGAGTTTATCACACCCTCTGGCGTTGAAATCGCCTGCAAGAACATAATTCTCTGCGGGGAAATTTTCCTTTTTAGCACACTGGGTTCATAAACTTGTCTTTTGCTTCGCTGTGGTGTCCAAAATTGGGCGTGGCACTAATTAGACTGATGTCCCGTATTTTGGAGTCGGAGAGACAGGATTGTTCTTCCTTCTCTGGTGGGTTATGGACTCCCTAACGTTTTAACTCGAATCCCCCCCGCCGTGTTTTTCTGACCCCGTCTGATGGGTTTTCCCTGCCAGAACAGGGGAAGTCCTTTTTCCCCCACGATCCTGTTTTTGGGAGCCTGGTTTCTTGAAGGGGGGCAAGTCCATCTCAGTTGCTCAGTTCCTGTCGATGACGGCGTCTTGCAACTCGTTTTACTTCCTAGGGCTCAGAAAAGCCCGGGGTCATTGTCCCCCGTTCCACGACCCCCTTTCAGGCGGAAATTTTCGTTTTCTGTTGCCTGGTGCACAGTTATCGATCGCTTGTCGGGTTTCACCCTAAAAACCCACGCATCCTGAGGCAATGGGCCGTGGCAGGGGACACCCTTTTCTGGTGGGGGGCCCCCCCTTTAAGGGTGGGGGTAGCTGCCCAGGAGGTGCCCAAAGACGTCCCCAACGCGGGAACGCCCCCCGGCTTGACTCTACCCCTTGGTATGCAGACTTTTAACCGGTAGACGCCACTTCCGTTTTTGTCGATGCGCAAAGCGAAACTGGAGTACCTCTCCGAGCGCAAAGCCTGGGGAAGTAAGAGGAGGCAAGCGTTCCCACGAAGCAGACCCCCCCCCCCCCCCCCACACACACACACCCACACTCCATTTCGCTGGAAGGCCATTGGAAAGGCAAACGCCGATACACAGGGGTTCCCGTGCCGTCGCAGGGTTGCCGAACGTTGCGTATGCAGCCCGGACTGCCCTTGGGGGCTCCCATCCGGGGTTTTCCCCAGGTTGACCCCGAAGCCTTTCCTAAGAGGGGTATAGCCCAAGGCGCGGGGTTTGAGATAAAGTTTTCCTTCTCTTAGGGGGGCTTTTCCCGCAAGAGCCCCCCCCCAAGAAGGGTGTTAGCCCTACACAAACCCCTTTTAACCTCCAGGTGAGTTGGGCTACGTTAGTCCGACCCCTTAGAAAGGGGAGGGTCAAAAGCACACTACCAGAGAGGGAAAAACTGATTTAAAACAAAGAAGAGAGAGAGAGAGAGTGAGAGAGAGAGAGAAGAGAGAAAAAAGAGAGAGAGAGAGAGAGCATCAAAAACCGACGACAGACAAGCAGAGAAGAGAGAAAGAAAGGCATGTGTTTTTAAAAACCGTGGGAACTTTCGGATGTTGTCATTTCACAATATATAATCCCCATTTTGTTCCGAATGTAAAACGGATATACCAAAATCAACACCACCGCAACATTTACTCAAACTGTCATCTCTGCACTGGTCCTTCGGCAGGCAAAAAGTGGGCAGTTTGGGGGGGGGTTTTTTTTTTTTTACCTTTTTTTTTTTTTCTTTAAAAATTCCCCCCAAACCCTAATGATTTAAACTGGGCCCAAAAGACGGCAAGGTGCAAAAATTTAAAAAATTTTAAAGTAAAAAAAAAATGTAAGCAACCTAAATAACTTACTGGAATTTACGTTGCTCTCTAAGGATACCTTGTAAAAATAGTTGAGAAAAGGCTCCGGAATGGAAAATGTGTATCCTTATTTTGGATTTATTACAACGAATGTAATTATGAATAACTGGCCACAAGTCCAGTCAGTATAAACTTGATATGAAATTGCTCCATGCAGCCTCAAAGTCTTTTGCTTGCATTTTAATTTTGGCATTGCAGACAATTCAAATGTTTTGGTACTGCATTCAAAACTTTTACATTTTGGTCCGTTTTTCAGTCTACGAATCCTAAACAATGTTTCACAAGCTATGATAAGTCAAAGCCAGTTGTTCTCATCTAACAATATCAGATTTCTAATTTGAGAATTCTGCATTTACTTGTAAATGTATCTAACATCAATTTCTGAATCTCGAATGTGTTGCATCCAATTAAAAGTTTATAATTGAATTTCCTTCTTCATTGTCAAATAGCCAGTTCATTGTGCATGTAGATCACATAACATCGGAAATGGTTGTACCAGTTATCGTATGAATTATAATTTGGAACCATTTTAATTTGTAGGAATGCTCTCTCTTCCACAAAACATCAGCGTTTAGCTTGTGTTCCCATTTTGCACTTTTAATTTACACTTCTCAAAATTACTTCTATAATATGCTTTAATTTCTTTGCTCTTGTTTAAGTGATATTCATTCAAAGTTCTCTGTAATTCTCGAATAATGCTCAGATGTCTCTAATTTAATGCCGCATTTCTTTGTATAATTATTCATTCATAGTCTTCACCTTCATACCCAATGTTTGAAATTACCTCCCTTTACACAGCACAACCAGACTGCTCAGTGCAAGGCATTCTTATCCTATGAGGGAAATCACAATGTTGGTTTTCCCACTTCTTGTCTCCTTCACTCACATACTAGTGAAAGAAGCTCTGCTACCTCAGGTCGGCTAAGAAGTCACAAACTGCACTTTTTCTCGTGATGAAAACAATTCTCATTACTTCACCCTTGAACAACACTGGTAATCAGTATATCAGTAAACAGGCAACCTCAACTTAAAAATCCTAGACAAGTCGTAATCGGGGATTTGTATGTTTCTTTCTATCGTTTCACAACACTGGTAGATGTTACAGTAATTATCATACTCTTATTATAACTCATGTTTTAAGTAGTATCAGATGTAAAATGTCATACATATTATAACTCATATTTTTAGTAGTATCAGATGTAAAATAAATAACCTATAATTTTTTAAAGGTAAAAAGTACAAAGCTGTTTTTGGGCGTGCATGTCCTTGACTAAAGCACGATTTTAACTGAAAATACGGATAGACTCGTCAGTCAGTCAACTGTCACAAAAATCTAGCATGTAAAACCAAAAGACAGAAGTGTTCAAATTTTAAGAAACATCAACCATTGAGGAACTGAATTCTGAATACCATAGGTGCATGCTTGCCATACATGCACATGATACTGAACACACACACTCAAACACACACGCACGCACACGCACACCCACACCACACACCCCACCCACACCCCACCCACACACACACACCACGTGCATTTGTGCACGTAATCAATAATGAAAAGGTAATGAAAAAACACACACCTCAGAGAGAGATAGAGAGAGAGGAGAGAGAGAGAGAGAGAGAGAGAGAGAGAGAGAGAGAAAGAGAGAGAGAGAGAGAAAGAGAGAGAGAGAGAGCACTATATAAGTTTTTCTTCAGATATTGAAAATAAAAGTTAACGTGTTTATATAAGCATACATGTTTACTAGGAAACACAATTGCATTTTCAACTACAAGTTCTTCCAATGGCTTGAATTTGTCTAAATACACGACATGAAAATAGTATCGTTCGAAGCACATAATTTAACATGTGTAAGCTGTCAGTCAAAGATTTCATATTGTACTTTAATGATCTCCCCTCTTTCTCCACAAGCAGCCTTGATGTGTCTTCCTGGTTGGCGTGGCCTGAAATAAATGACTCTGCCTATCACGCCCCCATCTCCTATTCTTCTAATGTTTATTGATGCCATAGTTGGCTTTACATTATATCAGGCCTATCTCCTCGCAGCCACAGTCCTGTCCTGAAGAAACCCCACCTCCACCTCTTCTCTCCATCCCCTCCCATCTGTTTACAAAATATCTAGCGATACATGATATAGGACCTTAGATACAGACATTCTTGAGACAGATGATAGTGACGGTAGTGTTAGATAGGCCAATCATCAGACTGCATTTTGTTTTTAATGCAAGCTTTAAAGAAACGAAAATGCATACACAAGAACAAACGAACAGAGTAATGAACAGATAAACACATGAACACCACTGCCAATACACAACTGTAATTACACTGCGTACGAACCACACCTTACACGTCTGACTTCTGTGGAAAAGATGCAAGGTACAATGTGGAACAAAGAAAAGGGGAGGAAAGGTTTTTAAGCACAGAAAAGATGAATGAGTCCCAAGGATAGGCAGCAATCAAAGATCATTGCCCATTTACCAGTTACAATGTAGGTAGCATCTTTAAACCTACACACGCCCCACAAAGATAATGGCGTTTTAGAGCAAAGCCAGAAACGAACAAGCACAACAAGACATAAGTCAAAAAGGACAAAGCTTAGCGAGTGACATGATAGGGGAAATTGCTGGCTCAGAATTGTCAGAGGATTGGGAAGAATAACTGTAATATGCAGTGAATATACATGTCATGAGTGTGTTTATGTGAACCGTATCTGTGTTGTTTCCACACCAGACAACACCAAAACAGTCATCATCGGGGTTCTGGCCACCCTCTTGGTCATCAGTGCGTTGCATCATCGTCATACTTGGAGTTGTATTATGGTAAGCAATAAACACAGGTCTGGTGGTGTTGGGGCTGGGAGGGTGAGGGAGGTGCTGACAGGTCTGGTGGTGTTGGTGTTGGGAGAGGTGAGGGAGGTGCGACAGGTCTGGTGGTGTTGGTGCTGGGAGAGGTGAGGGAGGTGCTGACAGGTCTGGTAATGTTGGTGCTGGGAGAGTTGAGGGAGGTGCTGAGAGGTCTGGTGGTGTTGGTGCTGGGAGAGGTGCTGACAGGTCTGGTGGTGTTGGTGATGGGAGAGGTGAGGGAGGTGCTGACATGTCTGGTAGTGTTGGTGCTGGGAGAGATGCTGACAGGTCTGGTAGTGATGGTGCTGGGAGAGGTGACGGAGGTGCATGACAGGTCTGGTAGTGTTGGTGCTGGGAGAGGTGACGGAGGTGCTGCACAGGTCTGGTGGTGTTGGTGTTGGGAGAGGTGGGGGGGGGGGGGGTTGCTGGACTGTCACGGTCGCTAAGCCGGACGGCCCTACCACCCCTACCCACGCCTATTACACACTAGATCGGACACCACAGCACACTAACACAGCTTTACAATCCAAGCACACTTCTTTATTTCACACACACACTATGGCGCCACCACTCGCGTCCATCCACACCCACACACCGGTATCCCACTTCTTCCCTGACCCACACTACCCGCTACGACCCCGAGAACCCCAACCTATGCTAAAGCACCAGTTGCGGTATATCACTGCGTCCTAAGGACGCAGAGATAGCCCCGCACACGTGGTGGCTAACTACTGGGGACAAGGACAAACCCAAGGGACTTTAATATCTAAACTACTACCACCCACACCTCTCCCCAGGACCCACCCTTCTCTTTTGACCCGGGACCACTACCGCACTGGTCACTGCGTCCCTAAGGAGGCAACAACAAGTACCCTACCCTGTGCTGGCCACTACGTCCAAAAGGAGGCAGTAGCTAACACCCTTAACCCTACTCCCTAACACTACACCCTCGCTACCCACCTATGGGACAACCCATCCTGGCCCGGAGAGCTCCAGTCCTCGGCGCTGTGCGTGGCCCTCACGGGCTGACACTCCTGGAAGACTCTGCACTCCGGCGCTGACCGTGGCTCCTCGCAGACTGACTCCTCTTCCGCGAAGACTCCACACCCCGGCGCTGACCGTGGCTCCTCGCAGACTGACTCCTCTCCGCGCTGGGCACGACACCTGACGCACACCAGACGCCTCTCGCAGGAGTCCGGGGCTCGAAGGACTCCTCCTCCTCTGAAGGCCCGCCGGACTCTGGGGGTGAGGGAAGGTCTGGTGCAGCGCCCTCTCCAGGACGCCCAAACAGGGAAGAGCAACAGGTGGCTGGAGAACTCTGGACGAACCCCGGTAGCAGGAGGAGAACTGCCTCACAGAAGGCAGACGGCCTGGATGGTCTCCCTCTCCCGGGGGAAAACAGCAGGCACGGAAAACCGCCGCTCACCTGCCGGCCCGCGGCAGTAGACTGCGGTGGTCTGGCCCCAGCCTCAGGACGAAGCAGGATACCTGCTGACACAACACTGTAATTTTGCTATTACCCAAGTCAGCAATGCTCATAGGCTACTTGGTAAAAGCTTTAATCCTTTATCTCCCTTGCCTACTTCCCACCCGGCATGAGAGTGACCCCATTGAATCCGATTACACCCCCCCAACCCGTTACTCGCTTTGGGGTTTATCAGATCCATTTCCTGCCAACCCTTACAATAGCAGTAAAATATATTCTCTCTGAGCCAATCCACCTATTGCATATGAAATTATGAATCACATCCAATTCTCGGAGAAATAAACCAATCTAAGCACTCCAACACGGACTCCATGGGCCCCCTTAGGAAATACTAAATAAACTAAAGAAATGGCAATCACAAGGGGAA
>CM031615.1:44879325-44896333 GCA_018398815.1 Conus ventricosus | reverse complement strand
GACTACAAGGTTTGGGCCCCGTAGGTAAGCACGTTCGGGTTTGTTGTTTGTTTTTTTGTTGCGGCTAATTCTTCTCTTTTGCGCAATTTCTTTGGTTTTTAAAATTATAAAAGAAATATTGTTTGAGACCATTTTTTCTTGTTAATTCAATCTTTAACCTGGCCAGTCAAAATTATATCCAAAAGTCTTTCTCCTTTTTATGCATCTGGTGATGCGGTAGTCGGTGGGGATGGGGGAGAACCTGGTGATTCAGGGTTGGTACTTGCTTGGTCTCGCTCGTCCGCCCCTGTCACAATCACCGGTCTCTTAGTCTTCGGCCACCGTCTGTTTGTGTGTGCAAGGGGAGCGAGTGTTATATGTTTGCGAGCGTGCGTGCGCATGGTTAGTCGTTTGGATGCGTGGTTGGAGAATTGTGTCATTTTGAAATGTTGCTATAAAGTGTGGGGATAATTGTGCCATTGAATTATTATTGTTTGCAAATGTGGTGGCAGTTATAAAGCAATGGTTGCTGTATTAGTTCAGTTCCTAAGAAAGGAAAATGTTGAACGTGAGTGAGGGAAGGATGAAGATATAAATTGCTATTCGTTTGTTTAGCCTGTTAATGTAATCTCTTACCTGCTTCGTGTGAGACCTTTAGCAAACATTCCTCATTTGGTTTGTTGACTATGTTATGCTCAGGTCTGTGTTGAGCTGGTGTTACTAATGTATTCAGCAAACACCTCCCCTCGCCCATCATGCGAGTGGCTGTTAGGATTAAGCAGCAAATTTCAGACCGTACTGACTGCGGGGTTCTAGTACCCTTCTTTCCTTCCAGTTCCTTCCGTTTTCTCTCCTCCCGGGGGCTTCACCCGAAGCTTGCGCTGTTGGGGCTACGCAGTGAGGAGCACGTGGACCTTGCTGGGTGGTCCTAACCCTGTCCGGGACTTTCCGCGACAACGCCTCGTCCCACGGGAGGCGTTCTCCACTGTCCTCGGACTTCCTACAGCGCATGTGACCAGTGTGGTTAGCTCTGTGTCGTGCAATTTGGGGTTGTGTGTGTGTCAAGGGTGTCGGCATTGAAAGACTCTGTTCAAGATCAGACTCGGTTTGGGACACCCGATTCGACACGGTACTCTCAGAGGACTTTGGAGAGACAGTGGTGAGTGGGAACCTCATGAAGCACAAAAAAGGAACGTGTGTTGGGAATGCTTATTTATGATTATGGTTATGTTGTGTGCGTTGAAATGCTTGTTTGTGACTATGTGTATGTTGTGTGCGTTGAAATGCTTAATTGTGATTGTGCATGTTGTGTGTGTTGGGATGCTTATTTGTGACCATATGTGTGTTGGTGTGAATAAATGGTGTATTGTATTGTAATCTTTCTTGTGTGCTCTCTTGCGGGGCGTGTGAGGTCAGTCACTCCCTTCACTCCCATCTAGACCGATCCTGTCAGGGCAGACCTCCAGGGGTCGGTCGTGGCACTACCCCCACCCTCTTTTCTTTTCTCCACCCTTTTTACCCCCACCCTCTTTACTTTTCTCCACCCTTTCTACCCCCCCCTCTTTTCTTTTCTCCGCCCTTTCTACCCCCACCCTGAGTTTTTCTCAACCTGGACTTCCGCTGCTTTCGCGTCCCCCTCTTTCTTTGCTTGGCATCACACATGACTGTCGTCAGCACCTCCCTCACCTCTCCCAGCACCAACACCACCAGACCTGTCAGCACCTCCCTAACCTCTCCCAACACCAATACCACCAGACCTGTCAGCACCTCCCTCACCTCTCCCAGCACCAACACCACCAGACCTGTCAGCACCTCCCTCACCTCTCCCAGCAACAACACCACCAGACCTGTCAGCACCTCCCTCACCTCTCCCAGCACCAACACCACCAGACCTGTCAGCACCTCCTCACCTCTCCAAGCACCAACACCACCAGACCTGTCAGCACCTCCCCACCTCTCCCAACACCAACACCACCAGACCTGTCAGCACCTCCCTCACCTCTCCCAGCACCAACACCACCAGACCTGTCAGCACCTCCCTCACCTCTCCCAGCACCAACACCACCAGACCTGTCAGCACCTCCCTCACCTCTCCCAGCACCAACACCAACAGACCAGTCAGCACCTCCCCCACCTCTCCCAACACCAACACCACAAGACCTGTCAGCACCTCCCCCGTCTCTCCCAGCGCAAACGCCACCAGACCTGTCAGCACCTACCCCACCTCTCCCAGCACCAACACCACCAGACCTGTCAGCACCTCCCTCACCTCTCCCAGCACCAAGACCACCAGACCTGTCAGCACCTCCCTCACCTCTCCCAGCACCAACACCACCAGACCTGTCAGCACCTCCCCTACCTCTCCCAGCACCAACACCACCAGACCTGTCAGCACCTCCCTCACCTCTCCCAGCACCAACACCACTAGACCTGTCAGCACCTCCCCTACCTCTCCCAGCACCAACACCACCACACCTGTCAGCACCTCCCTCACCTC
The DNA here is from genome assembly GCA_018398815.1 of Conus ventricosus. NCBI lineage: Eukaryota > Metazoa > Mollusca > Gastropoda > Neogastropoda > Conidae > Conus > Conus ventricosus. Next base: position 44,893,857 of record CM031615.1, on the reverse strand, counting down.
TCCCAGCACCAACACCACCAGACCTGTCAGCACCTCCCTCACCTCTCCCAGCACCAACACCAACAGACCTGTCAGCACCTCCCTCACCTCTCCCAACACCAACAGACCTGTCAGCACCTCCCCTACCTCTCGCAGCACCAACAGACCTGTCAGCACCTCTCTCACCTCTCCCAGCACAATTGCCACAAGACCTGTCAGCACCTCCCTCACCTCTCTCAGCCCCAACACCACCAGACCTGTCAGCACCTCCATCACCTCTCCCAGGAAAAACACCACCAGACCTGTCAGCACCTCCCTCACCTCTCCCAACACCAACAACACCAGACCTGTCAGCACCTCCCTCACCTCTCCCAGCACCAACACCACCAGACCTGTCAGCACCTCCCTCACCTCTCCCAACACCAACACGACCAGACCTGTCAGCACCTCCCTCACCTCTCCCAGCACCAACACCACCAGACCTGTCAGCACCTCCCTCACCTCTCCAAGTACCAACACCACCACACCTGTCAGCACCTCCCTCACCACTCCCAGCATAAACACCACCACACCTGTCTGCACCTCCCTCACCTCTCCCAGCACCAACACCACCAGACCTGTCACCACCTCCCTCACCTCTCCCAGCACCAAGACCACCAGACCTGTCAGCACCTCCCTCACCTCTCCCAGCACCAACACTACCAGACCTGTCAACACCTCCCCTACCTCTCCCAGCACCAACAAAACCAGACCTGTCAGCACCTCCCTCACCTCTCCCAGCACCAACACCACCAGACCTGTCAGCACCTCCCATACCTCTCCCAGCACCAACACCACCAGACCTGTCAGCACCTCCCTCACCTCTCCCAGCACCAACACCACCAGACCTGTCAGCACCTCCTCACCTCTCCAAGCACCAACACCAACAGACCTGTCAGCACCTCCCTCACCTCTCCCAACACCAACAGACCTGTCAGCACCTCTCCTACTTCTCGCAGCACCAACAGACCTGTCAGCACCTCCCTCACCTCTCCCAGCACCAATGCCACAAGACCTGTCAGCACCTCCCTCACCTCTCTCAGCCCCACACCACCAGACCTGTCAGCACCTCCATCACCTCTCCCAGGAAAAACACCACCAGACCTGTCAGCACCTCCCTCACCTCTCCCAAAACCAACAACACCAGACCTGTCAGCACCTCCCTCACCTCTCCCAGCACCAACACCACCAGACCTGTCAGCACCTCCCTCACCTCTCCCAACACCAACACGACCAGACCTGTCAGCACCTCCCTCACCTCTCCCAGCACCAACACCACCAGACCTGTCAGCACCTCCCTCACCTCTCCCAGTACCAACACCACCACACCTGTCAGCACCTCCCTCACCACTCCCAGCATAAACACCACCACACCTGTCTGCACCTCCCTCACCTCTCCCAGCACCAACCCCACCAGACCTGTCAGCACCTCCCTCACCTCTCCCAGCACCAACACCACCAGACGTGTCAGCACCTCCTTCACCTCTCCAATCACCAACACCACCAGACCTGTCAGCACCTCCCCGACCTCTCCCAGCACCACCATCACCAGACCTGTCAGCACTTCCCTCACCTTTCCTAGCACCAACACCACCAGACCTGTCAGCACCTCCCTCACCTCTCCCAACACCAACACCACCAGACCTGTCAGCACCTCCCTCACCTCTCACAGCACCAACACCACCAGACCTGTCAGCACCTCCCTCACCTCTCCCAGCACCAACACCACCAGACCTGTCAGCACCTCCCTCACCTCTCCCAGCACCAACACCACCAGACCTGTCAGCACCTCCCTCACCTTTCCTAGCACCAACACCACCAGACCTGTCAGCACCTCCCTCACCTCTCCAACACCAACACCACCAGACCTGTCAGCACCTCCCTCACCTCTCACAGCACCAACACCACCAGACCTGTCAGCACCTCCCTCACCACTCCCAGCACCAATACCACCAGACCTGTCAGCACCTCCCTCACCTCTCCCCAGCACCAACACCACCAGACCTGTCCGCACCTCCCTCACCACTCCCAGTACCAACACCACTAGACCTGTCAGCACCTCCCTCACCACTCCCTGCACCAACACCACCAGACCTGTCAGCACCTCTCCCAGCACCACCAGCACCAGACCTGTAAGCACCTCCCCCACCTCTCCCAGCACCAGCACCACCAGTCCTGTCAGCACCTCCATCACCTCTCTCAGCACCATTACCACCAGACCTGTCAGCACCTCCCTCACCTCTCCCAGCACCAACACCACCAGACCAGTCAGCAGCTCCCCCACCTCTCCCAACACCAACACCACCAGACCTGTCAGTACCTCCCTCACCTCTCCCAACTCCAACACCACCAAACCTGTCAGCACCTCCCCCACTTCTCTCCCAGCACCACCACCACCAGACCTGTCTGCACCTCCCCCACCTCTCCCAGCATCAACACCACCAGACCTGTCAACACCTTCTTCACCTCTCCCAGCACCAACAACACCAGACCTGTCAGCACCTCCCCCACCTCTCCCACCACCACACCACCAGACCTGTCAGCACATCCCCACCTCTCCCAGCATCAACACCACCAGACATGTCAACCCCTCCCTCACCTCTCCCAGTACCAACACCACCAGACCTGTCAGGACCTCCCTCACCTCTAGCACCAACACCACCAGACCTGTCAACACCTCCCTCACCTCTCCCAGCACCATCACCACCAGACCTGTCAGCATCTCCCTCACCTCTCCCAGCACCAACACCACCAGACCTGTCAACACCTCCCTCACCTCTCCCAACACCAACACCACCAGACCTGTCAGCACCTCCCTCACCTTTCCCAGCACCAACACCACCAGACCTGTCAGCACCTCCCTCACCTCTCCCAGCACCAACACCACCAGACCTGTGAGCACCTCCCTGACCTCTCCCAGCACCAACACCACCAGACCTGTCAGCACCTCCCCCACCTCTCCCAGCAGCAACACCAAAAGACCTGTCAGCACCTCCCCCACCTCTCCCAGCAGCAACACCACAAGACCTGTCAGCATCTCCCCCACCTCTCCCAGCACCAACACCACCAGACATGTCAGCACCTCCCTGACCTCTCCCAGCACCAACACCACCAGACCAGTCAGTACCTCTCTCACCTCTCCCAGCACCAACACCACCAGACCTGTCAGCACCTCCATCACCTCTCCCAACACCAACACCACCAGACCTGTCAGCACCTCCCTCACCTCTCCCCGCATCAACACCACCAGACCTGTCAGCATCTCCCTCACCTCTCCCAACACCAACACCACCAGACCTGTGAGCACCTCCCTGACCTCTCCCAGCACCAACACCACCAGACCTGTCAGCACCTCCCTCACCTCTCCCAACACCAACACCACCAGACCTGTGAGCACCTCCCTGACCTCTCTCAGCACCAACACCACCAGACCTGTCAGCACCTCCCCCACCTCTCCCAACACCAACACCACCAGACCTGTGTTTATTGCTTACCATAATACAACGCCAAGTATGATGCTGATGCACACACTGATGACCAAGAAGGTGGCCAGAACCCCGATGATGACTGTTTTGGTTTTGTCTGGTGTGAAAACAACACAGATACGGTTCACATAAACACACTCAGTGACATGTATATTCACTGCATATTACATTTTATATTCCCAATTATCTGACAATTCTGAGCCAGCAATTTCCCCTATCATGTCACTCGCTAAACTTTGTCCTTTTTGACTTATGTCTTGTTATGCTTGTTTGTTTCTGGCTTTGCTCTAAAATGCCATTATCTTTTTTTGGGTCTTGTGTAGTTTATAGATGCTACCTAGATTGGAACTGTTAAATAGGCAATGATCTTTGATTGCTGCCTATCCTTGGGACTCATTCATCTTTTCTGTGCTTAAAAACCTTTTCCACCCCTTTTCTTTTGTTCCACATTATACCTTGTCATCTTTTCCATAGAAGTCAGACGTGTAAGGTGTGAGTTCGTACGCAGTGTGATTACAGTTGTGTATTGTGCGGTGCTGTTCATGTGTTTATCATGCAGTGTGATTACAGTTGTGTATTGTGCGGTGCTGTTCATGTGTTTATCATGCAGTGTGATTACAGTTGTGTATTGTGCGGTGCTGTTCATGTGTTTATCATGTTCAGTACTCTGTTCGTTTGTTCTTGTGTATGCATTTTTGTTTCTTTAAAGCTTGCATTAAAAAAATGAAGTCTGATGATTGGCCCATCTAACACTACCGTTACTATCATCTGCCTCAAGAATGTCTGTATCCAAGGTCCTATATCATGTATCGCTAGATATTTTGTAAACAGATGGCAGGGGATGGAGAGAAGAGGTGGAGGTGGGGTTTCTTCAGGACAGGACTGTGGCTGCGAGGAGATAGGCCTGATATAGATGTAAAACCAGCTATGGCATCAATAAACATTAGAAGAAAAGGAGATGGGGGCGTGATAGGCAGAGTCATGTTATTTCAGGCCACGCCAACCAGGAAGACACATCAAGGCTGCTTGTGGAGAAGGAGGAGAGATCATTAAAGTACAATATGAAATCTTTGACTGACAGCTTACACATGTTAAATTATGTGCTTCGAACGATACTATTTTCATGTCGTGTATTTAGACAAATTCAAGCCATTGGAAGAACTTGTAGTTGAAAATGCAATTGTGTTTCCTAGTAAACATGCATGCTTATATAAACACGTTAACTTTCATTTTCAATATCTGAAGAAAAACTTATATAGTGCTCTCTCTCTCTCTCTCTCTCTTCTCTCTCCTCTCTCTCTCTCTCTCTCTCTCTCTCTCTCTCTCTCTCTCTCTCTCTGAGGTTGTGTGTTTTTCATTACCTTTTCATTATTGATTACGTGCACAAATGCACGTGGTGTGTGTGTGTGTGTGTGTGTGTGTGTGTGTGTGTGTGTGTGTGTGTGGTGTGTGTGTGTGTGTGTGTGTTTGAGTGTGTGTGTTCAGTATCATGTGCATGTATGGCAAGCATGCACCTATGGTATTCAGAATTCATGCCCTCAATGGTTGATGTTTCTTAAAATTTGAACACTTCTGTCTTTTGGTTTTACATGCTAGATTTTTGTGACAGTTGACTGACTGACGAGTCTATCCGTATTTTCAGTTAAAATCGTGCTTTGGTCAAGGACATGCACGCCCAAAAACAGCTTTGTACTTTTTACCTTTAAAAAATTATAGGTTATTATTTTACATCTGATACTACTAAAAACATGAGTTATAATATGTATGACATTTTACATCTGATACTACTTAAAACATGAGTTATAATATGTATGACAGAGTATGATAATTACTGTAACATCTACCCAGTGTTGTGAAACGATAGAAAGAAACACACAAATCCCCGATTCACGACTTGTCTAGGATTTTTAAGTTGAGGTTGCCTGTTTACTGATATACTGATTACCAGTGTTGTTCAAGGGTGAAGTAATGAGATATTGTTTCTCATCACGAGAAAAAGTACAGTTTGTGACTTCTTAGCCGACATGAGGTAGCAGAGCTTCTTTCACTAGGTTGTGAGTGAAGGAGACAAGTGGGAAAACCAACATTGTGATTTCCCTCATAGGATAAGAATGCTATGCACTGAGCAGTCTGGTTTGCTGTGTAAAGGGAGGTAATTTCAAACAATTGGGTATGAAGGTGAAGACTATTGAATGAATAATTATACAAAGAAATGCGGCATTAAATTAGAGACATCTGAGCATTATTCGAGAATTACAGAGAACTTTGAATGAATATCATTTAAACAAGAGCAAAGAAATTAAAGCATATTATAGAAGTAACTTTTGAGAAGTGTAAATTAAAAGTGCAAAATGGGAACACAAGCTAAACGCTGATGTTTTGTGGAAGAGAGCATTCCTACAAATTAAAATGGTTCCAAATTATAATTCATACGATAACTGGTACAATATCTGATATTGTTAGATGAGAACAACTGGCTTTTGACTTCATCATTATACTTGTGAAACATTGTTTGGTTACGTAAGACTGAAAAACGCGAACCAAATGTAAAACGTTTTGAATGTCAGCTGACCAAAATATTTAGAATTGAACTGCACAATGCCAAAAGTAAAAGCAAGCAAAGAAACTTTGAGGCTGCATGGAGCAATTTCAAATCAGAGTTTTATACTGACTGGACTTGTGGCCCCATTTTATTCATACATTAAATTCGTTGTAATAAATCCAAAATAAGGATACACATCTTCCATTCACGCGAGCCTTTTCTCAACTAGTTATACATAGGTATACCTTAGAGATGCAGCGTCACATGTCCAGTAAGTTAGTTAGAGTCTGCTTACATTTTTTCTTTATCATTAGAAGTTTAATATTCTTTGCACACTTGCTCGTCTTTAGGCCAGCTTAAAATCATTACTGGTTGGCGGAATTTTAAAAAAATTAAAAGAAAAAGAAAAGAAAAACAATAAGAAAAGGTAAAAAAAAAGAAACCCGACCCAAACTGACCGTCACATTTGCCTGCCGAACGGACACAGTGCAGAGACTGACAGTTTGAGCTATACATGTTGAAGGTGCTGGTGTTGATTTGGTAGTATCCGTTTTCACATTCTGGAACAAACATGGGGATATTATATATTGTGATCAATGACAACAGTATCCGCAAAGTATACACCACGTGTAATTTAAAACATGCCTTTCTTTCTCTCTCTCTCTGTCTCTGTCTGTCTGTCGGTCTGATGCTCTCTCTCTCTCTCTCTTCTCTCTCTTCTCTCTCTTCTCTCTCACTCTCTCTCTCTCTCTCTCTTTGTTTAAATCAAGCTTTTCCTACTCTGGTTAGTGTGCTTTGACCTCTACCCTTCTAGAGGTCGGACTAACGTAGACCAACTCACCTGGAGGTTAAACGGGTTTGTGTGGGCTAACACTCCTTCTTGGGCAGATGGGGCTCATTAGTCTGGGAAGACAGCCCACCTAAGAGAAGGAAAACTCTGTATCTCAAACCTCCGCTGCCTTGCAGCTATACCCACTCTTAGGAAAGGCTTCGGGAGTCAACCCTGAGGAAACATCCGGAGTCGGAGTCCCCAAGCAGTCCGAGGCTGCATACAGCAACGTTCTGGCAACTCCTGCGACGGCACTGGAACCCTGTGTATCGGCGTTTGCCTTTCCAATGGACCATTCCAGCGACATGGAGTGTGGGGGTGGTGGTGGGGGGGGGGGGGGTCTGCTTCGATGGGTAACAGCTTGCCCTCCATACTTACTTACCCAGGCTTTGCGCTCTGGAGAGGTCACTCCAGCTTCGCTTTGCAGCATCGACAAAACACGGGAAGTGGCAGTCTACCGGTTAAAAGTCTGCATACTCAATTGGCGTAGAGTCAGACGCCAGGGGCTGCTTCCGACGGTGGGAGAGTCATGCACCTCACTGGGCAGCTACCGCCAGCCTTAAGCTGGGCAGTCCCCAGCCAGTAAGGTGCTGCCCTGCCACGGTCCATTAGCCTCACTGGATGCGTGGGGTTTAGGGTGAAAACCGACAAACGGATCGATAACTGTGCACCAGGCAACAGAAAAACGAAAACTTTCCGTCCTGAAATTGGGTACGTGGAACGTAAGGACAATGACACCAGGCTTTCTGACGATCTGCAGGAAGTAAACGATGTTCCAAGACAGCCGTCATCGACAGAGAACTGAGCAGACTGCAGATGGACATTGTCGCCCTTAAGAAACAAGGCTCCCAGAAACAGGATCTGTGAGGAGAGAGACTTCACCTGTTCTGGCAGGGCAAACCATCAGACGAGGTCAGAGAAACACGGCGTGGGATTCATAGAAACAGATATTAGAAAACTAGATGAAAGAAGAATCCATCCCCACCAATAAGGAAGAACGTCAGTCCTTGTCCTCGACCCAACTTACATCCACCGAGAGACAGTCGTTATACCTAGTGCTGCACCAACTGGACATCCGACAGCAGAACGCATAGAGCGACAAGTTATGCGACCTACATCTGCCATACGGGGCATTCCGACTGGAAATGTTCTAGAGGCACGCCAGACTGCTGTCATAGGCGTGTGCGCAGTACTTCAACGCCGAAGCCTCAGATCGATCCGGAACCCTCGTCCCACTGGCTCTGGCTCGAGTCTTCCAGCTGCAAACTTTCGAACGAGACACTCGCGACCAGGCGCCGATGCTGACACTGCGCCACTCTGGTTGTGCGCAAGTAGACACCGCCAAACGAGCCTGCACAGTACGAGACCGGAGGGCCCGGGTCGATCCAAACACTTCGGCATCGCTCGACTTGATCCGCACAGCACGTGCATACCTGTTGCCAGCGACAAATCGACTCCAGCTACAGGCGCGCGACAATTTTGCACGAAAAATGTCCTATAGACTTTGGTAGTGTCACATAAATGAGTATTTCCGCGCGAAATGACTGTCGCTGCGACACGTTTGACGACGATATATACGGAGCCGGCCTCGCATTGACACCAGCAAAACACCGATCAAAGAAAAGTGGAAGGAGTTTCGACACGTGTGGAGGATTCTCTCCCTGGCCCACCCACTGCAAATGCCCAAGACCGATGGGAACACTTCAGAGATGCTGTCTACAACGCCGCCATGTCCACCTTTGGCAAAAAGACCAGCAAGTCAGCTGATTGGTTCGAAGCCCATTTAGAAGAAATGACACCAGTCATCGAGGCCAAGAGAAACGCCCTGACAGCATACAAACCCAATCCCAGTGAGCAGAACCTCCAGGTTCTCCGTGCTGCTCGCAGCAAAGTCCATCAGTGTGCCAGGCAATGCGGCAACGATTATTGGCTTTAGCTCTGCTCCCAGACTCAGATCGCAGCTGACACAGGCAACATTAAGGCGATGTATGACGGCATCAAGCAGGCATTGGACCCAACACAAAAGAAAACTGCCCCTTTGAAATCAGCTACAGGGGAGGTGATTCAGGACAGAGAACAACAGATGGAGCGCTGGGTAGAACACTGCACTGAGCTATATGCAATGGCAAAATGTAGTCACAGAAGATACCCTGAATGCCATAGGCGCCTACCAGACTGGAAGAGCTTGACAGAGAACCAATTATAGACGAACTCAAGAAGCCCTGGACTCTCTTGCCTCTGGCAAGGCACCAGGGAAAGCGGTATTCCCGCCGAAGTACTGAAGTGCTGCAAAGAGACACTCATCACCGAGTTGCATGAAATCCTCTGCCTCTGTTGGAGTGAAGGCGAAGTACCACAAGACATGAGGGATGCTAACGTTGTCACACTGTACAAAAACAAAGGTGACAGAAGCAATTGCAATAATTATCGTGGCATATCCCTCCTTAGTATCGTTGGGAAAGTCTTTGCACGAGTAGTACTGAAGAGGCTCCAAGTTCTTGCAGAGCAAGTTTATCCTGAATCGCAGTGCGGTTTCTGTGCCAACAGATCCACTATAGATATGATCTTCTCCCTTAAACAACTTCAGGAGAAATGTAGGGAGCAAAGGCAGCCACTCTTCATTGCCTTTATAGATCTCACAAAGGCTTTCGATTTGGTCAGCAGAAATGGCTCTTCAAGATCCTCCCCAAGATTGGATGTCCACCCAAACTTCTCAGCATCATCAGATCCTTCCACGAAGACATGAAAGGCCCGTCGTCTTTGACGGCTCAACATCAGCTGCCTTCAACATACGGAGCGGAGTGAAACAGGGTTGGTCCTGGCTCCCACCTGTTTGGAATCTTCTTTGCTGTGATGCTGAAACACGCATTTGGTCCTGCAGCTGAAGGTATCTACCTCCGAACCAGGACAGCGGAAAGCTCTTCAACCTCTCCAGACTAAGAGCCAAGACTAAAGTCAATTTGAGTTGCCTGTCGTGACTTCCTCTTTGCAGACGACGCAGCAGTAACCGTCCACTCAGCCGAGGACCTATAGCAGCTCATGACTCGTTTCAGCGATGCCTGCCAAGACTTCGGGCTTACCATAAGCTTGAAGAAAGCACAAGTCATGGGACAGGTGTTGACTCTCCCCCAATCACCAGCATCAATGACCATGAACTGGATGTCGTCCATGACTTTGTTTATCTGGGCTCACTATCTTAGACACCCTCTCACTTGACGCAGAGCTCAACAGGCGCATCGGCAAGGCAGCCACCACCATGACCAGACTGACAAAGAAAGCACGGAATAACAGCAAGCTGACCCAGCACACAAAGATCCAGGTCTACAGAGCCTGCGTCGTGAGCACCTCCTGTATGGCAGCGAGTCTTGGACTTTGCGTGCCCGACAATAGCGAAAGCTCAATGCTTTTCATATGCGTAGCCCCGACGCATTCTGAACATCACCTGGCAGGACAAGGTCCCAAACAACACTGTCCTGGAAAGAGCCGGATGCACCAGCGTGTACACGCTGCTGAAACAGAGACGTATGCGCTGGCTCGGCCATGTCGTGCGCATGGATGATGGACGGATCCCTAAAGACCTCCTCTATGGAGAACTTGTGCAGGGAAAACGTCCCACAGGCAGACCACAGCTGTGATTCAAAGACGTGTGCAAGAGGGACCTAAAAGCCTTGAACATCGACCAGAACAGCTGGGAAGCAACAGCCCTCGAACGGTCAGCCGGAGACAGACTGTGCAGAAAGGTCTCTCCAAGTTCGAAGGGACACTCGCTCAGCAGCACGGGGAAAAGAGAATGAGAAGAAACGCTGCAGCCCAGGCAGACCAACCAGCAGCATCAGACTTCATCTGTGCCCTCTGCCACAGGGACTGTCATTCCCGCGTCGGACTGGCTAGCCACACCCGTCGCTGTACCAGAATAGACACCTAGAGCGAAACTCCATAGTCTTCCGAGACTGAAGAATGCCTACTATGAGTGTGCTTTAGAATACATTAGTACTGCATTTCCGATGCGCTCAAATGAGTTAATCTTTCATGGAGTAATTAATTACACATTTCACAGAAGATCATGCCTTTCATGATTACATTTATTTGTTAAAGGAATTTGAAAAAATACTGTCAGTCACCATGGACATTCAAATTACAAGACAAAAAAGGACGCACCTTGACCTTTTAAGTCTTCTCCAGGCAAGATAACCAACACTCAGGACAATGAAACTGAAGAATGAGCAATCACTTGTCTTTCAAATTCGTCGGAAGATGGGCGTTGAATGAAAAGAGCCGTTGGAGACAATGCGAGTTAAATAGTAATAATGATATATTAATGATGATGATGATAGCAATAATAATTCTAATGATAATAATGATGACAAAAATATTGAAAAGTGAGTATTTCTGCACTTATAGTGATAATATGATAACAGTAGTTGTAGTATCAATAGGGCTATACACACAGAAAGGGAGAAAGAATGATTACATGACTGCGATCAGCATGGTTGTAGTGGCATCAGTGTCAGTTGGATGGTAATGGTGATGATAATGGTAATGATGGTAATAACCATGGTAATAATGGTATTCATGATAATGCTTTATAATGATAACAATATAATACTAATGATAACACAATAATGATAACACAATATGATAATAATAAAAATAATGATTAATGTAGTAATGATGATAATACCAACCACAACAGTAACGGTAATAGTAATAATAGTAATAGTAGTAACAATAAAAGGAAAGGGTAATAAATTTAATAACAGTAATAGTAATGATAAAATAGTATTAATACTAATACTAAAATAAGAATGAGGGGAGGAAGAGGAAGGAGGAGGGGGAGAACAGGAAGACCAAAGAGGAGAAGGAGTGTACAAAATATGGGACGGTATAAGGGGCAGGAAAAGTGGTAGGCTGGAATATTGGAAATACCATTTTCCAGCCTCCTATATAATCACTATCGTTATCATATTATTAAAATCATGATTATATTATAACTATTAATATGCCAGTTAGATTCAATATTTCCATACGCAAACATCGGTTCAATTCTATACATTTTATTAATCAAAACAAACACCACCTTTGAAAGACTTTGATGACATTTGTAGCCTAATACTGATACAAATGGAAACTCACAGTACACATGTCTCTGAAAACACATCATCTTTCGCTCTGTCTCTGTGTCTGTCTGTCTGTCTGTCTTTCTTACACACACACACACGCACGCACACACACAACACACACACACACACACACCACACACACACACACACACACACACACACACACACACACTAACAAATATACATCTAAGTATTTACATATTATCTATCTATCTGTCTAGCTACCTATTATAATTATAGAACAATTCGTAATCTATTGCCTAGCAAAATATGATAATTTGCAGTAAGAATAGAAATCTAAATCGTGGAACTTTTGGGTGTGTGCGGAGCTTTACAGCTCTAACGTGAAATATTTTTTTTCAAACAACAGAGATTGTTAACAACTGTATCGAGACTTGTCATCTTTTGTCCGGCAGTAAACCTTCTAATAAAGGATTTAAAGTAGTCTGTTTTCACTACCCTCCTTGAGACGGGAAGGGTGTGTGTGTGTGTGTGTGCGTGTGTGTGTGTGGTGTGTGTGTGTGTGTGTGTGTGTGTGTGTGTGTTTGGGGTGTGTGTGTTGTGTGTGTGGGGGTGTGTGTGTGTGTGTGTGTGTGTGTGGTGTGTGTGTGTGTGTGTGTGTGTGTGTGTGTGTGTGTGTTTGTGTGTGTGTGTAGGTGTGTGTGTGCGCGCGGCGCGCATGCGTATCACCCCCAACCCCACCTACACAACATGAATAGTGAAGTAAACAGACTGACCTGTGCTGTCTGGGAGCAGCAGATGATGTTCAGTGCACACTGTTCACTTTCCTGTGCCCTGGTGACACTGCTGACAGTTTGGTTGGCACAACGTGTCACACGTGTCCCCATAGTAACCGTCCACAACCTGTGACCCCAGTAGATAAAAATGCCGTGTGAATACTTTTGTCTGTTCTATTACTGAAGATTGTGTCACTGTGACTTTACTTTGGGGCCTTGTCTTCTTGCTGGCTGTGAGTCTAAGAAGTCATTGTCGTCAGTACGAAGATAGTAGGTCGGGGTGTGGGTATTGAACCAGAAACAAGAGTCATGAACAACACGAAGTGATTCAGCAGCAGAGCAGGTCCCTGTGCTGGGCTGACCTCTGAAGAAGTCATTACTTTCGGCAGACAGTCGATGTGGGGCTGTGACAGGATGCGACGGAGTTTGGTGTGTGCAGGGAAGTCAGAAAAGATGTGTGAGAATAGTGCTGTGAAGACAGCATTGAAGACATGAGAGAAAAAAAATAGAGGAACAGAATCCTCTGGTTTGAAAAGTTTTGGACAAAACTTTTTTGAGTCCGTCTTTACCCTTTTGAATCACTTTTAAATAAAAAGAAAAAATCGTTTAAATTTGTCTGTTGGGATAAATATCCTTACCATTGCTATACGTATGAGCTTCGTTCCCCCTGGGTTGTCTAAATCATTTACTAAAGCCATTTCAGCAGGACATATACATTTAGCTAAGGAAATTACTAAAAAGCTTCTTACTCGCGCTTTTCAAATGAAGGAATAGATTTAAAAAGAATTTCTTCAGTGTTGAGTTGCGTTAATTTTCTTTGTGACTGAAAGTATCAGTTTTGAAATATTGCACAAATGATTTTGCCATTGTAGCTGCTCTGGCGCAATGTTAATGAAAAACTTAAAAACAGGACACTTTGCTTAGCGAGTTTACAATATAGTGTTTCAGGGATGCACAGGAATGTTGGTGCAAGAAGAGAAAAAAACAAACAAAAAACAACCCCAATATCACTTAAACCCTACAGCAATGGTAGTAATTCAATGTTACAATTCTTTTAGTGCAAGCATGATCACACCGTTCGAATTTGTTGTTTGTGAAATCAATGCCACACCGGTCTCCGTAATTGCCGTGTGAACATTAGAAACAGTTGTGCTAACATTGGATTCGGCTTTCGTGAGGTTCAATACAGTCGTCAATTGTTACACAAACTACGATATTGCAGGCAAGAAGTCTTCCGTAACATTAAAATAATTTTTGTACCTCTTAATTTCAAGGGCAGGTTCCAGGAAGTGCGAAGCATGGAGAACCCAGTGAGGACACAAAACCACCCAAACCAAGCATGGAGGATGCAAAGTGGTGGAAGAAAAATTAAGAAGTCTGTAAAAGGAGATTTGTAAAGTATGTTCTCTTTGTCTGGGCGTGATCTGTAAATTCTGAGTGGGTATTGATACTGATGACTTCTCACCAATGTTACCTTTACATTTACCTCGTTTCTTTCATATAAAAAAGTGTACATTATATCATCAGCTGGCAAAGGGGATATAGGCAAAGAGACACAGGTAATCAGATTTGTGTTAGTTTATAAACTTTGTCATTTGCACTTTAATTTATGTCTTTACTGTCTTCTACCAAAGCTCACTAAATCTGTGATCTAAGCTTCCCTTTAAAATACATCGGAGATGTTACTTTGAATAAAATCAACGACCGGTTTTATTGCCTTCGCTGTAAGTTGGACGACAGTTGGAATCGCACTGCCGCACGTGCGGTGTTTGGGTTTTTTAGTATCCCTCTCCATTTGTAA
>CM031615.1:44857736-44871725 GCA_018398815.1 Conus ventricosus | reverse complement strand
GCGGGTTCTTTACCCCAAACACGTCAAGAACTTTCGAATTAAACTTCTTAAAGCATAGGACGAAAAGCACCGGGAGTGCTTGATCCTAACGATTTGGGGAATATGGCGGCATTTGTGTATAAAAACTGGTGCGGGAGGTGTGTAAATGCTATTTCAATGCAAAACCCAACAGGTTTTTAAAACTAAGCACATAAGGCGAAAACCCCCTATTGCTAAGGCAGAACAATTAAACCTTTTAGAGCTTGAGCCGAAGCCGTTAGTCGTTTACAGAACTTGGGGCAAGATTTTGCCAACACAATCTGAAAACAAACATACCTCTTGAAGATTTAACTCAAAGCAGATGACAAATTTGGGGAGAATCGAAACGATTTAAGTGAGGAGACCCCAGTTAAAAACAATTGACGATTCTCCATTGCCTATGCGTGAAATCCTGGGTTTAAAGAGGCTTTACGACAATAAGGGGTGAACTAACAAACAATTTGGCAAAATTTGGTGAGCTAAAGAGAGATAGAAAAGAAAAAAATAAACGGGCTGATGCAGACGATAACAATTTAGGGCGAAAAAAAGGGCTAGAATACAGCAGAAAATACAAGATTAAGGCTACAAAGGCGGCCAGATTAGAAGTGCTGTCTACTAACAGAGCGCAGCTACCCTCACAAACAAGCAGAATAGAAAACAAATAAACAGAATACTTTATGAAAACACTACGCTAGCTGAAAGAATAAGGACTCTTTTCAGGAACAGGGGATTACAATAGTTAGTATGTTAACAGCTGTAGGGTTTGCCATCTCTACACTCGTTTATGTTTTAAACCCGCAGTCCCCCAACCCGGGACCAGTATCTCCTCCAACGCCGCGGGCCTGGTAAAAGTTGGATTAGAAAACAATTGGCATCATCTAGAAAAACCTATTAAAGAAGTTAGCAGCTAAAGCACTTGAGCCCTGCCCACATAATGGGTAGTGTTGTTAGTTGGGTTTTGTCTACTATAGGTAAAGTTGCGGGTTATATGGCTGACCATTTTGTGACGTTAGGGGCTAGCTGCTGGATTAATTTTAGTGAAATAAGTAGGGCTAATCCAGTGAAAGGTAAAAACCAACGAGGGCTGTCTTTTCGCTAGTATGGCTGTCCAGTGTGGGGCAGATCAACAGGTGGAGTGCTTTCTGGGCTGCTTTCTGGCTGTGGGTCACTTATAACCAGATCGCTTTCTTCGGGGCTGGGTATTTTTTTTAAAAATGGATGGAGCAGGCCTTGTGCCCTAATTTTGGTCGTCTCCGGCTAGAGGATTTCATTGTTAAATTCTGTATCATAAACCAATCTGCAGTCTAAGGTCGGAGGGTAGCATGTATAATCCATGGCCTACAACAAGTCAACCTTGACCTAGCGTGTGCAAGAACGTCTTATACCTTTGTATGCTGGCAGGCAAATTAACAGCAGATTTAAATAGCATCTTCTAAATTAGGCTAGAAATTGTTTTCTAGCATCAAACCCTGTGGATTGATCTAGTATGCTAGACTGGTCTGTGCCTTGCTCCTAATAAAACACCAAACATATGTCCGATGGGGTCATTAAATCTTTTCACTCCTGACATTGTTAGGCCTTGACTTTCATCTAAGATAAAGTTGCCCAAGCATTAGGATGTTTTTGTTCTATGGATCCTAATCGAACTTGTTTGTCTGGTTGAAAGAGGTGTGGCCAGGCAAGTAGTCATAAGTATATTCTCTTTTTGTGCCCCACAAATACAATGTGCCTAACCCATGAGTGCGGTCTAACTTGTCTAAAATCAGTTGAAGGATTAATGTTAAATTCGTTGCAGATTCTTTCATATGCATTATTGTCCATTGGGCTGTTGAATGGATTAAACGCGCTGTCGCTTGAGGACTACTTGTAGTTCAGTTAGTATTCGTCCCGTACTGGTAATAAACATGAAAGTTATATACTGACCTTACTAAAAGATTAGGATGGTTTAAATGGTTTGCATATGAAACGCCGCAGCCAGTAGTTTTCGCAGTAAATGGCAAAAAATTTAACTGATTCGGAAAAAAGCCATAGGGGGGATGACCATGCTGATGGCATCCTATCATTCTTTATTGGCGGATTTAATATTTTAGTTAGGGGGTTTAAAAAGTCTGACTTGGAAGCCGTATGATTCGTCTACTGCAATGGTTAGATTGCTGAAGTCTAAAGATTTGGGGTTATAAAACGCTCCTACATTGTAAGTGGCACTTTCGTTATATTTAAAAGGTTCCATTTTTTAAATTAGTTTTTTAAATAGTTATAAAAAAGATGCACATCTATATAAACCAACAAAACAAAAGTGTGTTCTTAACGCACCCAATTAACAATAGGCGCGGTAATTATAGGATTGCCCTTAAAGAAATTGGTTTTTAAAGTAAAATGGATTAACATATCTGAAAAAGCTAAGAATAACTGGGTAGATGTTAAGGACGAACAAGGCAATCTATTAAAACAGTTAAAAATACCCGATGGCTACTACAACTTTTGTTCTTTAAGAGAAGTATTTAGCAATTTTAACATTAAGTTAAAAATTAATGAGGAAAATCTTATAATTACTATTAAATTTTCCAGAACTTGAAGAAAGGGAGTACGTTTTTTCCTAGAAGCCTTGCTCGAATTTTAGGCTTTTATGACATGGTGAAACGTATCATATTAAAACACATATGCACTTAAAAAGTGGACTTATGAGTATGTAGGTAGTAGACCGGCTGATTTTCTCATGTACCCGAGTTGTATGTCTATTTAGAAGAGTTAAAAACAGACCGCAATTTATTTATGGGGCAGCCTCTACAGTTCTACGAGCACTGCCGGAAATTAAGGCAGGGTTTTGCGATTATCAGCTATACAGGTTTGGCGGAGACAGCCAATTTAAAGAATTAGTTAACCTAGACATAAACTCATTAAATATAAAAATAACTAATCAAGATGGAAGACTAGTTTTGTTCTAATTTATTAATAGTGTTGGAAGAAGAAGAGCATGCTGTAAACCCTTAATTTTTATGCCCCTGGAGAGAGTGTAAATATGCGGGTTCACGATCACCCATATTATTCTACACGGAAACCCCCCGTTTCAATGTGCTAATTACGTCAATTTTAGAGGTTTTGGCATATTAATTTTGTTTGTGAAAAGGTGCTAAATTTGGCCAAAACTGATATGAGATGGACGTGATTTGTATGTGAAAATGGGGTTTTCGTGCAGAATAACATGGGTGGTCTTGAACAAACATATTTACATTCTCTCAGCTGACACTGGTGTTCGTGAGTTGTCACACGGTTGACACAACACACGGTTGACACAACCGGTGACGGCTTGCTGTCGGTTCCTTTCACTGGCACGGAGATATTACCAAGTACATTTGTGGGCCGGCCAGTTCCTATCTGATTTCCGCAAGTCTGTCTTCCGCGTCCAGAGTGTACCGCTTTCCATCAATGAAAGGTAATTAAAGATTAGACAGCGCGCGTTTACCGTCACTTCTGGCCTTTTTTAAGGTAGGGAGTCAACTTTTTCCTAAGGTCGCGCACCCTGGGGAGAAGTCCTCACCGATGAAAATGTGTAGTTCCTGCAGCTTGCGTTTCGCTCTCAGAATGTTAACTTTTTGCTTGTAGAACACGCAGCGCGCAATCACAGGAGAGTCCGGCCTGTTGTTCATCGATGGACCCTATCAAAGTCAACATCTTCAGTCAAGTCTAATTTTTCTGTGAAGAGGTCCCTGAACACATTTTCACAGTCCGCCGGAGTCTCACTTTCTGTCCGAGGCAGTCCATAGAAGATGAGGTTGTTTCTCGTAGACCGCCCCTCCAGATCGTCAGTCTTCCTTTCTAAGTCATCCATCCTCTTTGTCAGATCCTGGTTCTCCTGACGTAACTGGCTGACTTCCTCCCGTAACCCCCGCAACTCCCCCTGCATGGCAGCATAGTCCTCCGTAGGGCGTGCATGTCCTGCTTCACGGCGTCAAATTACTCTCCATGGAGTTCAGCTTGCTCATGACGTCGTGAAGCGACAAGTCTCTCCCTGGTTGGTTGGATGCTCCGTCGTGTGGACGGCCAGGCCTCTCCAGGCTAGGTCGGCTGGTCAGTTGGGTCTGCCTCGTCTGCGATGAGTTGGGTCCTGGGTTGCTCTCAACATCACCGCACTGGAGAAGTAAATTCCCCCAGAAGAAATAGGAGAGGAGCAAACCTGACAGAGCACCGTCTATTCTGCACTTCAGACGAAGCATGGCGACCCGCATGACAACTTTCTGCCTTGCCCGTTTTGCCATGAAGGACTGAAAAATCGGCAGAAAGCAACCGCATGTCGCCCTGAAATTGGTGGCACTTGAAGGCATTGGTCCTTATGCAATCACTGCACAAATCTTGTGGCAAAAATCTTTCTTAATCCTGTGGAACGGACTGACAAACAACAGAGAAATGGAAGTGCGACTACACATGAAAAACGCCAGCTCACACCCCCCGAGAAGAGAGAGAGAGAGAGAGAGAGAGAGAGAGAGAGAGAGAGAGAGAGAGAGAGAGAGAGAGAGAGAGAGAGAGAGAGAGAGAGAGAGAGAGAGAGAGAAGGAACAGGGAAAAGAGACGTTGTCATACTACCACTCATTAAATTGAAACCGACTGCGGCGTTTCTGAAAAGATACGGAAAAAAGCAGATGACAACGCTAAAACGAGGTGCAAAGTAACGCTCATTTAATGCATGAAGCAAAACAGGTTGGTTCATTTTCAGACAAACGTGTTTTCTACAGACGCTACCAGCAACAGGTACCGGAATAGCTCAGTTGGTAGAGGCCGGACTCGTAATCTTGGTGATCCTGGGGTTGCGGGTTCGAACCTCCGCCGGGGCGTTTCGGTACAGGGGGATTTTTCCCTCGAGTTAACATTGGTTCTGACTCCATTTCCCATACAGTCCTTCGAATGAGACTATAAACCGAGGTTCCGTGTGTGAACACACGCATAACATCTTGCACACACGTAAAAACCCATCACCAACTTTCGGAAGAGTAGGCCAGGTTGGCCGTTGGTATGGATGACACGTACACATAGCATGCACCCTGCGTGAGAAATGGAAAGAATGAAGGAAGTAAGGAAAATGAATGATCGATATTGAACGATACTGACTGGATGACAGGGCAAACGACTGAATGAAGCGCCAGCTGGCAGCTCTTCAGTCGGCACTACCCAGGTAGGCAGCCCGTTGTGTAGAGTGTTGATTGTAAAGCGCTTAGAGCTTGGCCTCTAGCAGAGAATAGGCGCTATATAAGTATTCATTATTATTATTATTATAAATAAAGAACAGGTGAAAACTTAATAGATCGCTGTCAGCATGGGGAAAGAGAACATTCTAGTTGCATTAGAAAGAGGGAAAGAAGCATCAGTACTGATTTATAGTAGAAGTAGTATTGGGTCTCCCATTTCTAGTTTAAGATTGCCGCATGTGGTCAGATTCATCTTTCTTAAGCAGTCGACAGGCCCCACCCCCCCCCCCCCCCCCCCCCCCGTAGACACGCACGCTCACTTGCTTCTCTCTTTCTCTCTCTCGCTCTCTCCACTCTCTCTTTCTCTCTCTCTCTCACTCTCTTCTCTCTCTCTCTTCTCTCTCTCTCCTCTCTCTCTCTCTCTCTCTCGTTCTCTTTCTATCGCCCGCATGTCTGCCTGTCCGTCCGTCCGTCTGTCTCTGTCTGTCTAACGTCTGTCTGTCTCTCTCTTTCTCTCGATCTTCTTTCTCTCCCTGTCTCTCTCTCTCTCTGTCTGTCTGTCTGTTCTCTCTCTCTCTCTCTCTCTCTCTCTCTCTCTCTCTCTCTCTCTCTTTCTCTGTCTCTCACTCTGTGTGTGTGTGTGTGTGTGTGTGTGTGTGTGTGTGTGTGTGTGTGTGTGTGTGTGTGTGAAGTCAAGTCAAGTCGAGTCAAAATTATCTTTACTGAGGTTAAAGAATAAGCTTTCCAGCTTTTGTAATCCTGCCCTCACAAACAAGAAAAAAAACCCTAATACAACAAAACCACAAACCCCCCAAAACATTTGTAAAAGCACACAATTTCTATCACGCAAATACATAACTCTTATATCAAATATGGGACACTTATGAAACAATTATTGGAACATCAAGTTCAAGCAGAGAGAGAGAGAGAGAGAGAGAGAGAGAGAGAGAGAGAAGAGAGAGAGAGAGAGAGAGAGAGAGAGAGAGAGAGAGAGAGAGAGAGAGCGATGGTGATAAGGGGATCGAATTGATGGAAATGACTTTAACTGATGCGCAGAGTTTCTATCAGAAGCATTTTTTGTGGTTTTTTTAAATGTGTGTGTGTGTGTGTGTGTGTGTGTGTGTGTGTGTGTGTGTGTGTGTGTGTGTGTGTGTGTGTGTGTGTAGCAATGTGAAGAGATTTGCAAGGGTGACATCTGTAACGCAACTTGTCAGATGACCTTGTCATTATCATTCTTGACTTGAACAGTATCCTCACTTTCTGGAAATTCTGTGCTGGTAGTTTCCTCTTTCCTTTCTTTCTCTGTCACCCCCGCCACCACATCCCCCCTCCCCCTCCTCCTCTTCACTGTCATTTACAGTTCTGCCGCATGCATGGCCCATACTCCTGTCAAAATGTTTACCAGTTTCTTTTTGTTGTAATCTGGCAACCAGGCAGGGACGTTGTACGAACTGACCAGAGTCGTACTAGCTGTCGTTCTCCTGTGCTCCATTGGTCCATATGTATTTTTTTATGTTTTTTGTTTTTTTTTGTTTGTACATGCATATTCTTCGTTTTTTCGACAATGGCTTTACTTCAACAGGCTGGCGCCGTCAGAAATGACCTTGTCTTCTTTGTCTCAAGGATGTCAGTACATTAGTATCTAATGCAATTAATGTTAGTAACTTTATGAAGTTATGTTGTTTTGCTATCATTGCTTCCCCCCTCAACCCTCCCCACCTGCCCCCCCACCCCCTCCCCGTAATAATAGCCCTTTTGGGCGGCTTGACTGTGATGAAATAAAAAAGAGGAAGTATGTGTGGGCAGATGCAGTTCTCCCATGTACGCATGCGCGTGCGCGAACGCAGGGACACAGACACACAGACACACACAGACACACACAGACACACAGACACACACACACACACACACACACACACACACACACACACACACACACACACACGCACGCACGCACGCACGCACGCACGCACGCACACACACACACACACCCCGCAAGCGCTCACACACGCACGCACACACACACACACACACACACACACACACACACACACACACACACACACACACACACACACACGCACACACACACACACACAAAACACACACACCGCGCGCACGCACGCACGCCCCCCCCCCTCCCCCCTCACACACACACACACACACACACACACACACACACACACAACACACACACACACACACACACACACACACGTACACACACGCACACACTTGTACACGTACTCCAGTCACACACAACACGTACACACACACACACACACACACACACACACACCACACCCCACACACATACACACACACACACACACACACACACACAACACCCCTTGTACACGTACTCCAGTCACACACAAGTGCCGGCATCCATAATGCCTAAAAAGTAAAACTTTATTTTCGTAGATCTGCGAGCAAAGGGTGAAAGTAGACAGAATGAAGTTCATCTTCCGAACAGATTTGCATAAAGGAGAAGTAAATCACTTTCTTCGTGGACGTTATAGGTTTTGCGATTTACTGCAATAATATGACCTAAAAAGCCTGAATGTCAGTAAATCGAGGTCTAGTAAATCTAATAAAGTTCACAGACAGATTCATTTCAGCTTCCGGTTAATGATTACTTTTCAACAGTCAGCATGTGGAAAACGTTTACTGTTTTTAGTATCCTGTCATCAACAGTCTAGTTTATTATCGTTGTTTAAGACAAGCCAGTAACCAACGAGTTTGTTTAAACCAAAGAAACGAAAAACAATGATGACCTGAACATTTACGATTAATGATTGCCAACAGTCACAGGCTGTGGCTGGTAGTCTGTTCACTCATACACATCAGTTTAAGCCAGAATACAAACACATTTTGAATACGAATTTAAGTAGAAGGGAAATGTTCTGAATCCGCCAGCAGGCCAACATCACATGGAGTTCATCTGTCGACTGTGAAAAGAACTTCATAATTTCTATATGTCATGTTCTTTCTTCAAACCCCAATTCTCTGACTGTAGTAGACTATGGGCTGTACATAATAAGCGTTTGCTGTTAAAACATTAGCTCTTTCGTGGTGATACAGTTGTTATTATTTTTCCAATTTCTGTCTTCATTGTGGTACAAAATAAAATCAGTATGTCTGGTGAGATAAGTCATTTCCTAGAACTGGAGCAGCCACAGACACAGGCGCTCCCCCCTCGCTCTCACCCCCCCCCCCCAGTTTCTCTCTCTCCTCTCTCTCTCCTCTCTCTCCTCTCCCCTCTCTCTCTCTCTCTCTCCTCTCTCTCTCAGTGGCAGGAAGTGATGTTTATATGGATTCTTCTTCTTCTTCCTTCTTGTTCTTCTTCTTCTTCTGAGAGAGAGAGAGAGAGAGAGAAAAGAGAGAGAAAAGAGAGAGAAAAGAGAGAGAGAGAGAGAGAGAGAGATTGGGCGGTGGGGTGGTGGGGGAAGGGGGTGGAGAGGGAACGAGGCACGTGAAGAAGAAACAGAAAGGTCCAAAGAAGCTATCAGGAACGCAGTAGACGTCTAGTTGCACAGGTCTCACAACAGACCAAAGCACTGAACGTCACTCACCGTTGGTACGTGCCCAGATGCTGATGCGTTCACAGGAAGTGTCCTGCCCAGGTCCACCTCCCACCAGGGGTTGAGGTCACCATTGTCAAAGGTGTGGATACAGTTGGCGGGAATGTACCGCTGGTGTCTCCATTGGCCGCCCTGCTTGACGGCCTTGGGTAGAGTACTTGCTACTCTGACTGTATGCCTTTCCTGTGGCCACGTTGACTGTGAACACCACACACACACACACACACACACACACACACACACACACACACACACACACACACACACACGCACGGACACAAGCACGCGCGCACGCATGCACGCGCGCACACGCGCACCACGCACGCGCGCACGCACGCACATAAACGAATGCACGCAAATGCCACTTGTTCCCTGGCAGCGAAAACAAAAGTTATTAAAAAAATTAAATTTATATTTTTATATATATATATTTTATATAAATATTATTTATATATATATAATATATGTGTGGTTTTGTGTTTGTGTGTGTGTGTGTGTGTTGGTGGTGGGGGGGGGTGCCCGGCTGGTTGGAAACTTAGGGGGAAATTGGCGTACTTAGGGGTAAAATTTGGAAAGGGGCATCTAAGGGAAATGAATTATGGGGAAACAGGCTTCCTTAGGGTTAAAAATTGAGCTACGGGCCCTAAATTTACGGGGTAAAAATTTTGGGCAACAGAGCAAAAACTTATCGAAAACGATTTTTGGCAATTGACGGTCTTACGGTAAAAGTTTGGAAAAATAGGGCATACTTAGGGGAACATTTTATAGGCAATAAACGGTGCTTATGGGAAACAGTTATGGGCAAGGGGGCAGTCTTACAGTAACAATTATAGGAAATGGGAAACAATTTAGGTAATAGGACGCTTAGGGTAACATTATGGGCAAAGGTAACAATAAAAAGGGGGCATCATTAAAGTATTAGGGTAAAAATTATGGGCAAAGGCTACTTAGGGTATGTTTTAGGCAACCCGGAAAATAGAAAATAAAAGCCAACGGGGCGTACTTAAGTGCCAATGATGGGCAAAAACGCCCATAACAGCGAAAAAAAATAGAACGAACTTAGGGGAACAATTATGGCATTATTAATTTTTTGGCAATG
Organism: Conus ventricosus; assembly: GCA_018398815.1. Classification (NCBI taxonomy): domain Eukaryota; kingdom Metazoa; phylum Mollusca; class Gastropoda; order Neogastropoda; family Conidae; genus Conus; species Conus ventricosus. Next base: position 44,861,844 of record CM031615.1, on the reverse strand, counting down.
GGACAGTACCAATCATGGAAAGGCAGTTTTAGGTACAGTTATAAAATGGGCAATTTTTTTGTGTAAACGTTACAGCAGTAAGCAAACTTATGGGTAACGTTTAGGCAACAGTAGTACTTAGGGGTAAAAAAATGAAAATAGGGCAATCCCATAAATAACAATTAAAACAATGGATAGTTTTTAGAACAGTCTACCAGAAAGGCACTTCAGGTAAAATCATGGCAATAGACAGTATTTTAAGGGGAAATTTGTGAATGGAGTGCTTATGGTTAAATCAGGGGCAATAAACATAGAAGGGAAACATGGGAATGGGGCAGTTCTTAGGTAAAAAATCATGGAAATAAACAGTAGTTACAGGGAAACAGTTTGGTAATAGGGCAGCTTAGGGTAACAATCGGGCAATAAAACATAGTTACAGGGAACTTTAGGGGAATGGGGCGTTTTAGGGGAAAACAATCAGGGGCAATAGTTACAGTAGTTACTTTTGGGAAAAAAGGGGGGTTAGGACGGGTGTTATGGGGTAACAATCATGGGCAATAGAAAAGTACAGGGAACAGTTATGGGAAATAGGGCAGTGTTTGGGGTAAAAATCATGGGCAAAGAACAGTAGTTACGGGAACATTTATGGGAATGGGGCAGTGCTTAGGGGTAAAATCAGGGGCAATAGAAAATAGTTAATAAAACGTTACGGGTAATAGGCAGTATTTATAGCTAACATTTTAGGAAATTTGGGGGAACAGTATGGAATAGGCATAGCCTTACGGCAACGTAAGGGTACAGGGCAATATCTACGGGTATTAAAATGCAACAACACATCGAATCAAGGAGCAACATCCCAAGCCCCCCACTGACGTCCACAGTCATGATGACAACACAGGGTAAAAAAGAAAAAACAGTCTTGGAAAAAGGGGGACACAGAGCACCAGGGAAAACACCCCTTAGGGGTCCATCATAGAACAGCAACAGTAAGCACAAGGAAGTCACCGTTATGGGTGCCATCAAAAATAACAGAGCAACATCAGAGCACCCAAGGGGTCACCCCCTTTGGTGTGCCCTCATGTAACCCGAGCAACACAGAGACCAAAAGGGAAACACCCCCTTTGGGGGGCCAGCATGTAACAGACAAACAGCGGGCCCAAGGGAAGTCACCCGTTATGGTGTGCAATCAAATTAAGAACAACGCACATGGGACGTCATTTCCAAAAACAAGGTAAAGGACAGCCCAAAGATAGGAAAGCATCCCGGGCAAAAAATTCATTATGACGGGAAAACAGTCAGGGCAAAAAACAACACATGGACGACAGTCATCCATGACATAAAAATCGCAAATTAAAAAGGAAACAGTCAAACCCAAAACAACAGCGGGGGGAACATAATTCTTAAAAAATGACAGTCATTGGCAAGGCAACAGTCATGGCGCAGTCATCCTGACTAACAAAAGTATAGGGAAACGGACAGCATCATGGGTAAACCCCATTTTAGGGGAAAAAAAAGTCTTTTTAAAAGGAAAATCATGGGGACACATTTAGACAAACAAAGTCATAAACGGACACATCTGGCCAATTTATGAACAAAGTCAAAGGGCAAAGGACACATCATGAAAAAAGGTCAAACACAGGAAAAAAACGGTCCAAAAGGAAAAGGAAAAAAGGTCATTCAAAAAAAAAAAAAAAAAAAAAAAAAAAAAAAAAAAAAAAAAAAAAAAAAAAAAAAAAAAAAAAAAAAAAAAAAAAAAAAAAAAAAAAAAAAAAAAAAAAAAAAAATTTTTTTTTTTTTTTTTTTTTTTTTTTTTTTTTTTTTTTTTTTTTTTTTTTTTTTTAAAAGGGAAAAAAAAACAGTCATGGGGACAACAAAGGAAACCTATAAAAAAAAATCATGGACAACAGGGGTAAAGTTCCCCCCCCGGGGGGGGGCCGGACAAAGTCATTTCATGGGGGAAAAAAAGGAAAAACAACCCCTTTCTGGGGGGAAAACTCAGTCATAGACAAAGAATCATGGTACATCATTCAGCATGAATACAAGTCATAGGTAACAGGACAGCAGTCAGGGTAACAGTCATTCATGGCTAACAAAAGTCATCAGACATACTAAAAGTCATAGGTAAGGACAGCAGTCATGGGCGACAGTCATTCATGACGGGACAATAGTCATGGACAACAGGACATCAGTCATGAACAACAGGATAACAGTCATGAACAACAGGACACAGTCATGGACTACAGGTCAACAATCATGGACTACAGGTCAACAATCATGGACATCATGGACTACAGGTCAACAATCATGGACTACAGGTCAACAATCATGGACAACAGGATACAGTCATGGGCGACAGTCATTCATGACGGGCAACAGTCATGGACAACAGGACAACAGTCATGGACAACAGGACAACAGTCATGAACTACAGTCAACAATCATGGACTACAGGTCAACAATCATGGACTACATGTCAACAATCATGGACAACAGGATAACAGTCATGGGCGACAGTCATTCATGATGGGACAACAGTCATGGACAACAGGACAACAATCATGGACAACAGGACAACAGTCATGGACAACAGGACAACAATTATGGACAACAGGTCAACAATCATGGACAACAGGTCAACAATTATGGACAACAGGATAACAGTCATGGGCGACAGTCATTCATGATGGGACAATAGTCATGGACAACAGGTCAACAATCATGGACAACAGGATAACAGTCATGGGCGACAGTCATTCATGATGGGACAACAGTCATGGACAACAGGACAACAGTCATGGACAACAGGATAACAGTCATGGGCGACAGGACAACAATCATGGACAACAGGACAACAGTCATGGGCAACAGGACAACAGTCATGGGCAACAGGATAACAGTCATGGGCGACAGGACAACAATCATGGACAACAGGACAACAGTCATGGGCAACAGGATAACAGTCATGGGCGACAGGACAACAATCATGGACAACAGGACAACAGTCATGGACAACAGGTCAACAATCATGGACAACAGGATAACAGTCATGGGCGACAGGCATTCATGACATAAGAACTGTTATGGACAACAGAACAACAGTCATGGACAACTGGACAACAGTCATGGACAACAGGACAACAGACTTGGGCAACAGTCGTTCATGACATAAGAACTGTTATGGACAAGACGACAACAGTCATGGACCACAGGACAACAGTTGTGGCCAACAGGACAACAGTCATGGGCGACAGTCATTCAGTCATTCACACACACTCACATGTGCAAGAGCACATGCATTCTCACGTATCCATATACACACGGCTTATCCGCATTTTCTATTTCACATTGTCTGTTATAAGAAAACATGTACTACCATTATATTCACTGACAATTACGTGCCATGCGTATATCAACACACTCTTGAATGCATGCACGTACACACGCGAGCCCCAAACACACACACACACACACACACACACACACCACACACACACACACACACACACACACACACACACACACACATGCGCGCGCGCGTGCGCAAAACCGGCCCATTCTTTTCCGTGTAAACCTCCCCCTGCCCCCTACGCACACACACTCACACATTTATAAGATGTGAATGCACGGAAGTGCACGCACACACACATACGAGCGCGCATGCGCACACGCACACACACACACACACACACACACACACACACATACACACGCACGCTCGCACGCACGCACGCACGCACATACACTCATAGATGCAGGAACGCACGTGCGCGCGCACTCACGCACTCACGCACACACACACCACACACACACACACACACACACACACACACACACACACACACACACACACACACACACACACACACACATTTGTAGACATACAGAGATATGCAAAGGGACAGGAAGCAAATTTCAACTTTGTCGATCATTGTGGCATTTTGAATACAGTGAGATCTGGATTTCACAACATGACGAAAGTTTGGGGGGATCGTCTGCTGAGCGATAAACAAATGAAACACGAAACGTCTGTGTGTTATGTGACACTGTTAGTCCACACAAAGGTCCTATCAGGAGGGCTATTTATGTAGTCAGTCAAAAGGTAAGAGGTATCGCTGCGCTCTTCACGCCG
>CM031615.1:44845236-44852736 GCA_018398815.1 Conus ventricosus | reverse complement strand
TCATGTTTGTCATTGTTATTTTTTTAAAGCGAAATATATATTTTGAAAATTTTAGCTGAAATTTTAGGGAAAATATTTAAATGGTTCGTTTTCCCCATATTTCACAACCATTAAATTTCATACTGGAATAATCATTTTATCAAAAAAATCTAAAATAACATGAATAGGTAAATCCTTTGTTTTGCCTTCTGTATCAATTTAACATGGCTTTATATCACACACACACCACACAACACACACACACACACACACACACACACAACACCACACAAACACAAACACAACCCCAACACACACACACCCCAACACACAACACCACCACACCACACACACACACACACACACACACACATTCAGCTGGCTACCTGTCGATCTAGTCTTACTCCTTTTTAAATGTGGGACATAGAAGCCTTCACAGTCTGAATGGGCTTTCAGTTCAAGTCCAACACCGTGTCTCCTGCTTTTGTTGCCATGTCTTTTGCCTTCTCTCTGCCGCTTTTTTGTGTCGACCGAATGTTCAGGAAGAAGCCGAAAGTAACGCGTGGCTGCGCTTCATTTGCTTCGCTGGCCTGCCCTATGTTATGACTAGAACAGACACGAGAGTGTCCGACTTTATTCAGTTGCGTGCGTTTTTCGTTGTCTGTGACATAAATTGACTTGAAATCTACTTGATCTTTTGTTTCACTTTTACTTTTTATCTTTCAAAGACGAAGGTGAGGAAGATGCGTAGTTTTCGCTGTATAAACTATTTGTTCAGCCTGCAGCTGAACGAGTACACCAACAAAACGCGTACAACCATCAGTATCGGTGGAAGACACACACATGCATACAACAGTCACACACACACACACACACACACACACACACACACCACACCACACACACACACACACACACACACACACGGACGCACGGACGCAGAGTGAACACACACACACACACACACACACACACACACAACACACACACACACACACACAACACACACACACACACATTTTCACAGATGCGTGCTCTCTCTTTCTCTCTCTCTCTCTCTCTCTCTCTCTCCTCTCTCTCTCTCTCTCTCTCTCTTTTGTGTCTGTCTGTCTGTTGTCTGTCTCTCTCTCTCTCTCTCTCACACACACACACACACACACACACCACACACACCACACACACACACCACACACACACACACATGCATGTTACCCTGCATGCGCAGAGAGAGAGAGAGAGAGGAGAGAGAGAGAAGAGAGAGAGGAGAGAGAGAGAGAGAAAGATGCGAATCGGAACGTGAACCAGAGAGTGACAGAGACAGACAAAGACAAATGAATAAAAGTTATCAGTTACCGTCATCTGTCCACGAACGACAACCCGACAGTCACAGGCACAGGCAGATCAGTCCAATGCCAGTCCGACCCATGGTCACTACAGACAGCACGGAGCTGACCACAGTTCCTGATGATAGTGCCTACTCACAGGACAAAACAGACCGTAGTAGAATGTTAGTCCTCCAACATCAGTACATGACGAAGAAAAAGATCAGTTCCACGTTCCGCTCTGTACCGTCCACCCCGTTGGCTGACACACTGTGTATTGCAGAAGGCCCACCTCTTGCTCTTAAGCTCAACTCAACACGGAATAGAAAATTCCAACAGTTCAGATTCAATGTCCTTTTATGGTGGCCTGACAACGAATGTGCACGAGTGTAAGAGGTATAGATTACATTTGCTATTTGATACAGGGTCAGTTGATCCCCCCTCCCCCCCCCCCCCTCTCTCTCTCTCTCTTCTCTGTCTGTCTGTCTGTCTGTCTCTCTCTCTCTCTCTTCTCTCTCTCTCTCTCTCTCTCTCTCTCTCTCTCCCTTCCTCTCTCTCTCTCTCTCTCTCTTTGTCTCTCTCTCTCTCTGTGTGTGTGTGTGTTGTGGTGTGTGTGTGTGTGTGTGTGAGTGTGTGTGTGTGTGTGTGTGTGTGTGTGTGCGTCGCGCGTGTGTGTAAGTGTGTGTGTGTGTGTGTGGTGTGTGGTGTGTGCGCAGCGCGCGCGCGCGCGTGCGCACATCGGTCCCTAATCCTCTGTCCTTCCCTGCTAGTCTTCACCCTCCTTTGAACATAAAATGTCTACATAGTGTTGAACAGCCTATTTAATTCATTTGTCACATTCATTTGTCCTAAACTCTCACATGTGGCTCCAAGCGCCATACCCACGGGACCTTGCCTCAGCAGGCATGCCAAACCATGTGAGGGGGTAATGTTAACATGGCATTACTGGGCGTAACCTCAAGTAGTAGGCGACCGGCCAAGGCGGATATAAGTTCCAAGATGAACCCAACGGCTACATGTTCAAGACCAAGGCGAGCCACCGTGGACGAGGATATCGGCTGTGGTCTGGCATGGAGAGGGAGGGATCCCGCATGCGTCACTGCCCAAGACCACACCCATGAGAATGACAACCAAAGACGATTCCATACCGGCTCGGTCGTCGCCGGGACAACAAGGACCGCCTCTTCCGTCGACGGTCTTCAGGGCGAAAGTGGAAAAAATATGCTACTGGTGGACCAAAAAGCATCCGTGCCAGGGATAACATCGTAATCGGCACATGGAATGTCAACACACTTAATGGCGCTGGAAGACTGGAACAACTGGAACATGAAATGAAGGATATCGTTGGAATATCCTAGGGTTGTGCGAAGTACGCTGGAAAAATTTCGGAGAGATAAACACCCCAGAAGGCCACAAATTCTACTACAGTGGCAGGGAAGATTATCATGAACACGGGGTAGGGTTTCTAGTCAACAAGAACACAATCAATAGTTGTAATGGCTTGCAGACCGGTCTCAAGTCGAATCATGACCTTACGTCTGGGGCAAAACCATTCAACATCACCATCCTACAGGGTTATGCCCACATTCGGCTAAAAGCGACGAAGAAGTCGAAGAATTCTATGGCCAGGTACAGGAAGCGCTCGACGAAATACCCAAAAAAGATATCATAGTGGTACAAGGTGACTGGAATTGCTAAGATCGGAAAAGACTCGTGCAAAGATTGGAAAACACATGTGGACCCTATTGTAACACTCTAACAAATGAGAGAGGACTGAGACTCCTGGAATTTGCAAAGTCAAACAACCTGAAGATAACGAACACCTTCGGTCCACACAAGATGTCCAGGGAAATAACATGGCATAGTCCTGGAGGATTATATCACAATCAAATCGATTACATCATGGTAAAAACAACGCTTCCAATCGAGTGTCAACATTGCCAGAACCAGAGCTTCCTGGAGCAGACATTGGAAGCGACCACGAAATGGTCCTCATGACATTCGCACTCCGCCTCAAAACAATAACAAGAAAGGAAACATCAGGCTAAAGTTCAATCTGGAGAAGCTAAAAGACCCTAACATATAAGGAAGCATTTCAAGCAAATATTGGAGGAAAATTTGCACCTCTACTTGTCCTGGCAAACGAAGACATTAACATAGAATCCTTCACCGACTCCTTCAACAAAGCTGTCACAGAAACAGCAGCAGAAGTGCTTGGTAAACATTCGGCCAGAAGAAGAAGCCATGGGTCAACCGACGAAATTCTGGAACTTTGTGACAAACGTCGGGAATTGAAAAAACAAAAAGAACAACCAGAAGGAAAAGAGAGTACAATGATGCTAACAAGAAGGTTAAAACTGAGATGAAGGCAGCAATGGAAACTTGGATTGACAACCAATGCCAAGAGATTGATAATAATCTGAAAAACAACAACAGCAAAGCAGCCTACAAAATTGTCAAGGACCTAACGGGAAAGAACAAGCCAAGACAACAACGATCCATGACAAAAACGGTAAATGTCTCAACGATGATGAAAAGATACTACAACGATGGACAGAATACTGTTCTGAGCTTTACTCGTACAACGCTGAGGGAAATCCATCAATCCTTGTCGCGCCGGAACCAACAAATAACAGCAAGGATAATATAAACCGTGAGGGAAATCATTAGAGCCTTATCATCAATGAAAGCAGGAAAATCGCCCGGTGTTGACACATACCGGCAGAATTGATCAAGGCAGGAGGAGATCCAATGGTGGACATGTTACTTGCAATATGCAACAGAATCTGGGAAACCGGGGAATGGCCCACTCCCTGGACGCAGTCACTTATCATCACGCTACCAAAGAAAGGCAACCTACAGCAATGCCAAAATTATCGCACGATTAGCCTCATCAGCCACCCAAGCAAAGTTATGCTGAAAGTAATCCTGAATAGACTGAACCCACAAGCAGAAAAGATCATCGCTGAAGAACAGGCGGGGTTCAGGCCAGGACGAAGTACTATAGAGCAGATATTCAATCTAAGAATACTGTGTGAGAAGTACAACCAACACCAACAACATCTGTACCACGTATTCATAGACTTCAAGAAGGCCTTCGACCGAGTGTGACACGAAGCATTATGGGCAACAATGAAACTCTTCAACATCAATGCCAACCTCATCAGAATTATTGAAAGCCTCTACAATAAAGCCACCAGTGCCGTTTCTTCGGTAACAACATAGGCGAGTGGTTCCGAACTACCGTTGGAGTGCGACAGGGCTGCCTACTCTCCCCCACACTTTTCAATGTCTTCCTTGAGAGAATTATGACCGATGCGCTAGAAGACCATGAAGGAACTGTAAATATTGGAGGGAGAACCATCACAACCTCCGTTTTGCCGACGACATAGATGGACTAGCTGGAAACGAACAAGAGCTAGTGCACCTGATCAACAGACTCAACAACACCTCTGCTGATTATGGATGGAAATAAGTGCGGAAAAGACAAGGTCATGACTAACAACCCAATCGGCTTTACCCAAGACTAACCATCAACAGCAAAAGCTTGAGCCAGTCAATACATTAGTACTTGGGGGCAACAATCTCAGACGAAGGTTCAAGACTGAATCATCTCAAGAGTCGCTCAGACCACAGCCACGCTATCTAAGCTAAGCCTCTTTGGAGAAATAAAAACATCCCCATCAGCTCAAAGATTAGACATCGACCCTTAGTCATGGGATATTCTTTAGCTTGGAGTCAGGACGCTGAAACCAGCCCTTTGAAAAAAAAAGATCCAAACAAGGGAAATGAGGTGCTTCAGACGACTCCTTGGGGCATCCTACAGAGATCACATCCCAATGGGGAATTTAAAAAAGCGCATCAAAAAAGAAATTGGTCCATTGTCATCTCCTAACCCGTAAAAAGACGCAAATTTGAAATGGTAGGGCACATCACACATCAACGGGCCTTTCCCAAGACAATCATGCAGGGCACAGTACCAGGAAAAAAGGCAAAAGGGGTCGACAAAAAAAAGATGGGAGGAAAACACACGGGTGGACGGGCCTGCGGCTGAGAAATCTTTGCGGGGGGCAAAAAACAGAGGGGAAATGGAGAAGGAGGTTTCACTGCTTCAAGGGCCCCCCACGGACCGAGTCAAAAGGGATAAGGGGGCAAGTCAAGTCAAGTCAAGTCACAGACATCCCCTGACGCAAGGGGGAAATTTTTCGGCCCAGCAACAACACCAGCCATGTTGTGCATCCCGAAAAGATCCTTCCTCGGACTTCATGGACTTCCGGACTTTAAACGGACAACGATTTCCCGGGCTTCCACCCCCCCCCTACGTGACTGAGGACAGAAGCTCTGCAAAGCCCCGGCGAAAAAGGATGGAAAATGAGTTGTTGACAGGGTTATTTGGGGGTGGATCAAATGCATTTTTCTTGTCTTCCCCTTCCCCCCTACCCCCCCCCACCCTTCCCCCCCTTTCTCCTACCCCCACTATTCCGCCTTCTCTAATCGATCTTTTGATTGTCTATTTCTGTTGTAAGATTTGCCCAAAGTCTCCCCTGCTACCCCCTCCTTCTCCACCACCTGTGTGTGTGTGTGTGTGTGTGTGTGTGTGTGTGTGGTGTGTGTGTGTGTGTGTGTTGTGGTGGCGCGCATGCGTGCGTGCGCATTGTGTGGTGTGTGTGTGTGTGTGTGTGTTGTGTGTGTGTGTGTGTGTGTGTGTGTGTGTGCGCATGTGTTGTGTGTGAGTGAGTGTGTGTGTGCGTGTGTGTGTGTGCGTGCGTTGTGTGTGTGCTGTCGGCTGTGTGTGTGTGTGTGTGTGTGTGTGTGTGTGTGTGTGTGTGTGTGTGTGTGTGTGTGATCCATCTGTAACTATAGACCTTTTGTCTTCTGTGCAGGGGGAAATAACCAAACATGGAGTGTATCTTGCTACCATGATAAAAAAATGATGAAATAATGGTGAAATAATGACGCCACACATCAAACGTGTGCCTTACTGACCAATCGTCTAGCTGAAATGACATCACGGAACAACAAACAAACAGGATGAGATTTTCCAAGAAAAGGAGAAATAAAGAGTGATACCAGTAAAGCAGCTGCAGCTGCGCATAAACTGCATCTGACATATGACACCTACAAGCGACCCAACTGGAGAATGGAACAAATACTATTAATTTTCATCAAGAATGGCACAGCAGACGATCCTATGAAGATAATCAAACACATGATTATCTCTTCCCTCTCCAACTCTCTCACTCTCATCCTGCTCTTGAGAGTGAATGAGTGCGTGATAGCCTGAGATAACACACGGTTCTCTGCAACAGAAGGGAGACCGGTCTTTGCAGGTCGCTATTTTCCGTTGGTAGGATGATTGACAAAGCACAACATTTTACATGAATACGGGCTTAGGTTTTTGGTCCTTAGCCATTGAAACTATTTTCACATCCCTCCTAAATTAAAGTGCAACCATAGTTCAGCTTTCCATGATTTTGCTGAAAATTGAGTCTTGATACATTAGTTTATTTTTTACAATTTTTAAGTCGTACATTCGGGCAGCAATTCAATTAAACTTAGTAAGTCTGGGCGAATTCTGTCATCGAATAACAGGACAATGAAGGTTAATTGGTGAGAGAGAGAGAGAGGAGAGAGTAGAGAGAGAAGAGAGAGAGAGAGAGAGAGAGAGAGAGAGAGAGAGATGTAGAAAAGAAAATATCATTTTTCTGTCACCTGGTTTGGAAGGAATGGTTACATTGAACTTAGGTATAGTTCTAAGATGAATGTATCTGCTTTGGTGCAGACATAACTTCCTAAAGCATTGATACGGAAAAAGATGACATAAATCGTAATTATGAAAATGACTTATATTGTTTCAATTTTATCTACGTTATGTAATGCAGAGGGTATATGTAAACAACGAATGCTAGATCTGAATGGTTTAGTTCAGAGCTGTTTTTGAAATATCAGTTTCAAGAATGTGTTCATAGTTGCATTTTGTCTTTCAGTATAGTTTCAACAGAGTCATTTTATGTCAGGGGCAGATGTCATCCGAACATTGTTTTGTGTGGATATAATCTTTTTTTTTTAATTTTTTTTAGCCATCCCAAGATATATTCATAAAACAGTCTCATTCATTTCTCGGGGGAAGTTGGACAGAATGTTCAGTTAGCTCTCTTTTCAGAAACAGCAACAAGGTGACATGTTAACTTTTCAGCTA
>CM031615.1:44826923-44839236 GCA_018398815.1 Conus ventricosus | reverse complement strand
GCGTATGAGTAAAGTTTGACGACGGTTTATAAAGGTGTAGTCTTGATGCTAAACCAATCCGGGACCGTCTTCGCGTCCGATCCGGAAGCGTTTTTGGGGGCGCGAACACCCCCGTAGGCCGCGGGAATGAGCGGGGGTAAAATACAGGCGCTCTAATTTCCTATTTTTTCCCAGGGGACGTCGCCTCGTTTTCTTTTTCTCTTGTCTTTCTTCCTTTTTGGTCTCCCTTTTTCTTCCTCTTCTTCGCGTTGCTCCTCTTTCCGTTTTAAGAGCGAAGGGGACGCTGTCGCTGAAAGACGAGGCTCCTCGTCCCCTAGAAAGTCTCGATGGGCCGGGTTGCCTATCCATTCTTAGGCGGGTTCATACGTCTCAAAGCGCCCGCGAACGCTCGCCACCCTTCCCGGATCCGGCTGTCCTTTCCTGCGTCTTAGCACGTCGTTGACCAGGTCGGTGAGATTGGATTTTTCCAGCACCCTCCCGCTCAGGAGCACTTCCCTTTATCGTTCCAAGCCAGGTCGCGGTCCGTTTAATGCGGTCCAAGAGCAAGGAGGCTTTTTTTCTCATGGTTTTCGGGACGCTCTCCAACACTTCCGGACGACGACGTCTTCTTCCTTCTTCCCCTCACCCTCCTCTTCCTCTCCCATCCGCTGGTCAGTCGCCGTCGCTGCGATGGCGGAGAATCGCCGCTGTTGCTGCGAGGGAGAGCTCTTATATTGATTGTAACGTCTTAAAAACCGAAAAAGCAGTTGCTGCAATTCAGAGGCTTTTACATCGTCATCTTCGTTTCGTTTTAGTAGGCGCGTGGAGCACGTTCGTCATATCCCCGTCTAACTTCCTCAGGCTTTCCTTGGTGGCGTCCGGGACGGGCTCTGAAAGAGTGTCCAAGACCCTTGGGTCTACCAAGACCATTCGTTTAGCCATTCTACAAAAGACTGGAAATCAACCCCAAAACGGGCTTCAGCAGGAGCGGGAGAAAGCCCCCTTTTTGCAAAATCACTTTCGTCTTTTTCTGGGACGTTTTCTTTTTGGTCAGCTCCCTTAACGCCCTTTTGTGCTTGCGCAGGTTCTTCTTCTGTGTGGGCCGTGAGGGGCACGTTGCCTTTTAACACGTTCAGGCAACATTCGCACAAAAATCGCAGTAGGTCCGGTTGGGCCAAATTCAGTATCGCCTTGACGGCGGAGGCTTGGATACGGACAGCATTTTCAGGGTGGGGCTATATTTTTTTTATTCTGTCCGTCATGTTCCTTTTTTTTTTTTTCTTTTACTTGGGCACGTACACGATCTGACGTTCGGTCGGAAATACGTTGGTCCTCAGCCGATACAGGTCCGGGGTGCTCTGCTTCAGGTCCACAAACAACAATAGCCGTGGGGGCGTTTGCGTGGCGTCTTTATAAGCGTTCTAGCACGTACTTATGGTTTCCGGGGCGCATCTGCCTGGCTAGAACGGCGATTTGGGTGGCGTCTCTGGATTCTTGAACAGGACCAGATAGTGGCTATTCAAATGAATCGTTCTGGCTTTCTGTGAAAGAGGTTCTGCGTAATATAGATCACGCTCACGTCTCTGTGATGGCTCTGTTGAGTAAAGACCTTGGTTATTCTGTCGTCCGTTTGACCCATAAGATCGTCGATGACAATAACCTTCTTATCCCGGGCTGCCATTCCTCCACATCGGAAGACCGTTCGATCAGTTTGGCGTTCGGTAGATCTCTCAGGTGGTCCTCCTGCCATTCCCCGTAACACCACACTACTTCTTCGGGAGGAGGTCGTATCATCTCGTCTTTGTAACGGATCAGTTCTTTCAAAGAACCTCGTTTTACCGGCCGAGGTCGGTCCGGCCACGACGCAGGTCAGGGGATGAATCCACGCTGGGTCCATGGTTACGAAAAACGGGACCGTGGATTGGTACAGGAACCTATATCTCTTTCAAGCTATAACGTAGGACCTTCCTTTCGATCGATTAAACGTTTCTCAATTACTTTTTTCAGCCGGCAGAGGACCGTAAATTCGGATTAAACGACCCCTTGGCAGAAACCGCCAACATGTGACGTAATGGCACTGGGAGGGGGTACGAAACGTCAAGTATTTTCCGCATCCAGGTCAGTAGGACGCAAACTCTGACGTAAAGGAATGCGGTGTACGAAACGACAAGTATTTTCCCCTGGTTATTCCGAGAGATGTCGTGTACTCCCGTTTCTCGGTTAGTAAGGCGTCTATGCGTCTGGCGAATGATGGTGTGATTCCTGTGACTCTCTGATACGCTTTGTGCATACACATACGCGCACGGATGTAAAAATGCCAACGCCGATCACACACAGAGGACACACACACACAATAACTCTCACCGGTGTTGACTACAGTTATTCGTTCGTACTCGAGCGGTTTTTTTTTTGTTTTTTTTTTAACTAAGAAAAGCGCGCATACCTCGCACGCCCAAGACGCTCGAGTACGACTTGGCGCGCGCCCGAAGTGGGTCACGTAGGCAGACACACACGCGCGCGCGCGCGCGCGTATAGGGACTAGTAGGCGCACAAACAAACGCAGCCACTCGTTGCCAGAAAATAAAAGAAGGTAAGGGAAGGGGGAGAGAAAGTCGGGGTTAAGACGTACATCCTTTATTCATACGGACATACAGACACACGCACGCACACAGACGCACTTACACACGCGCGCTAGCCAACACAAACACACACACGCACGAGCGCACGCACAGACACGCGCGGACGCGCGCGCGCGCAGACACACAGACACACACGCTGCAACAACAAAACAAAAAAAACATTCTTTTAAAAATATATATATATAAGTCGAGCCCTCCCTGTTTTTTCTCTCTGTGTCACTCACACACGCGCATACGCACGCACGCGCGCACACGCACACACTACAGACAAGGCAGGGAGAAGCCAGTAGCGGGCGAGGGCAGTCGGTCTACACGAGTAGCGTATAGTGGCTGCCGCTGCGACAATGCCAGAAATATAAAAACTGCACCACACAGTTTCCCCACCACCACCACCACGACGTCTCTGCCTTCCCACTCACACACCCTCTCTCCTCTCGCTCACAAGACACACGCACACACGCGCGCGCGCGCGCAGACACACAGACACACACACACACAGACGCAGTCGCGGGCCACTGCTGGGCCTTTTCTCAGCGCGAGAGAAAAAATAGACCGGGTGATGTCATCGACCGAGTTTTTTTTTAAGGGATCATGGGAAGATAACTCTAATCTTACTTTCGATACAAAACCGCGCGAGAGTGCCGGCCCCTGATGGCCGCCATCTTGCACCGCCGACATCCGGCTCCCACATCCGGGTACTTCGCGTAAACAAACCGTGACCTCTGACCCCCAGATTCCTTCTTTCTTCCCACTCGGCCGAAGCTTTGCACCCGTTGTGATAGGCAACGGGCCTGCTATATACTACTGCCAACTGCATGTCTGCAAAAGACGCGCCTTCATTTAGAGTGAGCACACACTCCCTTGCAGTACCTGATAATCCAGAAAAAAGGTTGCATGGCCTTTTGTTCCTCAGACAATTGGTACGAACTTGCTACCTTGTCAAAATGCTCCAAGAAAATATCAATGTCCTCACTAGGTCTGAACTCTGGAAGCTTTAATTTTGGGCCTCTAACTCTATCACTTGCCTGTTGATTAACCCCCTGATTTACAGATGCGGGAGTCCGCGAAAGAAGTTGTTCCATCTCTTCCCTACGCAGAGCTTCCTGTCTGGCAGCCTCGTCCCTACGCTGATCTAACTCTTCCCGATGGAGGGCTTCCTGTCTGACAGCCTCTTCCCTACGCAGCGTTGCCTCTTCCCTACGCAGAGCTTCCTGTCTGGCAGCCTCTTCCCTACGCAGAGCTTCCTGTCTGGCAGTCTCCTCTCTGCGCAGAGCCTCCATCCTGTCTAGCTCTTCCCTCCGCAGGGCTTCCTGCCTGGAAGCCTCTTCCTTACGCCGAGTTTCCTCTTCCCCACGGAGGGCTTCCTGCTTGGCAGCCTCTTCCCTACGCCGAGTTTCCTCTTCCCGACGGAGGGCTGCATCCTCTCGTCGCTGTTGCTCCAAAAACATCAGGACAGAGGCGATATCCTGAGCAGGATTCACCACTCCCGACACGGGAGGATGACCCGTTTGACCCGTCCCTTGGGTCTCGACTTTCCCCTGAGGAAAGTCTCCCGGAGCATGCTCCTTACGAGGGAAGCATGGAGAAGAGAGGGTTTTGGTTTCTGCGACTCAACAGAATCCCACAGTTGCTTCACTATACTCTGACGCTTCCGAGCGGAAGTGCCAGTCGGGTCTCAGCAGGAAGATCCCCTAGCGAAGAAGTAGTGAAAGTACTCGCTGGACTATCGGCTACAGCACTGGAATAAGTGGAAGTCACTGTAATCGAAGTACTGGTACTAATAGTAGGGACTACATTTTGAAGACCTTTCTTCTTCGACGCACGCGTCGCCATACCACCAGCACCGGACGTTGCCATGACAACTATATCCTACGGTTATCAAATACAGGGAAAGACAATTCCACTTGAAAAACAGATACCGCACGGATATGTCACGTCTCTTGGTGACTGACTGAGAAACAGCAAATAATTTTTTTAAAAATGTCAACGTACAATGTCCAGGCTGCTCCCACTCTGGCAACACCGCGCTCCACAACACGAGCAACAGTGCGGTGAGGCTCACCGACAAAAAAAAAAGACAGAAGGAATCCGGAGAAAAGAAAAAGCGACACTAACGTCCGATACAACCACCTGTACTCAATAACCCGGTAGAGAAAACTGGTTAAATATAAAACAGGAATGGCAGACTGAGTGGCAACAGAAAGGAAAGTCTTACGGCCGTATCTGTGTGAGGCACCCAGCGGAAAGAGGTCTGGACGCGGTCGATTCCCCTTCGTCTCAACTCGATCCCCCCAGTCACACCAGATGTTCTTTCAGGCCACCAACAGACTCCCTACACACTAGCGTCACCCAGCCAACCACCCACAAACAAACACGACAAACTAACTAAACGTATACAAAACAGACAGAACTGGACGGGTACCCGCGAAACGAGAGAGACAGTCAGAGCCCTTCACATCCCGGACGAGGCCCCACAAATGTCACGACCGACCCCTGGAGGTCTGCCCTGACAGGATCGGTCTAGATGGGAGTGAAGGGAGTGACTGACCTCACACGCCCCGCAAGAGACCACACAAGAAAGATTACAATACAATACACCATTTATTCACACCAACACACATGTAGTCACAAATAAGCATCCCAACACACACAACATGCACAATCACAATTAAGCATTTCAACACACACAACATACACATAGTCACAAACAAGCATTTCAACGCACACAACATAACCATAATCATAAATAAGCATTTCCAACACACGTTCCTTTTTTGTGCTTCATGAGGTTCCCCCTCACCACTGTCTCTCCAAAGTCCTCTGAGAGTACCGTGTCGAATCGGGTGTCCCAAACCGAGTCTGATCTTGAACAGAGTCTTTCAATGCCGACACCCTTGACACACACACAACCCCAAATTGCACGACACAGAGCTAACCACACTGGTCACATGCGCTGTAGGAAGTCCGAGGACAGTGGAGAACGCCTCCCGTGGGACGAGGCGTTGTCGCGGAAAGTCCCGGACAGGGTTAGGACCAACCAGCAAGGTCCACGTGCTCCTCACTGCGTAGCCCCAACAGCGCAAGCTTCGGGTGAAGCCCCCGGAGGAGAGAAAACGGAAGGAACTGGAAGGAAAGAAGGGTACTAGAACCCCGCAGTCAGTACGGTCTGAAATTTGCTGCTTAATCCTAACAGTCACTCGCATGATGGGCGAGGGAGGTGTTTGCTGAATACATTAGTAACACCAGCTCAACACAGACCTGAGCATAACATAGTCAACAAACCAAATGAGGAATGTTCGCTAAAGGTCTCCTCACACGAAGCAGGTAAGAGATTACATTAACAGGCTAAACAAACGAATAGCAATTTATATCTTCATCCTTCCCTCACTCACGTTCAACATTTTCCTTTCTTAGGAACTGAACTAATACAGCAACCATTGCTTTATAACTGCCACCACATTTGCAAACAATAATAATTCAATGGCACAATTATCCCCACACTTTATAGCAACATTTCAAATGACACAATTCTCCAACCACGCATCCAAACGACTAACCATGCGCACGCACGCTCGCAAACATAAAACACTTGCTCCCCTTGCACACACAAACAGACGGTGGCCGAAGACTAGAGACCGTGATTGTGACAGGGCGGACGAGCGAGACCAAGCAAGTACCAACCCTGAATCACCAGGTTCTCCCCCATCCCCACCGACTACCGCATCACCAGATGCATAAAAAAGAGAAAGACTTTTGGATATAATTTTGACTGCCAGGTTAAAGATTGAATTAACCAGAAAAAATGGTCTCAAACAATATTTCTTTTATAATTTTGAAAACCAAAAGAAATTGCGCAAAAGAGAAGAATTAGCCGCTAACAATAACAACAACAAAAAAACACGAAACTGATGCTACCAGCTACCCGTGGGTGACCCAGAAGTGGCGGGTCAAGCGACTCTCTGCCTCTGTCCAGTCGAGAGGACCAGCAGAGCAGATGCGGAAAAGAGATGACGTGATGTCCCTCCCCTACAGGCCGACTGTAGGAATGAAGGTACCGACCGTACCTTCGACGAAGTGGTAGAGAACCAAACCGGAGCAGGCGCCCCCGGGGACATCTTCCGCTCGAGTGAAGAGAAAACTGCCAAAACCCGATGCCAACTACAATGCCACCTACGTCACAGTGTGAGAATACCCAAGCTAAGGGGAATGCTGCACGTGCGGCAGAAAAAAGGGACAGGTGAGAGGCCGATAGAGACGCCAGTTCGAAAGAAAGGCCCCAGCCACCTGGGGAACCTGCAGGATGAATTGCACGGGCGTGGAATTAGAAAAGAGAGAGAGAGAGAAAGTAAACCTAACCTGAGCTGAACGACATTAAAGGTGCAAACACACCACAAGCCCATTAAGGGACGGAACACGACAACAACAACGACAATACATAAATAAAATAACCCCACCCCCTAGATGGGTCAATCGTCATAGGCCTCGGGGACAAATCGTGACGGGTAGAAAGGGTGGAGAAAAAAAAAGGGGGTGGGGTAGAAAGGGTGTGGGGGTGATGGACGGGGACTGGGAGGGGCGTGGAAGGCTGACTGATGGCGGTGCGGTGATGGGGACAGAGAACCCAGTGCAGGTCGTGGCACGGGCAGCTGGCAGGAGAGGGGAGAAGACAGCAACGGGAAAAGGGAACCGATGTGGGGTGAAGGGGGGGGCTGAGAGGAGTAGAGAGAGAGGGGAGAGAGAGGGAGAGAGAGAGAGGAGAGAGGGAGGAGAAGAGAGAGAGAGAGAGAGAGAGGAGAGAGAGAGGAGAGAGAAGAGAGAGAGGAGAGTTTTGAGCCATGCATCCAATTCTTCGATGCACTGAAAAGTTGATAGTTAATTGTGACTGAATGCAACGGTAATCAACTGTGCCCACAATTGCATTACTTTTTAATCTTCACTTTGTGTTGTTCAAATAAGATGGTATCCCGGCCAAAATGTTTCTTCTACTCATTAAAAATGAGTCTGGATGGTGTTCACAGCTTGAAATGTGGAGAAGAGTTTGAATCAGTTTAAGGGTTCGCATGTCGGGAAAACGTCACGTCATGGAAATGCAGAGCCGGTAAGCAAGATATAAAAGGTTACCAACTTACTGACTTCTGACCTTGACCTTTCCTCCTACGTTTCCTTTTCTTCGCTCAAACCTCTTTCCTTTTCCAGATCCCTTTTTTCTTCACAGATATAGGCAGATATACACACAACATACTCACGTAGCGCACCTCCGTTTTGAATCCATGTATCACGATTATAATAATAAATTTTCCCGTGACATCACGTCAATAGGTCTGTGTGACAGACGATGGAACAGTTGGAGATATTATGAGCTGCGTGTCCAGTCATGAAAAGAAAGGAAAAGTGTGAAAGCACCAAGATCTTCAGTGTTCTCATCATAATTTTGGAATTTACTGTCACAGTTCCATTTTTTCATTATCAAAACAGGCCATTGACGGGCTTACTGGTTCCGTTCGAGCCCTGCCCCTTGTCTGATCATGATAAATGGCCACAACGAAGGAACAACACAGAGCAGAAGAAACGAAGTGATTTGTAGTGTCATTTCTTGTCAACAAATTTGCAACAGATTTGGCTGGAGAAATTTGCCATTCGCCCTGTTCCCCTGCGATGAAGACAAGATGAAGAAGCGTTGTCTTTGTTCTGCAGTGAAGGTAGAAAGCCGGTCCAGTACACGGAGTTCAGGGGCCTCATAGGATCAGGATTATTTCAGGTTAAGGGGCGTGTTTGCTATTCCTAATCCCAGTTTGAGTGGGAGATTACCTGCACCAGTTTCCAAGGTTTTACCGACAATGGGTACCAGTCTTCATAATGAGCTTTTTGTGCGTGAATGGCAGCCCCATGAATCTATAGAACTCAACCTTATCATGAGCACTGATGAAGAAGGAGGTAGATTATCATGAAAGAACAGCGCTAAGAGCTCCAACTCGACTCTTTTTCTGCATTATATGATGGTTCCTGAAACGGGGATGAAGGTGCTTTGTTACGAGAACAGATTGTTTCACTTACAGAATCGTGTGTCTCATGTCTACGTTTTAAAAACAAAATACCATCATCATCAGGCCTGACAATTATATGTCCGTTTTTGTCTGCGGGAAAACATGTGCAACACCCGCATATATGAGACTGAGAATCCGGTGACACTTACCTAAAAGAGCATGACTAGTTCAACTGTGCATGGAAGATGAATAGTTAAAATCCCATGCAAACGGGCCCTAACACCAAGTCTGATTCATTAGGCTATATTATTTCAATGATGCTAGCCGCTGCGCCGTTTTCAGCGAGCTTAAGAAAATGAAAAGATAACCCCTCTCTCTTCTCTCTCTCTCTCTCTCTCTCTCTCTCTCTCTCTCTCTCTCTCTCTCTCTCTCTCTCTCTCTCTCTCTCTCCGTGTTTGCCTTTCATATCTCCGGTCTTCTCCCAAGTGACCCTTTTTGTATCTTTGCATCACAAAACACAGACACACACACACCCCACACACACACACACACAACACACACACACACCACCACACACACCGCACGCACGCACGCACGCACGCACGCACGCACGCACGCACACGCACACACACACACACACACACAAAACCCCACACAAAACACACACCTTAGTTAGCTGACACTGTCCCCAGAAGCTGTCCCAGCACTGCCCCAACTTCACCCAAAACAGTCACCAAAGCGGAAAGAGGACAGGCGGCAGGCAGGTTCCCTGGAGCCGGCCAACAAGACGACAAAGGGACATTACGAAAAAATGGATGACCTCCCCACGTCCACCAGAAATGTCCACTCGGAACCTTCTGCCCCCCATGACATCAAAGTCCAGCTGCCTTGTCCCAACGTCGCTAATCCCTCCCAGCCACACTCCGTACCACTACCAGAACACAGGAGATGTTCATCTGTATGAGTAGTGGTCAGTGTATCATCACTAACCCCGGTGACTGCAACACTGGACGGATGACGGACCTTTCTGGATACCCCAGAAGTCAGATCGTACATGAAAAGGAACTGGTGGTTCAACACATTCTTCATGAACAGGATATTGACGGTGTTGATGAATTTGAAAATGAAGTTAGGGGAGGTTGGATGGAGACAGACAATGTTCAGTCTTTGGTCTGGGGTATACGTTTGGAAATAAAAACAGAAGATGAAACGAATCGATGGAGTGGAAAAGATAATATTCTTCTACCGTTGCTGCTGTTGCTTAATTTTACTACTCTTATGATACTATTTTTATGCAGTTTCCCGTTTTTAGAGGTGACTACGTTTCATGCTTGTAACCCATGCTCTCCATTATACATATAATCTTGTACAGCATGACGTATGGGGAAAAAAAGTCTAAGGGAATGATTTTGACAGATAGTCTTATGAAGAGTACAAGGGTAACAAGTCTTAAGACAAGTAAAGGGTCCTTTTACTTTGATGATCAGAGTGTTTGCCCTCAAAGCTGTGGTTGCTGGTTCGAACCACTCGTGGAGTTGGATTTTTTCGGCTTGAAGACTCTCTCTTTTCATCCAGCTGTAAATGGGTACCTGATTTCACCCCCTCTGAACTGTAGGTGACTCTGTACCCAAACATGCATTCAAAACTGTCAGAACATGCATTGCATTGTTTCCAAGGCGGAGTTGGATGACTTTTACGATCATCCATAGGGTTATCCTTTCTGTCTAAATACATGTACTTTACTTACTTTCCTCAAGTGAAGAAATGAACAAACGAACAAATAAAAGTTACGCCATATATGATGTGGATGTGAGCCACCCATACCTTGTCAGGAGTAATTTAAAAAAGAGGCATGGGGTGTGCACACCCACACAATCAGAAAACAGCTACTCGTCAATTTCCCTATATATGAAGCATGTGTGCGCACACACACCCACACCACACCACACATCAGGGCAGAAATGAATGATTATTTGTGTCCAATTTAACAATGCTTGAGTATAATTTATCTACGCTCAGCGGCACGGAAAGCATTTCTTTCAGCTTCACCCAGAAAAGGTCAAATCAGAGGAAAATAAAGGGCGGCGAAGAAAGGTAATAAACTGGTGCCTTCCCGTCATGTCGTCCCGAAGTTTAGGCTTTGATTACAACTGTTAGTTTTTTTAGAAGTGTATTTTTCTTTCTTTGTAGTGTCCGTCAGACGTACTTTTTTTTGCATTCCAGCTACCGTGATGTTTAAGTTAGTTTGATAGGCTGGATTTGTGTCATGATTAACATGGAGCTTCAAAAACTGAGTATCAAAATGTATGGGCTGAGTATATAAGCTGTTGTTGTATGTCTGTCTGTCTCTCTACGGTTTTTAGCTGAGATCATTGCATTAAACAGTCCCTCTTAGTACACAATTGTGTCCCTTTACCCCCCACCAGTTATCGAGTCACCCTAATTCATCATTGTAGTGCCTTTATATACAAGTCCACCAACATAAAATTCCTGCAGTTGGGGCAATATTTTCACAAAGTACATAAGAGTTCCCTGGGCGAAATGGTAATGATAAAATCACTGAGAAGACACACGTTATTCAACAATATGTTTCAGTGGTTTTGTGAAAAGTCTTCTAAGTAGACGAAATAAAGCAAAATCAGCACTCTTCCATTTCAACAACAACAAACCCAAAAACCCTCAAAACAGTTGCAAACTCGCTGAGAAATGCAATCATTGGCAGCTAACTGAAAACCCCGGGCACCTGTAAACACGTCGCCTCCGATGAAACCAGACAACAGAGCAACAAAAGTCTGGACCACACATAAATTGTCATCTGACAGTGCTGTAAGTGCAACGATCAAATTTTTCCCCCTCTGTGGTTTTTGGGATTTTTTTTTCTTTTGATTGTTTATTTTTTACATACTTAAGCTTTTTTCCCTGTTGTTTTGTTTTTCACATATAGATCGGGAACTGATGGTGCCTTGAAAAGAAGAATAATAAACAGAAAGAAAATATTTTAGACAAAAAAAACTTTCCTCGTTTCTTCAGGAAGGCGTTTCTTTAACAGGTTCATGTCGCATAAAAACAGAAGAAAGAAAAGGTGGTCCATTTTCTGCATGCACACGCATGCATGCACGCGCGCACAGAGACAGAAAAGAAAAAGAAAAGAGAGGGGAGAGAGAGAGGGACAGACAGACAGACAGACGGGAGAGAGGTATTGTTAATTCACAAACTTCAGGCAATTATGATCCCCCCCCCCCCCCACCTCCCAATACTTTTGCACAAAAAGGGAATGTGGGAAAGGGCAAGGGCAAAGGCAACCAAGTGTCCGTCTAATGGAGTATCGCTCTCAAGGCGAATCCTCTTAACCAGAATTTTACCAGGAAAAGGTCAACTCCCATACCAGGATTCCCATCAAATAAACCCTTGACAGCACACAAGGGGTCTTTACCAAACCCCTGTATCAGCCAGTGAACACGTTTCGTGATGATATGGGCTGAACTGCACTTAAGGTTAACACCAGGAACAGAGTTCTTTTCCACAACCGAAGGGATGCGTGTCAAACACTGACGCAGAAAATGTGCAGGTGTAAGAACCTTCACTGCTTTGTGGATAGCTTCAGTGTATAAATTAATGTCTTCCCCAAATTCAGCTACAACACGAACCAATAGTGTATGTTCCTATGCCTCCTGGAACGAAACAGTCCAAGTTCTAGCAAAATATTAGGAA
>CM031615.1:44801923-44806923 GCA_018398815.1 Conus ventricosus | reverse complement strand
ACTACATAATCACTTTCTTAAGAAAGACAGAACAGATTAGAAGAAGGAGAAGGAGGAGGAGGTAAGTAAAAGAAGGCATGAGCTGTGAAATCAGTTAATCCCACCCCTCGCACAAAGGCGGTTCTGAGTTGACAAGCAGTGGTGATCTAGCAGACTATAACCGCTCGTGGCGTGAAGAGTGCTGCGATACGTCATACTTTTTGGCTGTCTACATAAATCGCCCTTATAGAACCTTTGTGTGAACGAATAGTGTCACACAACACAGAGACGTTTCGTGTTTCATTTCTTTATCGCTCAGACGATCCCCAAACTTCCGTCATACTGTCAAATCGAGATCTGTAATCTCACTGCACTTCTAACGCCACAATGATCGACAAGGTTCACTTTTGCTTCCTGTCGCTTTGCACATAAAATTATCTGCATGTCTACAAATGTGTGTATGTGTTTGAATGCGTGTGCTTGAGTGCACGCGCGCGTCTATGAGTATATGTGTGTGTGTGTGTGTGTGTGTGTGTGTGTGTGTGTGTGTGTGTGTGTGTGTGTGTGTGTGTGTGTGTGTGTGTGTGCACGCGCGCGTGAGTGCGTGCACGCACAAGCGATCGTTTGTGTGTACGTGCGCTTGCATGTGTTTGTGCGTGCGTGCGTGTGTGTGTGTGTGTGTGTGTGTGTGTGTGTGTGTGTGGTGTGGGTGTGGGTGTGTGTGTGTGCATGCGCGCTCGTATGTGTGTGTGCGTGCACTTCCGTGCATTCATATCTTTTAAATGTGTGAGTGTGTGTGTGTAGGGGCAGGGTGAGGTTTGCACGGAAAAGAATGGTGTGTGTGTGTGTGTGTGTGTGTGTGTGTGTGTGTGTGTGTGTGTGTGTGTGTGTGTGTGTGTGTGTGTTCGTTCTTCTCTTTAACGTCTTTTCACAATGCTGTGATATTAGACGAAAAATAAAAATAAAAATAAAATAAAAATAAAAATAAATTAAAAAAAAAAAAAAAAACCAACAACTCCCGTCTTTCTATCTCTGAACCTCCCTACCATTTCCCTTCAAAAATGAAAATCTTAACAACAATAACATCAAAACATTTGTAAACATTAAATCAATGAGCCAACTGGGCTCCGTTTTAAGCCTTTAACAACATCCAGCATAAGCAAATCGTTCAATAAAATATTCTTAAAAGATGAATCTGAAACCGTTGAATCACAAATCGAAGTGGGTAAAAATGATTTCAAATGCTGACAATGTAGAATAACATGGACAGGTGTTATTTCATCACCGCAGACGCACTTAACATGACTGTTGAATTTGCATCTGAGAGCATTCAGTCTGAATCTGTAGACCAGGGATGACAGTGTTCGGTTTTCACACATGAGCTCACCATTGCAGGAATGTATATGTTTGACTTTGAAAATATTCCTCTTTTCAGTGAAATTTACAAATGAACCTCCTAATAGTTCCTTCACATGATTCCAACAAGTTTTCGTTATTAAGGAATAACTTTCAGATAAAGATAAAGGAATTTTAACACATACAGAATTTTTAATGTTCATTGCACCCTTTTTAGCTGTTCTATCCGCCCATTCATTACCAAAAATATTACAATGTGATGGAACCCAAGAGAATGAAATACTAGTTCCGCGCAGTGACAAATAATGGATTGTATGACAAATTTCTGCAATAATATCACCTCTTACTTTTAGATTACAAGACTGTAGCGCATCTAAAACAGATTTAGAATCAACCAAAAATAATACCTGAACTAGACTAAAAGGAAGATCAAGCAGAAAATTCAAAGCCATCACAATAGCAATAAGTTCTGCTGTAAATATTGAAAAATGTTTTCCAAGATGGTAAGCCTTTTCTGCTTTTAAAGCTGGGATTACAAATGCAGCTCCAACCATGTCATTATCTAGCTTAGAGCCATCAGTGTAAATTTTCAGATGGTCCGGGTAGTGCTCAAAAATATGAGCTTTTACAGAAGCAGATAAAGTGGGACCATCATTTTTCTTTATATTTGTATAATTAGTATCGAAATAGGCTGATAATAGTTCCCATTTTGGGACTGCAGTGAACAGTACACGAGATGATATATCTTTCTTGTTGATTCCTGACTCTTGAAAAATGTCATAAGTAAAAGTGCCTATTGTTTCTAAAGAGGCAACCGACTTTGCTCTTTTGGGAAAATCCGTGTCTGATTTTACGCACACTTCATTATAATTTGAATTTGGAACTGATGTACTCCTTAGGACATATTTAGATGATGCAAGTTTCATATTTTCTTCAAAAGGTAATATACCAATTTCAGCATATGTTTTTAATGAAGATGTATATACTGGAACTCCAATGGCAAGTTTATAGGCTTTACTGTCTATACTTTGCATTTTTTTTTAAAAGGTATTTTGGGGCAGAGAAGAATACCTCTTGGGCATATGTTAACTTTGAACGGATAAGTGCTGTTACTAGATGTATAAGAGTGGAAATGTCTTGTCCCCACTGTTGTTTGCTGACAATTTTTAGGAAGTTCAGACTCTTTTTAGCTTTCATCATTACGTATTCTAAATGCTCTTTCCATGACAATTTTGATGTAAGGATTACTCCTAAAAATTTAACAGACTGTGCATAATTGATAACTGACCCTTCTAGATTGAAAGAAGGCAAATCTCTTCGATCGTAACCAGAGTCAAAAAGCATCATATGTGATTTCTCTGGAGACAAAGTTAAACCATTTTGAATCATAAAACCATTTATATTATCAAGTTCTCTTTGATACAATTTTTTAGTGTAATTTAGCGATCTCATTGGAGTGCGTTTTTTCATAGTCACTTTCATCCATATGCAGATATCATCAGCATATTGAACCAATTCAACATGATTAGACACAGATGATGGCAGGTCATGTGTCAAAATATTGAAAAGTATTGGTGCTACTACTGATCCTTGTGGAATTCCCATATGAAGTGGTTTTAATTTAGAGTAAGTGTGTCCTATTTTGGTCTGAATTGATCTATCTGCTAGAAAAGTCTTGAAATAATTATACATGCAACCTGATAAGCCAATGGATTTTAATTTATAAAGTAGTCTAGAGTGCCATACTTGATCGTACGCTTTTTTGATATCAAAGAAAGTAGCCAGTACATTTTTTCTTCTAGCAAACTGATGTTTAATTTGGGTTGTTAATTTGGTAAGGTGATCAATGGTTGATCTGCCCTTACGAAAACCTGCTTGATGTATTGGTATGATATTGTTCTTTTCGCAGTAGTGTAGCAGACGATTTAAAATTATTTTTTCCATCAGTTTTCCCGTATGTGACGTCAGAGCAATAGGCCGATAACTGTTTATTTCTGATTTTGGTTTAGCAAGCTTGTGTATGGGAACAATAATAGATTGTTTCCATATTAATGGAATATTTCCAGACGACCAACATCTTTGTATGAATTGGTGAAGAAAGTTAACAAAACTAGCAGGTAAATGTTTGATTAATTCATTTGATATTCCATCAGGGCCTACTGAAGTTCTTTTATTTCCACTGGAGAAAATGACATCTTTCATTTCTTTTAAGGTGATTGGGGCATTGATAAAATGGCTGTTATCTTCTATTGGATCATTGTATATTTCACTGGAAGATTCTTTCTCTCGAAAAACTCTGTCCTTTTCTGACAAGCCCTCTTTGCAACTCGTCATTGCAAACATTTCTGAGAAAGCTTCGGCCTTTTGTGAGTTAGAAGGAAATTCTTCATTATTTATATGTACTGGATATTCTGGAAGGCATACTCCATTTTTCATATCCTTCACTTTTTTCCAAACCTTCTGAAGATCTGCATGATCAGAAACTTCGTTTTTACAAAACTTAGACCAATACTGCCGTTTGGCCTGTTCGTTTACTCTATTGCTATGTATTTTTGCCTTCTTCATATTTTTGTGTTTTTCTTCCTTCTTTTTGTCTTTGAGATATTCATTAAAGGCTTCTTTCTTCAATTGTTTAGCCTCTGCGCAAGCATCGTTCCACCAAACATTTCCTGAATATTTATTATCTTTCATTTGATTGCACTTCGGTATTGAAGAATCAGCAGCGTACAAAATTATCTCAGTAAATTTTGCATAAACACTATCAATATTATCCGACTGAAGTTCTTCAATGTTATGCATTGACAACAATCTTTCAAATTTGTCCCAATCCGCATTTCTGTAATTATATTTAGGAATTCTATCTTTTTCTGAATCCTGACTTACTGGTTTGTCATTTAAACTGATAACAACGGGAAGATGGTCACTACCCAATGTGTCCTTGACAGTATCCCATTCACAGTTGCATGCAATAGCTGGTGATATAAGTGACAAATCGATGGCAGATGGCTTATGTTTCGATATATCTGGGATTCTAGTTACACTCCCATTATTGAGTAGATACAAAGCAGAATCAACAACATTTTCGACGAAACGGTTATTGATTGACCTGCCAACAGTGCATTCCTTGTCCCAAAAGGGAGAATGAGCATTAAAATCGCCCACTATCAACCATTTCTCTTTCTGATCCTGAATCGCGCGTAGCCACTCCGTGTTCTGTTCGTCTGACCAGTTGGTAGATACACAGAAACTATATTCAAAATCAGCGATTCATTAAATTTCACTCTGACTGCACAGGCATTAATGTTTCTAGTATCTGTTGGAAAGGGTGGTAAAATTTGCCTGTAATCCAGAACATCTTTGATATAAATAGCTGTGTTGATTTGATATAAATAGCTGTGTGTGTGTGCGTGTGTGTGTGTGTGTGTGTGTGTTTGTAGGGGCTCGCGTGTGTACGTGCATGCGTTCAAGAGTGTGCTGACATGCGCATGACACGTAATTGTCAGTGAATGTAATGGTAGTACAACATGTTTTCTTATAATAAACAATGTGAAATAGAGAGTGCGGATAAGCCGTGTGTATATGGATACGTGAGAATGCATGTGCTCTTGCACATGTGTGTGTGTGTGTGAATGACTGTGAATGACTGCGCCTGATGTTGTCCTGTG
>CM031615.1:44765316-44792422 GCA_018398815.1 Conus ventricosus | reverse complement strand
CGCTGCATGCAAAAATGTTAAATATCTTGATAATATTATTTTAACTAATACATTAATCTCTGCCAAATCTGTACTATTAGAAAATGGAGCACTGTGCAGTTTTATCATATCCTTTACGAATGGACACAATCACAGCACCATCAAGAGACCACCTTCATATGCAATGGTTTGTAATTACCCCCCTTTACACAGCACAACCCGACTGCTCAGTGCACAGCGTTCTTATCCTATGAGGGAAATCACAATGTTGGTTTTCCCACTTCTTGTCTCCTTCACTCACATACAAGTAAAAGAAACTGTGCTACCTCATGTCAGTTAAGAAGTCACAAACTGCACTTTTTCTCGTGATGAGAATTAATCTCTCATTACTTCACTGATCAACAACACGGGTAATCAGTATAACAGTGAATAGACAACGTCAACTTAAAAATCCTCGACAATTCGTAACTCGGGGATTTGTATGTTTTTTCTATCGTTTCACAGCACTTGGTTGGCATTACAGTAGTTATTATTCTCTGTCATATCTTAAGCAGTATCAGATGTACAATAATGACATATAAATTTTGGAAGGTACTAAGTACAAAGCTGTTCTTGGGCGTGCATGTCCTAGACCAAAGTAATGTTTCAACTGAAAACGGTGACATCCCATTTGGTCTACTCCCATTTCGTCTACTCCCATTTCGTCTACTACTCCCATTTCGTCTATTTCCATACTGACCATACTGCAAGGCTCCCCCCCTGGCGAAACCAGTGTCCCAGTCTACTCCAAAGCAGAATCGATGGTCTTTAGATTAGAGTAGGGCGAAGCCCGAGAGAGGACGAAGGACGAATGAACGAAGGCCGTTAGGCCAAGTCGTGCTCACACATTTCTGAGTAGGCGAAATGGGAGTAGACCAAATGGGAAGTAACCCTGAAAACACGGACAGACCCGTGAGTCAGTCAACTGTGTCACAAACATCTAGTATGTGAAAAACAAAAAAAACAACAAAAATTTCCAAATTTTAAGACATATCAAACATTGAGGGACTGATTTCTGAACACCATAAATGCATGCTGGCCACACATGCCCATAATACTGAACACACACACACACACACACACACACACACACACACACACACACACACACACACACACACACACACACACACAAAACGTGCGATTGTGCACGTAATCAATATTGAAGAGTTATGAAAAACACCCAAGCCCAGAGAGAGAGAGAGAGAGAGAGAGAGAGAGAGAGAGAGAGAGAGAGAGAGAGAGAGACAGACAGACAGACAGACAGACACAAAGAGAGAGAGAGAGAGAGAGAGAGAGAGAGAGAGAGAGAGAGAGAGAGAGAGAGAGAGAGAGAGAGAGAGACAGACTTTGAAACTTTGATATTTAATTGTCATTACTTTCTTTCTTTCTTTCTTTCTGCGTACGCAGGCTGATACTCCTGCAGACACTCCCTGTATAGCCAGGCAGTGGAGTTTTGTGTGTATGACCCTTTTCTATCCCGCCATTAAGGCAGCCATACTCCATCTTCGGGGAAGGTGCATGCTATGTGTCACGTGTCATCCATACCAACGGCCAAACTGGCCTTCTCTTCCGAAAGTTGGTGATGGGATTTTACGTGTGTGCAAGATGTTATGCGTGCGTTCACACACGGAACCTCGGTTTATAGTCTCATTCGAAGGACTGTGTGGGGAATGGAGTCAGAACCAATGTTAACTCCGAGGGAAAAAATCCCCCTATACCGAAATTCGAACCCGCAACCCCAGGATCACGAGTCCGGCGCTCTACCAACTGAGCTATTCCGGCCCCCCATTGTCATTACCAAAGAGGTCTTTTGACAAGGGGGGGGGGGGGGGGTAACAGAACAATAACATTTCCCTCTTCCTTTCCTGTAAACAAATAGTACACATTCATTCCTAGTGTGTGTCAAATCCAAGGTTAACAAAAACAAATAATTCATAACATTCCTTATGACCTCATGCACAGGAGTAATGCAGTAAGGTTAAAAAAAAAACAACGTAAAACTGACTCGACTATCCACGCCAATCGTATTATGACATTGTATCTTACTGATCTCATCTACATGCGATGAATTACATTATTCATTCATATATCTCATGTAATGTATTATCTTAAACTTCACTCTCCTTCATCTGTCTAATTTTCAATGTTTTCACGATGAATTTCGCAACTGATTTGATTACAAATTCATCATCTGATGATAACCCAACAGAGACATTGTCTTTTCGCTATACCTAACTGGGAAAAAAATGAAAAAAAATGTCCGCACTTCATTATAAGCAGTACAGTGGAACAGAAGGTGTTCTTCGTCGTCAATAATGTATCTATATGCAGGACAAGGAGATTCTGTGGATGTTTCACATTCAAAACATCTTTTGTTCGCATTAAAACCTAGCGTTCTCAACCTAAATCTTGCGTAATTTATTCTGTGCCATTTATCTGTTATGACATTGAGAAACGTTTCAGAATGAAACACATCTTTAAATGAGAAAAAACCAGCGACATTTTTCTGTACATTCCATATCTGAGTGCCATATCTGTTTATAAAGAACAGACCAGCGACATTTTTCTTTACATTCCATATCTGAGTGCCATATCTGTTTATAAGAACAGATAAGCCTGTCTTTAAATTCCGCACGGAACTGTTGCTCAGTTCCTACTTCCTGGGCCATCCACACTATTTCAAAACCCTGTTCTGACAGGACTTTCTTTACTTTATGAGCCCAGTTTTTTTTATCTTTTTCCATTTTTTAAAGCATCATACTATAGGCTTACCTGTTCAAACAGGACTGGGGTAGCTTCAAGATCTTCAACCAGTACTTAAAGATTTCACAAATGTGCTTATATACAAAGGGTATCTGCCCATCTCTCCATATAAAATGGTGTTGGATGAATGAATAGAGACTTGAAGGAAACGCTACATAGCATACGTATGCACATTTTCCATCTGCGAAAGAGAGAGAGAGAGAGAGAGAGAGAAGAGAGAGAGAGAGAGAGAGAGAGAGAGAGAGAGAGAGAGAGAGAGAGAGAGAGAGAGCACTATGTAAAAGTTTTTCCTTCAGATATTGAAAATGAAAGTTAACTAGTTATATAAGTATACATGTTTACGAGGAAATACAATTGCGTTTTCAACACTAGTTATTCCCAGGGCTTGAATTTGTCTAAATACATGACATGAAAATGGTATCGTTCACAGCACATAATTTAACATGTGTAAGCTGTCAGTCAAAGATTTCATGTTGTGCTTTAATGATCTCCCCTCCTTCTCCACAAGCAGCCTTGATGTGTCTTCCTGGCTGGCGTGGCCTTAGATAACATGACTCTGCCCCTCATGCCCCCTCCCCTTTTCTTCTAATGTTTGTTGATGCCACAGCTGGCCTTACATATCTATATCAGGCCTGTCTCCTCGTAGCCCTAGTCCTGTCTTTACGGACCCCCACCTCACAAAATATCCAGCGATGCAGAATGTAGCACCATGGTTACAGACATTCTTAAGGCAGAAGATAGTGACGTAAAGTGTTAAACGGGCCAATCATCACACTTCATTTTTCAAATGCAAGCTTTAAGAAAACAAAATACACACGCAAAAGCAGACGAACAGGGTAATGAAACATGACACGTGAACATTTTGGACAAATAAACAACTGTAACTACACTGCGTACGAACTCACAAGTTACTCCTCTGATTACTATGGAAAAGATGACAAGGTAAACTTTGGAACAAAAGAAAAGGGGTGAAAAGGCTTTTAAGCACAGAAAAGATGAATACGTCCCAAAGACAGACAGCAGTCAAAGACCATTGCCTATTTGCCAGTTACAATATCGGTAGCATGTTTAAACTTAAACAAGACACAAAACTGTAAAGGCGTTTAAGAGTAAAACCAGACACAAACAAGCTTTACTAAGAAAAAAAATAAAAAATGGCAAGCTAAAGAAAGTGACATGATATGGAAATTGCTGGCACATAATTTTTTAGAGGATAGATAATACAATTATGAAATGCAGTGAATATACATGCTCGCTGAGTGTTTTTATGGAATCATCTTTGTGTTTGTTTCCACACCAGAAAAAACCACAACAGTCTCACTGGGGTTCTGGCCACCCTCTTGGTCGTTAGTGTGTGCATCAGCATCATATTTGGGAGTTGTATTATGGTAAGCAATAAACACGGGTTGGTGGTGTTGGTGCTGGAGAGGTGGGGGAGGTGCTGACAGGTCTGGGTGGTGTTGGTGTGGGAGAGGTAAGGGAGGTGCTGACAGGTCTGGTGGTGTTGGTGTTGGGAGAGGTGAGGGAGGTCTGACAGGTCTGGTGGTGTTGGTGTTGGGAGAGGTGGTGGGGGAGTGCTGACAGGTCTGGTGGTGTTGGTGTTGGGAGAGGGGGGGGAGGTGCTGACAGGTCTGGTGGTGTTGGTGCGGGAGAGGTGAGGGAGGGTGCTGACAGGTCTGGTGGTTGTTGGGTGCTGGGAGAGGTGAGGGAGGTGCTGACAAGGTCTGGTGGTGTTGGTGCTGGAGAGGTGGGGGAGGTGCTGACAGGTCTGGTGGTTTTGGGTGCTGGGAGAGATGAGGGAGGTGCTGACAGGGTCTGGGGGTGTTGGTGTTGGGAGAGGTGGGGAGGTGCTGACAGGTCTGGTGGGTTGGTGCTGGGAGAGGTGAGGGAGGTGCTGACAGGTCTGGTGGTGTTGGTGCTGGGAGAGATGAGGAGGTTCTGACAGGTCTGGTGGTTTTGGGGTGCGGGGAGGGGTGGGGGGAGGTGCTGACAGGTATGGTGGTGTTGATGCTGGGAGTAATGAGAGAGTGCTGACAGGTATGGTGGTATTGGTGTTGGGGGAGTTGCTACGGGTATGGTGGTATTGGTGTTGGGAGAGGTGGGGGGGGGGTGCTGACAGGTCTGGTGGTGTTGGTGCTGGGAGAGGTGAGAGAGGTGCTGGCAGTCTGGTGGTGTTGGTGCTGGGAGAGGTGGGGGAGGTTGCTGACAGGTCTGGTGGTGTTGGTGCTGGGAGAGGTGAGGGAGGTGCTGACAGGTCTGGGGGTATTGGTGTTGGGGGAGGTGCTGACAGTCTGGTGGGTTTGGGGTGGGGGAGAGGTAAGGAGGTGCTGACAGGTCTGGTGGGTTGGTGCATGAAGTTGAGGGAGGTGCTGAGGGACAGCCCAGTAAAAATGCCAAGCAGGAAAGAGAGGGAACTGGAAAGAGGTCGAGGTCCAGGGAAGAAACATCAGGGGGGGGTAAAAGGGTGGAGAAAAGAAAAGAGGGTGGGGTTAGAAAGGGGGGAAAAAGGAAAAGAGGGTGGGGTAGAAAGGGGAGGAAAAGAAAAGAGGGTGGGGGTAAAAAAGGGGGGAGAAAAGAAAAGAGGGTGGGGGTAGAAGAGGGGGGAGAAAAGAGGGTGGGGTAGAAAGGGGGAGAAAAGAAAGAGGGGGGGGTAGAAAGGGGGGAAAAAAGAAAAGAGGGGGGGGGGTAGAAAAGGGGGGGAAAGAAAAGAGGGGTGGGGGTAGAAAGGGTGTGGGGGGGGGTGTGGCCCAGGGACTGGGATGGGCGTGGAAGGCTGACTGATGGCGTGACGGTTTGATGGGGACAGAGAACCCAGTGCAGGTCACGGGTGGGCAGCTGGCAGGAGATGGAGAAGACAGCAACGGGGGAAAAGGGAACCGATGTGTGGGGAGGGGGTGAAGGGGGGTGACGTGAAAAGAGAGAGGGGGAGAGAGAGAGGAGGAGAGAGAGGGAGGAGAGAGAGGGAAGAGAGAGAAGAGAGAGGGGAGAGAGAGACAGAACTTGAGCATGCATCAATCTTCGATAGCACTGAAAATGTTGATAGTTATTGTGACTGATCGGGACTAGTAATCAACGGGGACCAAGAATTGCGTAACTCTTCTTATTTTCACTTGTGTTATTCAAAAATATGGTATTTCGCTAAATTTTTCTTAACATTAAAAATGTGTCTGGGGGGTGTTACAGGTGAATGTGGAAAAAAGAGTTTGAATCATTTCAGGTTCGCCATGTCCAGGAAAACGTCACGTCATGAAATGCAGAGCACGGTAAGCAAGATAATGAAAAAGAGTTTACCAACTTACTGACTTCAGATCTTGACCTCTCCCCCACTACTTTTCCTGTTCTTCGCTTCCAACTTCATCCCTTTTCCTAGATCCCCTTTTTCTTTACAGACACAGGCAAATACACACACACCGCATACACACGTAGCGAAACGTCCTCTCGTTTTGAGTCCATGTATCATGATTATAATAATGATTTTTCCCCTGCCATGACGTCATTCGGTCTGTGTGACAGACGATTGAAACAGTTGGAAATATTATGAGCTGTGTTGTCCAGTGATGCAAAGCAAGGAAGAAGTATGAAAGCACCAACATCTTCAGTGTTCTCACCATAATGTTGGATTACTGTCACAGTTCCGTTGTTCATTATTAAAACAGGCCATTCACGGACTTACGGTTCAGTTCGGGCCCTGCCCCTTAGTCTGATCATGATAAATGCCACAACGAAGAGAACAACACGAGCAGAAGAAGCGGTGGGTGATTTGTAGTGTCATTTCTTGTCACAACATTTGCAACAGATTTGGCTGGAGAAACTGTCATTCGTCTGTTCTCCTCAGATGAAGACAAAGATGAAGAAGTGTTGTCTTTTTTCTGCAGTGAAGGTAGAAAGCCGGTCCAGTACACGGAGTTCAGGGGCCTCATAGGGTCAGGGTTATTTTTAGGTTAGGGTGCGTGTTTGTTATTCCTAATCCCAGTTTGAGTGGGAGATTACCCGCACCAGTTTGCACCAGTTTCCAAGGTTTTTACCGAACATGGGTATCAGTCTTCATACATGAGCTTTCTGCGCGTGAATGACAGTCCCCATGAATCTATAGACTCAACCTTATCATTAGCACTGATGAAGAATCGTGGTAGATTATCATGAAAGAACAGCGCTAAGAGCTCCAAACTCGGACTCTTTTTCTGCATTGTATGATGGTTCCTGAGAACGAGGATGAAGGTGCTTTGTTGCGAGAACAGATCTGTTCACTTACAGATCGTGTGTCTCATGTCTACGTTTTAAACAAAATACCATCATCAATCAGGCCTGACAATTTATATGATCGTTGTGTCTGTCAGGAAACATGTGCAACACCCCCATACATGAGACTGAGAATCCGACGACACTTACCCATAAGAGCATGACCAGTTCAACTCTGCATAGAAGCTGAATAGTTAAAATCCCATGCAAACTGGCCTAACACCGAGTCCCGATTCAATAGTCTATCATTATCTGTCAATGATGCTCGCCGCTGTGTCGTTTTCGGCGCAGCTTAAGAAAATGAATAGATAACTCTCCTCTCTTCTCTCTCTCTCCCCCCTCCTCTCTCTTTTCTCTCTCCTCTCCTCTCTCTCTCTCTCTCTCTCTCTCTCTCTCTCTCATCCCCCCCCTCTCTCTCTCTCTCTTTTCTCTCTCTCTCTCTCTCTCTTCTCCTCTCTCTCTCCCTCTCTCTCTCTCTCTCTCCCCTCTCTCGTGTTGCCTTTCATATTTCCCGTCTTCTCCCCAAATGATCTTGTTGTATCTTTGCACCCACACACACACACACACACACACACACACACACACACACACACACACTCACACACACACACACACACACACACACACACACACACCTCTGTTAGCTGACACTGTCTCCGAAGCTGTCACCAGCACTCCCGCAACATCACCCACAACAGTCACCAAAGTGGAAAGACAGCGGCAGCAGGTTCCCTGGAGACGGCCAACAAGACGACGAAGAACATTACGAAAAAAGTGGATGAACCCCCCCCACGTCCACAAGAAATGTCCACTCGGAGCCTTCTACCCTCCATGACATCAAAGTCCAGCTGCCTTGTGCCAAACGTCGCTAATCCCTACAACCACACTGCTGTAGTCTCCAGAACACAGGAGATGTCCATCTGTATGAGTAGTGGTCGGCGTCATCATCACTTAGGCCCCGATGACAACAAAATGGACGGATGACAGGACCTTTCTGGATAACCCCAGAAGTCAGATCGTACATAAAAAAGGACTGGGGGTTTTTTCAAAAATTTTTTCTTCATGAACGGGATTTTGGGACGTGTTGATGACATATTGAAATAAAAGTTAGGGGGGTTGGAGGGAACAGAAATTTTTTCACCCTTTTGGTCGGGTAAAAACTTTTGGAAAATTTAAAAAACAAAGTAAAAATGAGGGAACGGAAAAAAAATTTTATCTTTGCCTTGGGGGGTTGTTTAAATTTTTTTACTACTCCTAATATACTTTTTTTTAATCAGCTTCCCTTTTTAAAAGTAAATCAAAGTTTTCACATGCTTGTAACATGCCTCCATTATACATTTAATCTTTTTACAGCATGAGGGTTTTGGGGGAAAAAAAGCTAATGGAAGTTTTTTGACAGATAGTTTTATAAAAAGAAAACAAGGGTAACGGGCTTAAGACAAAAAAGGGCCCTTTAATTTTTAAATACAGAGTTTTTTTGCCCCAAACTGAGGTTGCGGGTTCGAACCACTCGGGGATTTTGGATTTTTTTCGGCTTAAAAGGACTCTCCTCTTTTCATCCAGCTGTAAATGGGTACCTGATTTCACCCCCCCTGCCCTGTGGGTGCCCCCTGACCCAAAAAAGCTTTTCAAATGTCGAACATGCATTTGATTTTTCCAAGGGGGAGTTTTGGATGATTTTTTAAAAACGATCACCCCTATTTTATCCTTCGTCTAAATACATGTACTTACTTATTTTCCCCTAAAGGGAAAAGGAAAGAAAAACGAACAAATAAAAGTTCGCCATTATGATTGGATGTGAGCACACCCATCCTTGTCAGGAGTAAAAAAAAAAAAGGGGCCCATGGGTGGGGGTGCACCCCACAAAATACGGGAAAAAACTACTCTAAATTTTTCCCCAAAATATAAAGCATGTGGGGTACACCCCCAAAAAATCAGGGCAGAAATAATGATTTTTAGCCCCCCAATTTAAAAATTTGGTGATTATAATTTATCTCCCGCTCAGCTGGCCCCGGAAAGAAATTTTTTTAAAGCTTAATCCCAAAAAAGGGTCAAATCAGAGGAAAATGAAGGCGGCAAAAAAAAGGGTAAAAAACTGTGCCTTCCTCATGTCGTAAACCCAATTTTTGGGTTTGATTAAAACTGTTTGTTTTTTTTTAAAATTTTATTTTTCTTTCCTTTTTAGTGTCCTCAGACGTACTTTGTTTGCATTTTAGCTACCCCTAAAGTTTTAAAAGGGTTTTTAGGCGTGGTTTTTTGCCCTGATTAACATGGAAGCTTCAAAAACTGATTATAAAAAAGTATGGGGTGAGTAAAAATTTTTGTATTTTCTTCTGTCCTCTCTAACGGGGTTTTTGCTGAGATCATTGCATTAAACATCCCTCTTAGTACAAATTGGGGTCCCTTTTTCCCACCACCATTACGAGGGCAAACCCCAATTCATCATTGTAGTGCCCCCTAATTACAAGTTTCCAAACCCCCATGAAACCTGAGTTGCGCAATATTTTTTACAAAGTAAATAAAGGGGGGTTTTTTTTTTGTTGAAAATTTTTTTTTCCCCAAAAAACCCCTTTTTTTCCCCTTTAAAAAATTTTTTTTAAAAAAAAAAAGGGGGGGTTTCCCCCCCCCCAAAAAAACCCGGCCCTTTTTAGGTTTTTTTTTTTTTTTAAATTTTTTATTTTTTTAAAAAATTTTTTTTTTTTTAAAAAAAATTTTTTTTTAAAAAAATTTTTTTTTTTTTTTTTCCCCCCTTTTTTTTTGGGGTTTTTTTTTTTGGGGGGTTTTTTTTTTAAAAAAAAAAGGGGGGGGGGGTTTTTTTTTTTTGGGGGGGGGGGGGGGGGGGGGGGGGGAAAAAAAAATTTTTTTTAAAGGGGGGGTTTTTTAAAAATTTGGGGGGGGAAAAAGGGGGGGGGGGGGGTTTTTTAAAAAAAAAAAAAAAAAGGGGGGGGGAAAAAAAAAATTTTTTTAAAATTTTAAAAAAAAAAAAAAATTTTTTTGTTTTTTAAATTTTTTTTTTTCCCCTTTGTCCCCCAATTCCTTTTTTCAAAAAAATTTTTTGGGGTTTTGTTTTTTTTTAAAAAAAATTTTTAAAAAAATTTTGGGTTTTAAAAAGGCTTTTATATTTTTTTAAAAATCCCCTTTTTCCCCCCAAAAAAAAAACCCCCCAAATTAAAAACCCCAAATTAAAAAAATTTGTTTTTCCCCCGGAAAACCCCCCAAACACCCCGGGGAAAAAAAACCCCCCCCAAAAAAAAAACCCCCAAAAAATTTTTTCCAAAACAAATTTGGGCAAAAATTTTTCCCCCTTTTTTTTTTTTTTTTTTTTTTTTTTTTTTTTCCCCAAAAATTAAAAATTTTTTTTTTTTTTTCCCCAAAAAAAAAAATTTTTTAAAAAAAAAAAAAAAAAAAAATTTTTTTAAAAAAAAAACCCCCCCCCCCGGTTAAAGGAAAAAAAAAAAAAAAAAGGGGCCCTTTTTTTTAAAAAATTTTTTGGGCCCCCCAAAAAACCCCAAAAAAAAAAATTTTTTTTTTTTTTTTTTTAAAATTTTTTTTTTTTTGGTTTTTTTTCCCCCCAACCCCCCCCCCCGAAAAAAAAAAAAAAGGGAAAAAAAAAAAAAAACCCCCCCCTTTTTTGGGGGGTTTTTGGGGGGAACCAAAAAAGGGGGAAAAAAAAGGGGAAAAAAGCCCCTTTTTCCCCCGGGAAAAAAAAAAAAAGGGAAAAAAAGGACAGAACAAAAACCCCCCCCTTTTCCGGGAAATTTTTTTTTTCCCCCCCCCCCCCCTTTTTAAAAAAAGGGGGAAAAGGGGGCCCAAAAAAAAATTGGGTCAAAAAAGGGAAAAAAAAAAAACCCCGGGGTTTGGGAAAAAAAAAAAATTTTTTAAAAAAAACCCAAAAAAAAAAATTTTTTTTTTTTTCCCCCCCAAAAAAAGGGTTTTTTAAAAAAAAATTTTGGGAAATTTTTTAAATTTTTTTTTTTTCTCCCCTTTTTAAAAACCGGGGGTTTTTAAAAAAAAGGCCGGGGCCCCCCAAAAAAAAAAGGGGGGGGGGGGCGGGGGGGGGGGTTTTTTTTTTGGGGGGCCCCCAAATTTGGGTGGGGGGGGGGGGGGGGGGGGGGCCCCCCGGGGGGGGGGGGGGGGGGGGGGGGGGGGGGGGGGGGGGGGGGGGGGGGGGGGGGGGGGGGGGAAAAAAAAAAAATTTTTTTCCCAAAAACCAAAAAAAAGGCAAAAAAACCCCCAAAAAAGGGAAGGGGTTTTTTTCCCAAAAAAAAAAAAAAAATTTTTTTTGGGGTTTTTTTTTGGGGTTTTTTGGGGGGGTTTTTTTTGGGGGGGGGGGGTTTTTTTTTGGTGTGTTTTTTTTTTTTTGGGGTGTGTGTTTTTTTTTGGGGGGGGGGGGGGGGTTTTTTTTGGTGGGTTTTTTTTTTGGGGGGGGGGGTTTTTTTTTTAAAAAAATTTTTTTTTAATTTTTTTTTTTTTTTTTTTGGGGGGAAAAAAATTTTTGGTTTTTTTTTTGGAAAAAAAAATTAATCCCATTTTTTTTTAAAAAAATTTGGGGGTTTTTTTTTTGGGGGCCCCCCCCTTCCCCCCCCCCCCCGGGGGGGCCCCCCAAAATTTTTCCCTTTTCCCCCCTTTTTTTCCCCCCCCCCCCAAAAAGGGGGGCCCCTTTTTTTTTGGGAAAAAAAAAAGGGGGGGAAAAAAAAGGAGGG
Organism: Conus ventricosus; assembly: GCA_018398815.1. NCBI lineage: Eukaryota > Metazoa > Mollusca > Gastropoda > Neogastropoda > Conidae > Conus > Conus ventricosus. The sequence continues at coordinate 44,780,696 of CM031615.1, read as the reverse complement.
AAAAAAAATTTTTTTAAAAATTTTTAAAAACCAAAAAAAAAAATTTTTTTCCCTTTTTTTTTAAAAGGTTTTTTTTAAAAAAACCCCCTTTTTTTTTAAAAAATTTTTTGGGGGTTTTTTTTTTTTGGGTTTGGGTTTTTTTTTTGGCCCCCCTTTTTTTGTTTTTTTTTAAGGGGGGGTTTTTTTTTTTTCCCCTTTTTTTTTTTCTTTTTTTTTTTTTTAATTTTTTTTTTTTTAAAAATTTTTTTTTTTTTTTTTTTTTTTTTTTTTTTTTTTTTTTTGGGGGGGGGAAAAAGGGAAAAAAAAGGGGGTTTTGTTTTTTTTTTTTTGGGGGAAAAAAAAAAGGGGTTTTCCCTTTTAAAAAAATTTGGTTTTTTAAAAAAAAATTTAAAAACCCCCAAAAATAAAAATTTCCTTTTTTTTTAAAAAACTTTTAAAAAAACCCCCCTTTTTTTTTTTAAAAAAAAAAAAATTTTTTTCCGGGGGGGGGGGGGGGGCCCCCTTTTTTTTTTGGGGGGGGGGGTTTTTTTTTCCCCCCCCCTTTTTTTTTTAAAAAAAATTTAAAAAAAAAAACCCCCCCCTTTTTTTTCCCTTTTTTTAATTTTTAAAAAAAAAAAGGGGAAATTTTTAAAAAAAAAAAAAAAAAATTTTTTTTTTTGGGGGGGGGGGGTTTTTCCCCAAAAATTTTTTTTTGGGGGGGTTTGGGGGGGGGGGGAAAAAACCTTGGGGGGGGAAAAAAAAAAGGGGGGGGGGGGGAAAAAAAAAAAGGGGGGGGAATTTCGGGGGGGGGGGAAAAATTTTTTGGGGGGAAAAAATTTTTTTTTGGGGGGGGTTTTTTGGGGAAGGGGGGAAAAAGGGTGGGGGGGGGTTTAAAAAAAATTTTTTTTTTGGGGGGGAAATTTTGGGGGGGGGGGTTTTTTTAAAAAATTTAAGGGAAAACCCAAAAAACCCCCTTTTAAATTAAAATTTTTTGGCCCTTTTTTTCCCCTTTTGGGGGCCCCGGGGGGGGGGGGTTTTTTTCCCCCCGGGGGGTTTTTTGCCCCCCCAAAAAAAATTTTTTCCCTGGGGGGGGGGTTTTTGGGTTTTTTTCCCCCTTTTTTTTTCCCCCCGGGGGCCGGAAAAAATTTCCTTTTAAACCCGGGTTCCCCGGGGGTTTAAAAACCCCAAAAAAAATTTTTTGTTCGGGGGGGCCCCCCTTGTTTTTTGGGTTTTCCCCCCTTCCTTTTTTTTTTTTTTAAAAAAAAAAAACCTTTTAAAATTTTTTTTTTTCCCCCCCCCCCCCCTTTTCTTTTTTTTTCTTTTTTTTCCCCCCCCTTTTTTTCCCCCTTTTTTCCCCCCCTTTTTCTTTCCCCCCTTTTTTCCCCCCCCCCGGGGGGTTTTTTTTTTTTTTTTGGGGTTTTTTTTTTTGGGGTTTTTTTTTTTTTTTTGGGGGGGTGTGTTTTTTGGGGGGGGGGGTTTTGGTGGGGGGGGGTTTTTTTTGGTTTTTTTTTTTTGGGGGTTTTTGGTTTTGGTTTTTTTTGGGTGGGGGGGGTTTTGTGTGGGGGGTTTTTGGGTTGTTTTTTTTTTTTTTGGGGGTTTTTGGGGTTTTGGGGGGTTTTTTTGGGGGGGGTTTTTGGGGGTAGGGGGGTGGGGGGGGGTTGTGTGTGTGTGGTGTGGGGTTTTTTTTTTGGGGGGGGTTTGGTTGGTGGGGGTTTTTTTTTTGGGGGGTGGTGGGGGGGTTTTTTTTTTTTGGGGGGGGGTTTTTTTTTTTTTGGGTTGCGGGTTTTTTTTGGGGGGGGTTTTTTTTTCCCCCAATTTTTAAATTTGGGGTTTTTTTTTTTTGGGGGGGGGTTTTTTGGGGGGGCCCCTTTTTTAAACCCCAAAAAATTTTTTTAAATTTTTTTGGTTAAAAAAATTTTTTTTGGGGGGTTTTTTTTAAAATTTTTTTTTCCCCCCTTTTTTTCCCCTTTTTTGGTTTTAAAAAGGGGGGGGGGGGGGGGGGGTTTTTCCCCCCCCCCCTTTTCCCTTTCTTTTCCCCCTTTTTTCCCCCCCCCCCCCCCCTTTTCCCCCCCTTTTTTTTCCCCCCCGGGGGGGGGGGGTTTTTGGGTGGGGGTTTTTTTGGGGGGGGGGGGGGTTTTGGGGGGGGTTTTTGGGGGGGGGGGGGGGGGGAAAAGAAAAAAAAAAAAAAAAGAAAAAAAGGGGGGGGAAAAGAGAGAGAAAGGGGGGGAAAAGAGAGAGAGAGAGAGGGGAAAAAAAACCCCCTTTTCCATTTTTTGGGGTTTTTAAAAAAAAAAAAAAAATTAAACCAAAAACCAAACCCTTTTTTAACCTTTTTTTTAAAAATTTTTTTAAATTTTTTGGAATTACTTGCAAAAAAATAAAAAAATGATGTAAACAACATACTCATGCTACTAGTGGGTTTTAAAAGAAACAATCTTTGAAAAGTGTCTATTTACACGGTGCTGTATAGGACTACCCTACCCCAGCAGTTTAAATCCGATCGGTTTAAAAAACAGGACAGCATCGTTCTTGGGATGGGGATGGACATGTTGATACGCCGGTATGGGACCCTTTACGAAACCCCTTCGAATTTCAAATTCGGGGTCGTTTAAAAATTTATTTTCGTCTCACCGGGGTTTAAAAATTTTTGCTTTGGTTTTAAAAAAACTCGTGAGAGAATAGCAAACCAAAAGGGGGTCTTGAGAATTGGGCCTATCCCTTTTAACGTTGAAAATTTTTGGGAATGAAGTTTCCCTTTTCATCGGGGAGATTTATTTCAACCCTGTTTGTTATTTTTTAGCTTGTGTTGTGGCTTAATCATATTGGGGAAGCTTGGTTTTCCCCACCCGAGACAAAGGGTTTAAAACTGGGCCCAAATTTTCTATTCTATGATAGCTTTTCGCCAAAACCCCTACCCAAAATTTTCCTAAATTTTCCGGTTTCGCATCCCGTGAGGGTTTTTTTTCACCCGTCAAAGGGGGTTTACATCTTCCTTTGGGCCCTTTAAACCATTTGGGCCTTTTTGGGGCTCATTCTCACGTTTACAATAGTTTTTTCCTCTTTCTGGGAAAAAACCTTAATAGTTATTGTCATTCCCCCAAGACCATGTTTGTTCTTTGGTCTTAAAACCCCCTGTAATTTATTTCCTCGGGCATTTTCATCTACTGAAATTTTTATTTTAAAACCCTCTTTATTTAAAAACTGAAAAAATCACTATTTTTTTTTTTAACTATCTTTTACATGGTTACGTCACCTCCCTTTTGGGTTTTAAAAATTTTTATTTTGTCCTAAAATCCCTCTATCCTGAAATGTGTTATTGCCATTTAAAAAATTACTTCCCTTGCCATTTGTTGCCTACTCCCCAGGTTTTGGTCTTCCCCATTGCAGTTCTAGCCCCCAAAGTAGGGGTTTTTTTCTTTAAAAAAAAAATTTTTTCCTTTCTCTTCTGAAAACGGGAAAGTCAAATCACTTTTAAAAAAAAAATTTTAACCCGTCCCACAGACTTTTTAAAATGAATCCTTTTCATTGGAAACTATTTTGAAAACGCATGCCAATTACCTTTATGTTTTCACTAATTCTTTTAAAGGTTTTTAGAGCACCTTTTCCCCGTGCACACGCATAAAGCTACCTTTTTAAATACGATTTAAACAAAATTCAAAAGATTTTTTTAAAGAAGAAAAGTTTTTAAAAGTTAAGATACATATCAGAAAAAAAATTAATGTCTGGCCAAAAAGCCTTCACACAAAACGTTAAGGGTGACTTAAGCCTGACAACTTTTTGAAATAGGGGACAAATTCTCAAAGTATGGCACAGAGTTGTTGTTTCCCTTTTGGCCAAACTTTCCCAAAAACTGTTTTTTTCCACGGGTTTCCCCGTTTCCTCCCCCCAACTATTTTTTTCCCTCTGTTATAGTAACCGGCTTTAAAAAAGGGGGTAAAAAATTTTAAATCCCTTCCCGGGGGAATCTTTTGGGAAAAATTGCAGCAAAGTGTGACCCCCTAACAAAGAAAAAGGTTGTAAAAAATTTTTGGGCGAAAAAAAGAGGATGAAATACAAAACCCGGAGTTTTTCAAAGGTTTTGGGCCTTTTTCCGTTTATAAAATTTTTTAATCTAATTCCCGTTATCAAATAAGGAAAAGGAAATTTAAAAACATAATGGCAATTAATTTTTTAGAAAATACAGGGGAATGGTTTGGCAATATGCAATTTTTACCTCTCTCCCCCAACCCCCATTTATAGTATCTGCAACAGTTTCCCCGTCAAATTTTTAAAGATTTTGCATTCCTTTCAGGCGGGCTACCAAAGGGTTTTAGTGGGACAAATTCTAGAAATTTTTTTGATACTTCCATTTTTTTTGCGAGTGTACGACAAAAGAATTTAAGTTCCCTGGCGTGGGTTTACTCCCCAGCCTTGTTGCCCGAAGGAAATCAAATCCCAAAAGACCCATCCCCAAATTTTTAAAAGTTCTGGGGGTGATTTTTTTTCGATGCCTGCGCCCTTTAAATATTCTGTTTATTTCACTGCAGCTAAATTAATTTTTCACGGGCTGTGAGAAAGTCGTCCTCATTTATGAATCCTTTTGGGGTCCCGCGCATTTGGTTTCTCCTTGCTCTGTTTCTGAAAAAATGCAGAGCAATAATCAGGGAAACCTTTTTTAAAACTTTTTTCTTCCCTTTTCCGACAGGTTTTTGTCCCCTTTCCCCGCTTTAAAGCTGATTTTACTTTTTCTTTTGTTTTTAGCCAATTTTTTTGAAATTGAAAGCTTCTTTCCCTTTTTGGTTTCCCCCAAAAAGTTAAATCCAAAATCCCACACTGTTGGTTTCCATCAAACTTTCCTTTGCGTCCCTTTTCCTTTTTGGCGATCCACTTACCTACCAAACACAAAATACAGGGGGGGAAACAAAGCGTCCGTTTTTTCCCCTTTAATATTTGGTGTTCATGGAGGGGCGGCCGGGTTTTGAAACCCTGAAAAGAAAGACACTTTAAACCAATTTTTCCCGTTTTGGAAAAGAACATTATCCTCTGTCTCTCTGAACTGATTCTATCTCTTGGGCTGTCTTCTGTCTCAAAAAAACCCCACACACACACACACACACACACACACAACAACACACACAAAACACACCCAAAACACACACACACGCGGGGGCGCCACACACAACCCCACAAAACACACAAACACAAAACACACAACACAACCACACACACACACAGCACCCACGCACGCACGACGCACACACCCCACGCACGCGCGCCACTCAAAAACAAAAACACACACACACACACACACACCCCACACACACACACACACACACAAAACTATTCCACAGGGGCCCCGCATGCGCTTCCGGCATTGTGCCCTTTTAAAACAGCAAACTACTGGGGAAAAACTCCCATTTCCCCACAGCGTTTTTGTCATTCTTTAGCGCACCTGTTTTTTCCGTCGGGTTTTCTCCCAACTTCTGAAAAAAAAGAAAGGGAACAAACGCATAGGGAAACCCCGGGGCGAAAGGCTTTTTGGGCAACTGTGAGGAGGCGGGGGTTTGGGGGATTTGGGGGTGGAGAAAAACGGAAAAAACAAACGCAAAAAGGGTGAAAAACTTTAAAACGTACAAACCGCCTCTCAAAACACGCACACACACACCCCACACACAACACACACACACAAAAAAACACACACAAAACACACCCCCACACACACACACCCCACACAAAACACACACACACAAAACCCAACGCACGCACCACGCACGCCCCAAGCATACAACACACACTACCCCACACACACACACACACACACACACAAAACACACACACACACACACCACACACACGTGGGCGCATACATGCACAGAGACAGCCCAAAAGAGAGAAAACCCCGCAACATTTCGACGTAAGCGGGGATCAAACAAAAGAGAAACGCAGGAAAAACTTTTTAATTTCAAGAAAAATGAAGAAACCCCAAAAAGCCGAAAGATCCTGAAGGGAATCCAGCAACTGCGAATTAAGGCATGGAAAATACGAGGCCCAAAACCCCTCCCAAAAAAGTTTCAGCGGAATGAAAACATGGCACATGACACCTCCCACATCAGCTTCAAACCACAAAACGTTATGACCCCCTGCCCTTGAATTCAAAACCCGGGGAAAAGGGGGAAATCAGATGACCCTAAAGTTTTCCCCAAAGTTCCCCCGGCAAAAAAAAAAAACAGTGGAACGTCCTCAGCCCTTGGAAGCCAGCACTTCCCCCGGGAAAGGAAACCCCCTTGGGGACAGAACCAGGTTTCTTTAAAAAGATCGCACAAACGGGTTTGCACTGCCAGATCAAACACTGCACAAACCAGGTGCTTAAAGAGATCGCACAAACGGTTTAAAACGGCCCAAACAAACCCCTACACAGAACCCCGGTGCCCTTTAAGAATCGCACAAGCGGGTTTGCCCTTTTCCAAATTTAAAAAACTACACGAACCCGGGGCTTGAAGATATCCCCACAAGGGTTAGCGCTGCCCCCCCATCAAACACTACACAGAACCAGGTGCTTGAAGATATGCCCCAAGCGGTTACGGGTGCCAGATCAAACACTACGTCACCAGAGGCCCCAGCACTACTTTTACACGAAGGAGGCCCCAACCGGGGGCTGGAAAAGCCCCCGGCATCAAAATCATGGGGCCAGTTCACCCGGATGGGTTTTTTGACGCGAAAGCACCCGCAATCTTCCGAATAGAAAACCCCCCAGGAAATTTTCGAAAAGTTGGGACGAGACCGGAAAAAACGTTTTTCATGTTTATTCAAAACGGGTTTATTCTCTTGTTCTCCACGGTTTCCCTATGAAAGCAGGATGGGGCCAGCTCCATTTTCAATACTTTAAACGTGCAAGTCCAGTTAAACCCTTAGGGAATTTCACTTTCCCAAACCGAAGTCCTCACCCTAGGGGGTTTCCTTTTTTTAATTTAAACAATGTTTAAGTAACTTTCCCCCGAAACCGCATTTACCTGTGGGCATGTATAATTTCCGTCCCCAAAAAGGGGCCCGGGGGCCCCCGATTGCGCGAGCGTGCCCCGACTCCAAGTCTCTTTTTGTCGTCGCCGTGGTGTGTGTGTTTGGTGTGTGGTGTGTGGTGTGTGTGTGTATGGTGTGTGGTGTGTGTTTGGGGTTTGGGTGTGTGGGTGGTGGTGTGTGTGTGTGTTGTGTGTTGTGTGTGTGGGGGGGTTGGTGGTTGTTGTTGTGTGTGTGCGCAACGCGCCGACACAGAGAGAGAGAAAGAACAAAACAGAACAAACAAATTTTATTCAAAAGGCCAACCCCCCCTTTTTAAAGGGGGTGTGAACAATAACAATAAATACATGATACAAATATGAAACACGTACCCATTTAAGCATGAAGACAGGTCAAATCAAAACGGGAAAACCATTTTTCCAATTTAAAAAGGAAAATAAGGGAAATTAAAATAAAAAAATCATTACATTCGCTTTATGACTCAATAAACAATTTCACATCAACAGAAACAATTTGATAAATCAAATATACATTTCTCTTCCTTAAAGGCTTTGTAAAGATATACAGCAAGTTTTTTAACGACTTTTGCTTTCGTGATCAAAATAATGTTTTTCTGAAATCACTAGGATTATTATGATTTTTGGATTATTAAACTAGGTCTTAAATCATCAAAACGGGGGCAACAAAAAACAAGTAATTTCATCATCTGTGGCAGATCTACACAAGGGGCATTTCTGACCGTTCGTTATCCCTGTTTTTCTTGAACTGTGCACTGATAAATTAGAAATCCCAAAATCTAAATCTGTTATGTGTACGTATAAATCTGTTCAAATCAAAAGTAAGTTTTCCCCGGGATCATGGACATCTTGAATTTTTTTTAATTTAAAATCTTCACTGTCATCCATATGAAAATTTCCAGCTTTGCCCACCTGCAACGATTAATCTTTTTTACCTTTTATAAAAAATTTATACATCCTACCCCTTTGTTTTTTCCCAACGTAACAGAAGCCATTACATTCAAAACATCCCGAACTTTCGAACCCAAATTTAAATTTTTCCTCTATTTAAAAATTTAATAATTTTTATATGCTTTGAAGGGCAGTCATGCCCTCCATTCGGGTTAATTTTCAACCATATCTAATCAAAGACAGAAAGAAAAAACAGGGGAATCGATTTAATTCACCATATCAAATCATTGGGTTTTTGATCCCCACCCCTAAATCCTTTTTAACACAACAAATAAACACTCTCTTCACTGAAAGCATCTTCTAACCCCCAAATCTCAGCACCAAAGAACTTGATTGAATCTGTGAATCGAAAAGCTCAAGAATAATTTCACAGATTTTATTATTCAACTGTTTCAACACAAATAATCAAATAGCAGCTCTTTTCCCTTTTGTTCGCTAAATCTTGGCTTTCAGCAAACCAATCTTTTGAAACACAATACCATATCAATTAAATTTTCACTACATTCATCTTAACATTGCCGTAAAAGCATCTCTCTGTGCTTGCTAGGTATCCCCCTTTTCAAAAAAACGATAATACTAGATTTTTCAAAATTAACTTTAAGTTGTAACTGGCATCAGCTTTATGAAGTTTATTTATTTGTCTGCAACCCCCCACATTTCTGAAAATAATAAAGTCACAGCAAATAAAAGAATAAAAAATTTCAATCAAACCAATTGAACTAACACCATGTCTCCATTATTCATAATTTCAAGCGCAAGTTCGTTAATAAACAACAAAACAGAAGAGGACACAAAAATCCCTTTTTTCACACCGTTCGTACAATTGATAAACCTTGTACTGTTACCAAAACGAACTCGACTGTAACAACCTCATACTATTTTTAAATACATCTATATTTTTTACCTTTTTAAATTTCCCATTCTTTAACAAAATAGGCAACAAAATTTCTTGAAATTGGGTGCCCGAACGTTTTCTCGAATCAATGAAAGCACATACATTTTTTTCTTTTACATAAAATTGCTTTTGAAAACGTAAAAGTGAAAATATGTGATCGGGTTTAAAAAAAATTTTTGAAACCCCACTTGGAATTCACCGTAATATTTTTTCTGTAAAACCCATTCCTGTAATCTTAAATTTAACAAAGCGAAAAATTTTTTCTACTAGTCGGAAAAAAATTCCTCTGAAATTATTTGGACGTTAATGTTGCCTTTTTTAAACAATGGAACAATAATAGATTTTTTTCCTAAATCAGGATTTTTCCCGTGTAAAATAGAACTTCAAAAATTTTTCAAAGAAATCAATTACATCCCCTGATTTTTTTTTAATAGCTCCCCAAATTTAACCATCGGCCACTTTTTTCCTACTTTCTTTTTTCTCATGAGAGTATGCTTCTTCTTTAGAAATAGGCCGATTCAGAAAGTTGACATCACATACTCATCATTCTCTGTGCATCTTTTCCATTTCCTTATCATCGTTATCATTATCTGAAAAATTACTGAAACATCACAGCACCTGTACAGATATATTTGTTCCCGCAGTCTCATTTTTTCAAAAACCCTTTTTTAAAAATGTTAAACCTTTCCGTCTGTGATCTTTTTGGCTGAAATTTTATTCTTATTAGAAACCTCCCAAATTTTTTCCCAAAAATTCTTTCTGATAAATTTACAGACATAATCAATTGTTCAAGAAAATTCTTTTGTATTTTTTTTCTCTTTCTCTCAACATTTTTGTTTTCCCTCCTTTTTTTGCAAAAAGCTTCCCAGCCCTTTTTTCGTTGAATTCTCCTTTGGGGGAACTTGTATCTGGAAATTTTTGTATTTTTTCTGGAGATTTCCTACATTTTCTTAAAAGTTTTTTAAACATTCGTTTAGAAGTTTTACATTCATCACAAAACCATTTTCTGACCTTTTCTGAAATTATAAATTTTTTTTTTCCATACATATGCTTGCTCTCTTATGCATTCATTAAATAAATGAAGCCTGATTAATGTATACCCTCAATATGCTGGCTTGTTTAAAGTTTTTCTTTTGCATTTCTTGAATGCATGCTATTATGAAACTGTTCAAAAAGTCTCTTTCCAAATACTTTTTAAAAAATAAAGGTATACACCCCAATCATTGTCTTTGCTAACACCTTTCTTCCATAAAAAAAAAATTTCCAAGGGTTGATGATGGGAATTATCATATCAGAAACATAAAAAAGGGCAAGAATTTCTAATATATCGAACAGATCTTCAAAACTAAGAAAAACATTCACGCACTCCCTGTTTCCGTTTGTGTGGTAATACCTTAAAGGGTCACCATTACAACTCCATTCATATAAACAATCGAAAGCAATACATAAATTAAAAATCATTTTTCCATATAAATACTTTCCCCGAGCTTTAGAATATTTTATGAGACTGTTTTGTCTTTCTTATCCTGAAACTGAACCTGAAAACTGATCTTTGCAAAAGGAAAATGTTGGCTTTTTCTCCGTTAAAACCCCCACAAAAAAGGGATATAAACGTTGTCATACAAAAATTTTCTTATCTGTTATAACCTCTTCAAGGCAAACAATGCCGTTTTAAAATTTAAACGTTTAAATAGGGAATGTTTTGGAGGCACTTAAGACACACATAAAAATGTTTTTTTCATAACCAAATAAATTTTTTTTAATAAAAACCATAATATTGCATGTCCATGTAATTTTAGATACATAAGCCCCCCAATTCGGTTTTAATTAAGCACACCACTCCACCTACTCCTCCCTGTCTTTTCGCTTAAAACGCAGTTTTTTTCAGAAGACAGAAAGGTGGGGAACAAATGGGGAAACTATTTTCTCCCCTGAAAGTTCAACAAGACAAATGAAATCAAAATTTTAAAAAAAACGATAAAAACTTTTGATAATCATTTAGAGGGGAAAGGGACCTACGTTCCAATGAAGGGAAAAAGAACAAGTGTACTTTATTTTTAACCTTGTTTTACTAACATTTTTCACTTTCATATCGCATCATTTGTACCTTTTATTTAAATTTCGTCCATCGGGATTCCATTTGGTTAATTTTTTCTTCTCTCTTCCCCTTGGTTGTTCCCTGTCATTTTTCACGAGCTTCGTGCGGGGTGTGTCACCTGTCATTCCAACACGTGAAGAACAAGCAGCTTTCACAATTCGCCGCCTACACATCTACAACCGTTCTCAGTAAACAGAACACGGCCCAGCACTGCGTTTTTCCCCATTTTATCTCGGGAAACCCTGTTTTGGCAACATTTTCTATCTTTTTATCCTCAAACCGGGAAATCTACTTTTTTGGGTTTTGGAAGTTTTAAATTTGTTTGCAAGGCCGGCCAAAACCTTTATCTAACTTCCTTTAACTGATCACCCCCTCGAGAACAAATTTCTTGCCCTCGAGAGGAATATCGTAATCATATGGGCCCCCTTTTTTGTTGCCTCTGGCAGCTTTTTAAATGTGTCCTACTTCTTTCGATGTCACGGACTCTCTGAGTGGGAAAACATCCAATAAAACACTGAAGTATTTTTAAGGGTTTTTTTTGGCTCTGAAATTTCTTCTTTTTCTTTGTAAAAGGGGCATCTGCCAATAACTGCGAATTAGGGTTTTTGTTTATGCGAAAGTATTCTGTAAACCAGGTCTTTGGGAGTTTCAATTCATCCGTCAAAAGGGTTTTGCCAATATTTACACAGTCCTGTTTGTTTCCCTTCCCTCCTTGGGAGTCCATAAAAAAAATTAGATTATTTCTTTGGATCGCCCTTCAAGATCATCAAATTTTTTTTCCAAACGCACGATTCTGCTTTCATCACTGTTCTCTGCTTTCAATGTCATTTTTAACACGAAGCTCCGACCGTCTCTTTCATGTCATCATGTCCCTTTTTTGTCCTCGACCGAGTCTTTCACTCCTCTTACACGCTACAGTTTCAACCTTCGTGGGTTTAAACATGATAACATTGTAAAGAGTCTTTTTTGCATCGGGGGATCGGCCCTGACTCACCGGTTTTCTAGAACATGGTCAGGATCAGGGGGTCACGAAGAGTAGTACTTGCACGGCGTACAGACCATCACGAGCCGGCGGGACTGCTCTGGGGCGGACTGGACGACTTTTTTCCCCGGGGTTTGTCTCCACATCGCCGCATCGGGGCAAAGGTCGCTGAAAAAAAGGCGGGGGAGGACCAAGCCTGCCCTACACCGGGACACGGGGGTTACTTTTAACACACCACGTCTGGCACCTGAACCTGCTCTTTTTGGCCAAAACTGATGAAACGCGACGAAAACCCCCCACCCAAATCTGAAATCGAGAGAGCTGATGGGATCTTGAAAATGTCACCGACTTGAAACGTTGTATGATTGAAAACCGTAGAAAATTAACAAAAACGTTAATTAATTTCGGAGCTGAGGAAAACGTTCTTCTCCTCTTGATGACACAGCTCAACCCCCGAAAAGAGAGAGGAGAGAAGAGAGAGGGGAGAAAAGAGAGAGAGAAGAAGGAGAAGAGAGAAATATATTCATTACATTTTCTCTTTTTTTTTCCCCATTTCAGTCTTCAGGGAAAAAAAAAAGGGGGGAATGTTTCTCTCCCGTGTATTGCGGGCGCGCCCGCGGCGTGGTGTGTGTGGGTGTGTGTGTTGTGGTTGTGTGTGTGGTGTGTGTGTGTGTGTGTGTGGTGTGTGTGTGTTTTTTGTGTGTGTTGGGGTGCGTGCGGGCGTGGTGGTGTGGTGTTGTATGTGGTGGGGGGGGGGTGTGGGGGTGGTGTGGTGTGTGTGTGTGTTGTGTGTGTGGTGTGTGTGGTGCGGCTGGTTTTGGGGCGTGCGCTACGTGTCCACGTCTATGCCTTTTTCTTATTTTAGTTTTCAGTGGAGGCGGAAACTAAGTGGTTTAAAAAGTGTTTCTTTCCCGTGTTGTGTGTTGTGTGTGTGGTGTGGGGTGCTTTTTGGTGTGTGGTGGGTGGTTGTGTGTGTGTGTGTGTGGGGGGGTCGTGCGTGGGCGTGCGTGCGTGTGTTTGGTTTTTTTGGGGGTGTGTGGTGGTGTGTGTGTGTGGTTGTGTGGGTGGTGTTGTTTTTGTGTTGTGTGTGGTGTGTGGCGCGTGTGTTGTGGGATGGGGGTGTGTAGGGGGTTTGCGTGTCGTGGTGTGTGTGTGGGGTGCTGTGCGCGCGAGCGTTGTATGTGTGGTTTTGTCTGTCTTCTCTGTTTGTGTGTTTGTTGTGTGGTGTGTCCCCCGCGCGCGCGTGCGTGCGTGCGTGCGTGCTGCGGCGTCGTGCGTCGGGGGGTGTTGGTTTTTGTTGTTGTGTGTGTGTGTGTGGTGTGTGGTGTGTGTGTGTTGGTTTTTTGGCGTGTGCTTTTTAATTTGCCTTTTTGGGGCCGTTTAAAATATTCAAAGAAGAAAGGGAAAAAGGGGTGAAGGGGCCCCGCGCGCGCGCGCGCGTGTGTATGTGTGTCCCGTGTCTGTATCGTTGCACGCCGCATGTGCGCGTGTAGGAGTGCTGTGCCGCACCAAGCGCCTGAATGAATACCGTTCTTTTTTACCGTTTCATTCTTCGGGGAAGTAAAAAAAAATTTTGTATCTGAATGTCGTTTGTGGACCGTTGGGGGAGTGTCCGCGTACTCGTGTTTTTTTGCTCCTTTTTTTGTTTTTTTTTTTTCGTCTTTTCTTTCTTTTGACTTCACTTAAGGCAGGGGTAGGGGGAGTGTGTGGTGGAGGGGCGCTGACGGGAGAGTGAACAAACACCCCACCACAATCTGATTCAGCCACTACATGGCGTAACACAGCCCACTTCAGACAGAAATAGTACACTTGCCTGTGTAGGGAACTGGTTTGACAACGTTTGCCATATCATTATGTTTTGTCATAATTATGATGATCATACTCTCCGTCTGTACCGACGATCTCTCCCCGTCAGTCAATGTGTGTGTGTGTGTGTGTGTGTGTGTGTGTGTGTGTTGTGGTGCGTGCGTGCGTGCGTGCGTGCCTGTGTGTGTGTGTGTGTGTGTGTGTGTGTGTGTGCGCGCACACACACACACACACACATATTCTATCGCTCTACGCTCACCAACCCCGACCATTTTTCCTGTCACACACAGAATAACACACACATGGGCACGCGCGGGTACGCACACGCACGCGCGCGCGTGCACACACACACACACACATACACACACGCGCGCGCGCGCGCGCGCACACACACACACACACCACCTTCCATCACAGATCATAAACACAACTCTCTCTCTCTCTCTCTCTCAGTCTCTCTCTCTCTCTCCTCTACTCTCTCTCTCTTCTCTCTCTCTCTCCCTCTCTCACTCTCTCTCTCCTCTCTCTCTCTCTCTCTGTGTGTGTGTGTGGTGTGTGTGTGTGTGGTGTTGTGTGTGTGTGTGTGTGTGTGTGTTCTCTCAAGTTTCACTCTCAAGAAAAGCCTTTTCGCTGACAAACATACAATGCATGCAACCAGGAAGAATCCGCCACAAAAGCTGTACACCTCCAGTCAAGCATGGCAATCGCACACAGCCATCCCTGACGCTCCTCTGCCCTCCACCCTCACCCTGCCCACTACGCCTCCATACCCCCTAAGGACTGTACTAGGTTCTGGTTAGAATGTCTCTTGTGACGATTTGAACATGGAACAACTTGCCACCGAAGACCACTTTTTTAACCATTTATTTTCAAGAATGCCTTCTGTGTTCTATGTCTCTTGCTCCTTGTGACGACGTATGTAACCTACTCTACTGCTGATAGCATAGACTAGAACTATGACTCTTGCGCCTAGTGACGATGCATGTAACCTACTCTACTGCTGATAGCATAGACTATAAACTATGACTCTTGCTCCTAGTGACGATGTATGCAACCTACTCTACCGATGATACCATAGACTATAACTAGACTCTTGCTCCTGGTGACGATGTATGTAACCTACTCTACCGATGATACCATAGACTAGAACTATGACTCTTGCTCCTGGTGACGAATGTATGCAACCTACTCTACCGATGATACCATAGACTAGAACTATGACTCTTGCTCCTGGTGACGATGTATGTAACCTACTCTACCGCTGATAGCATAGACTAGAACAATGACTCTTTCCTGGTGACGATGTATGGAACCTATTCTACCGCTGATAGCATAGACCAGAACTAAAGTTGGGAAGCATCACCCCTACAATGTGTCCTTTCTTTTTTTCGCTCAAAAATCTTTGACATTCTTGTTTTGGGTCATGCTTACATCAACATCAGACACAGGAATGGGGGGAGGGGAGATTCTAAAAACGATAGAACTACAATGAAAAACGTAACTTTTAGTGAAAAAGGATTATTCCCTGGTCGCTAATTCATGAAACTGTCGTCTTCTACTGTAATGCAGAAACCCAACAAAAATGTCATGTAGCTGAAAAGTTAACATGTCACCTTTGTTGCTGTTTCTGAAAAAGAGCTAACTGAACATTCTGTCCAA
>CM031615.1:44750316-44760316 GCA_018398815.1 Conus ventricosus | reverse complement strand
GCATCCATTTTTTATGGATGCGCCTGTAAGAAAGTCGTTCAAAGTCCCCGCAGGTGTTCATTATCTCTCTGCCATGTTAGGCGCCGGGATATATTATGCAAAGGCAGCGCAGAGTACGGCCCTGTTAAATAGTCTGAGATCAGAATTGAACACCATAACATCACCTTCATCATCCTTAATTCATACACTGCGTGGTCTTTTGTGACCTGCTCTCGTGGTGACCTCAGTTTCCACTTCTTCTCCACGTTCACAGCGTGTCAATGTTCACAGCGTGTCAATGTTCACAGCGTGTCAATGTTCACAGCGTGTCAATGTTCACAGCGCGTCAATGTTCACAGCGTGTCAAAGTATTAAATGTCGGCAGTTTACAGGCGACTGTCGTAGGAAGGACGTGGTGACTCCCTTTGAAGGATGCTGCCTACTCCCTTGCCTACTTCACACGCTCATCTCATTTCACCACGGTTCACAGCGTGTCAATGTTCACAGCGCGTCAATGTTCACAGCGTGTCAAAGTATTAAATGTCGGCAGTTTACAGGCGACTGTCGTAGGAAGGACGTGTGACTCCCTTTGAAGAGCTGCCTACTCCCTTGCCTCACACTCTTCCCCCGTTCAAAAGCGTGTCAATGTTCACACGCGTAAATGTTCAAAGGCGGTAAAAATTTAATAAATTCCAGTTTACAGGGGGGACTGTCGTGGGAAAAGGAAACGGGGTGACCCCCTTTTTTTTTTTAAAGGGAGTGCCTACCCCCTTGCCTCGTGTTTAATTCTTCTTCCGGGGGGGGCCTAGGGGGGCAACTTCCGTAACCGGGATCAGAAAACTCACTGAACGACACTAATTATGGGCATTAGCCCTGAGGGTCTTCTCTGATTTTTTTTTTTCCTAAAAACCGCCTACACTGTGTTTTCCCTGGACTCTTGATGAAAGGGGTTAAATAGCCCAAACCCCTTGGGTCCCAAACTTTTGTCCTGAGTATGCGTGACCCGGAATGAGTGGAAATTGCAGTCATTTTTTTGGGGCAGGGAATGGGAAATTTAGAAACAGAGAAGAAAAAAATTAAATATAAAAAAAATACAAAAAACATTGAATTCACCATTCCCTTTCCCCCAATTTGGGATTCAAAAAAGAAGCTAGACAAAAAAAAAAAAGTAATTCAGAAAAGGGGTTTGGGTTTTAAAAGAAAAAAATTGAATCGATTTAAACTGTAGGGGGAACGACAATAGGGCCGGATTTTCCCCCAAACCGTGGAAAGCTAAAGGGGGGTGAGGTGGGAAAAAAAAAAATGTGAAAGGCACAGTGCTAAACAAGGCTGAGGGGAAGATCCCCTAGGGGTTAGGGAGCAAAGCAAAAGGGGGGAAAAAGTAGAGGGGGGAAACAGGGAAGGAGGTGGGGGGGAAGGGGGGGGAAGGGAGGGGGGTAAAAATTTTGATGTGGAGGGGAGATTTGAAAATGAAATCCACAATCTGGGGGAAAGGGACATGGGCATGAAGGGGGAGAGAGAGAGAGAGAAAAAAGGAGAGAAAAGGGGAGGGGAGAAGAGAGAAGGGAAGAGAAGAGAGAGAAGATGTCAACACACTACAAAAACACTTTTTTTAAGAAAAAAGGAACAGTTTAAAAGGGAAGGAAAAGGGAGGGGGAAAGGTAAGTAAAAAAGGGGCGGGACTGTGAAATCATTTTAATCCACCCCTCGCCTAAGGGGGTTTTCCCGGGTTTTACAAGCAGGGGGATCTAGCAGCCCCATAACCGCCGTGGCTTTGAAGATGCTGCGATACATCAAATTTTTTGGGGTTTTCCCTACATAAATCCCCTTTATAGAACCTTTGTGTGGAAGAATAGTGTCACATAACACAGGGGACGTTTGGGGTTTTTCTTTTTTATCGCTCAAAACGACCCCCAAAATTTTCCGCCCAAAACGGGTTAAATCGAATCTGTAACTCACTGAAAATTTTAACGCCACAATGACGAAAGGTTCCTTTTGCTTCCGTCGTTTGCACAAAAATTTATCTGAAAGCCCTAAAAATTTGTTTATTTTTTGTATGCGGTGCTTGAGTGCCCGCGCGCGTCTTGAGAAATATATATATGTGTGTGGGGTGTGTGTGTGTGTGTATGTTTTGTGTGTTTTTGGGTGTGTGTGTGTGTTGTGGGGGTGGGGGGTGCGGGGCGGGCGTCCTGTGTTGTTTGTTTTGTTTGGGTTGTTGTTGGTTGTGTTGTTGTGTTGTGTGGGGGTGTGAAACGTGCCTTGCATTTTTTGGGTGCTTTGCGGCTGCGCGCGCGCGCGCGCGCGCGTTTTGTGGGTTGTGTGTGTGTTGTGTGTGTGTGTGGTGTGTGTTGTGTGTGGTGTTGTGTGTGGGGGTGTGGGGGTGGGTGTGTGGGGGGGTTGGTTGTCATCTCGCTCGTATGTTGTGTGCGTGCATTTCCCCGTGAAATTCATATTTTTTAAATGTGTGGTGTGTGGGGGTTGTGGGGGCCCAGGGTGGGGTTTTGGGCAAAAAAAAAGAATGGGCTGTGTTTGTGTGTGTTGGTGTTTGTGTGTTTTTGGTTTGTTTGTGGGGTGTGTGTGTGTGTGTGGGGTTGTGTGTTTTTTTGTGGGGGCTCGCGTGTGTACGGGCATGCTTTTAAAGGGTGTGCTGACATACGCAGGGCCCACAAAAATTGTCATGAATGAAAATGGTAGTACAACATTTTTTTCTTATAAAAAACAAGGGAAAAATAGGAGTGCATAACCGTGTGTATGGGAAACTTTGGGGAATGCAGTTTTTTGGCACATGGATGTTTGTGAATGACTGAATGACTGTCCCCCCAATGACTGTTGTCCTTGGTCCATGACTTTTTCGTTTTGGGCCCATAACTTCTTTTTCATAATGCTTTTCCCCCCCAAGTCGGGTTGCCCTGTTGCCCATGACTGTTGCCCCTGTTGTCCAAACTTTTTGTCCATTTTTCCTTGACTGTTGTTCTGCTTCCAAAAAACTTTAGTCATAATACTGTCCCCCCAACTGTTTTTTGGGTTGCCATGACTTTTGCCCTTTTGTCCTTAACTGTTGTTATTCATGAATGACTTGGGAAATGCTGTTGTCCAGACTTTGTTCTTATCCAGGACTGACATTTTGTCCATACTGTTATCCTGTTGCCATGATTTTTTAAAAGTTTTCCATGACATTGGTTTTTAAACCATGATTTTTTTCCTTTGTCCATGACTTTTTTCCCCTGTCATAAATTACTGTCGCCCATAAATTGTTATCCTTTGGCCATGACTGTCGCTGTGTCATGAATGATTTGTCCCCATTTTTGTTACCCTGTTGGCCAGCTGTCGCTGTGTCATGAATGACTGTCCCCCCAGTTTGTTTCCTGGGGGCCATGACTGTTGTCCTGCAGGGAAGGCCTGTCGCCCATGATTTTTATCCTTTGGGGCCATGACGTCGCGGTTCATGAAGACTGTCGCCAGGGATTGTTATCCTGTTGGCCATGCCCTGTCGCTGTGTCATAAGGGCCCTTGCGCCCTTTGTTTTTTATCCTTTTGGGCCATGACTGTCGCTGTGTCTGTTTGCTTCGCCCATGATTTTATCCTTTTGGGCATGACGGGCGCTGTGTTGAAGGGATTTGTCCCCCAAGTTTGTTATCCTGTTGGCCATAAACTGTCGCTGTGTCATAAATGACTGCCCCGCCCAGGTTTTTACCCTTTGTGGCCATGACTGTGCTTTTTCATAAAATAAACGGTCGCCTGTTGTTACCCTTTTCCATGACTGTCCCCTGGGCATAAGACTGTCCCCTTGTTGTTATCCTTTTGGGCCATACTTTCGCTGTTCATGAAGGCTGTGGGCCCATGATTGTTATCCTTTGCCCCTTAAATGTTTTTAAGGGTTAAATAAAAGGAAACGTCCCCCATGTTGTTATCCTGTTGGCCATGACGGGTCCTGTTAAAGAATGAGGGCCGCCCATGAGTGCTGTCCCTTTTTACCCTTGATGTTTTATGTCAAAAATGACTGTGGGCCCATGATTGTTACCCTATTGTCCATGACTTTATTTACGGGGATAACTGCCCCATGATTTTATCCTGTTGTCCATGACTTTTTTTTTAAACTGGATAACTTTTCGCCCATGTTTGTTATCCTGGGGGTCCATGCTGTTGTTAAGTCATAAAGACTGTCGCCCATGATTGTAACCCTGTTGTCCATGACTGTTGTTAAGCCCCATGAATAAACTGTGGGCCCCCTGACTGTTATCCTGTTGCCCAAATCCCTTTTTATTTACGGGATGACTGTCCCCCCTTTTGCATCCTATTGTTCATACTGTTGAAAAGCCCTAAATTGACTGTCCCCCAAATTGATTCTAATCCTGTTGTCCATAATGGGGGTTAAAAGTCTGAATGACTGTCGCGCATGAGTTATCCTGTTTACTTGACTGTTATTTACTGGATGACTGTCGCCCAGGGTTTGTTACCCTGTTGTCCATGACTGTTGTTAAGTCATGAATGACTGTCGCCCATGATTTTTAACCTGTTGTCCGGGACGTCGCTGTGTAATGAAGGACGGGCCCCCATGATTGTTACCCTGTTTCCAGGGACTGTTATTTACGGGTTTACTGTCCCCATGTTTGTTACCCCTGTTTCCATGACTTTTTGTTAAGCCCATAAATGACTGTCCCCCATAAATTTTTTTACCCGGGTTGCCCAGACCGAAAAAAAAAAGGATGACTGTCGCTCTGATTTGTCTCCTGTTTCCTTTGACTTTTTAAGTCTTTGGAATGACTGCCCGCCCATGATTTTTCATCCTTTTTTGTCCATGATGTTAAAAAATAGATATTTTAAACCCCCCTATTGTTGCCCTTTGCCATACTTTTTAAAGTAATGGAGGGACAGTGCTCATGACGTTACCCTGTTGTCCATAACTGTTGTTATTTTCAGGAATGACTTCCCCCATGATTTTACCCCTTTTTTCCTTTAAACTGTTAAGAAAAGGGAGGGACGTACCCCCTGATTGTTACCCTTTCTGTCCATAACTGTTGTTTAAAGGGTCATGAATAAAGGTCGCCTTGACGCTGTCCTTTTAAATTAGGGACTGTTTTTTAAGTAAAGGATGCCCTGTCGCTAATGACTGGTCCTGTACCTTTTGCCCTGTCATCATTTAATGAAGGGACGTTGCCCCTAAATGTTGCCCTTTGGCCTAGGGACTGTTGTCCTTTTACATATAAACAATTGTTATGTCAGGAGGGACTTTTGCCCATGACTGTTGTCTTGTTGTCAAAGCCGCTACCCTGTTACCATAACTGGCCCCAAAACCCCAAATTAAGGGGTTTGTTTTTCCCCATGCTCTGTTGATTTATGAGGGCACCCCCACCATAAGGGTTTTGACTTACCCAGGTTTGGGCTGTTACGTTTGTTGACTTTGACGGGCACACCATAACGGTGACTTCCCTTAGTCCCTCGGGGACGTTTTTCTTTTTACTATGACGGGCCCCCCTAAGGGGTTGACTTCCCTTTTCTTGACTGTGTTCTTTTTGACTATAAATGGGCAAAACCATAAGGGGTGATTTCCCCCTTAGTGCTCGGGACTGTTGTTCGGGGTTGACTATGAGGGGCACACCATAAGGGGGGGATTCCCTTATTGCTCGGGACCTTTGTTCTGTTGACTAGGATGGCACACCAAAACGGGTGACCCCCCTTATGCTCTGCCGTTTTCTGTTGACTATGACGGGAAACACCATAAGGGGAAATTTTTCCCCTTAGTGCTTGCCCTTTTGGGCTTGTTGCAAATGACGGGCCACCCCCAAACGGGTGATTTCCCCTTAGTGCTCTGCCCGTTGTTCGTTGACTATGACTGGAAACCCCAAAAAAGGGTATTTCCCCTTAGGGCCTGACCGTTTTTCTTTTGACTATACGGCACACCATAAGGGGTATTTCCCCTTTGTGTTTTGGGCTGCTGCCCGCAACAAAGGATGGCACCCCATAAGGGGCGATTTTCCCCCAGTGCTCTGGTTTTTTTACTCTGTTACTAGACTGGCACCCCCATAAGGGGGGCCCTTCCCCTTTGGTGCTCTGCCCTGTCGCCCGGGAAACTATGATACACACCAAAAGGGGTACTTCCCTTGCCTTGCCCGGTCGCCCTCAAAAATAGACTCACACCATAACGGGTGATTTCCCCTTGTGCTCTAATTCCCCCCTGCTAATTTATGACGGCACACCATAACGGGTGATTCCCCTTAGTGCACTTGCTGCTGCCCTGTCGCCCAACTGTTATTCTCTTCCCCTGATGTTGTCCCCCAAAAATGGGGCACGTCAGTTTGCTCTTGACTTTTGGGCTCCCCGGGGTTTCCCGATTGTGATTGTTCTGGGCTGTTCCCCTAATATTGTTTTGACCAGGGCCTGCCCTGTAGGTCTACTCTCTATTACCCATGACGGTTCCCTTATTCCCTAAAAATTAGCTAAAAGTATTTGCCTATTACCCAAAAACTTTTCCCAAATTCCTGTTCTATTGCCCATGATTGGCCCCATAAGTACTCCCCTTTTTCCCCATAGCTGCTTCCAATTAACTACTGCTCTAATGCCCATGATTGTTCCCCAAATATTTCCCCCTATTCCCCCATAGTTTCCCCATGTAACTACTGTTCAAATTGCCCATGTTGTTCCCCAAAAAAGAACTGCCCACTTACACATAACTGTTGAGGTAACTCGCTCTTTTCCCCAGATCGTTCCCCATAAGAACTCCCCAATTTTAAAACAAAAATGTTCAGAAAAACTACTGTTCTATTCCCCAAGATTGTTACCCATAAGAACTCCCAATTAAAACATAACTTTTGCGGGTAACTACTGTTCTATTGCACATGATTTTTTACCCATAAGAACTCCCCAATTAAAACATAATGTTCCAGTAACTACTGTTCTATTGCACAGTTTGAAAACCCATAAGCCCTGCCCAATTACACAAAAACGGTTCCATGAAAACTATTTTTCTATTTCCCAGATTTTCCCGGGAAGTCCCCCTTACTGCGAAAGAACCTTTTACAAAGTACTTTTCCTATTCCCCTATAATTTTTACTCTGGGGTATTCCCCCTATTCCCAAATTCATTTTACCCAAAATTTTACTACCGGTTCCCTTTAACTTTTCCCATAAGTTCGGGGTTACTCCCTGAAAATCGTTCCCAAAAAATTTAACCCCCTATTCCCTTTAAAACTGTTTACCTAAAATACGCCCTTTTTTCCTATGATGGTACCCCAAAAGTAATGCCCTATTGCCAATAAATATAACTAATGCCAAAAATTGTTACCCGTAAGTTTTTCTATTCCTTATACTGTTACTGCCGTAGTGCCACATGGACCTTAATACTGCCCGGGTTTGGGTTGTTACTTTTAAATATTGCCCGTTGCCCCTAAAATTTTTACCCCAAATATGGCCCTTTTGCCTATAAAATTTTTACCCATAAGTACTCAACCCTATTTCCTAAATTTTACCTATTGCCTATAATTTTACCCATAAGTACGGCCTAAATTTCCTATTTTTTGTTACCTATTCCTATAATTGTTTACTGAAGTACTTCCCCCCCTTGCCCCTAACTGTTTTCCCCCCAAAACACCGCTCAATTGCCTTAACTGGGCAACCCCTTTTGTACTGCCTATTTCCCATAAAATGGGTTTCCCCTAAGTACCCCTCAGGGTTTCCCAAATCGTTACCGGGTAAGTTTTGCTCTGTTGCCTAAAATTTTACCTTTAAATACTGCCCCCCGTTCCCTAATTTTTAAACCCCCTAAATACGCCCTGTTGACTATAATTATTAACCCCTAACTACTGCCCTTAAACTCTATTTTTACCCCTAATAATGCCCTGTTCCCCAAAACATTACCCATAAGTACGCCCTGTTTTCCTATAATTATTCCCCTAAGCACTGCCCTATTTCCCATACTGTTTCACACACACACCCCCCACACACACACACACACAACCCACACACACACGCACAAACACACACACACACACACACCCCATATATATATATATATATAATTAAAATTTATATATATAATATAAATATAAAATATATATATATATATATATCTTTTTTCAATGATATATCTTTTTTTGTCGCATGCCAGGGAACAATTGGGGAATTTTCGTGCATTTGTTTATGTGCTTTTCGTGCGGGGCGTTTCAGCGTTTCGCACGTGCATGCGTGCGGCGTGCTTGCGTCCGTGCTCCGTCCGTGCGTGCGTGCGTGCGTGCCCTGCGTGTGTGCGGCTGTGTGTGGGTCGTGTTGTGTTTCCCTTTAACGGGGGCCCCAGGGAAAAACATACAGTTTAAAAGTAGCCCGTTCTCCTACCCAAGGGCCCTTTAAACAGGGCGGGCCCAAAGGAACCCCCAGCGGTACATTCCCCGCCCAAATTTTATCCACCCCCTTGGGCAATACGACCTCAACCCCTGGGGGGAGGGGGACCGGGGCCGACTATTCCCCTGAACAACCCTCCCATCTGGGCACGTACCGGGGGGGTGAGTGACGTTCAGGGCTTTGGTCCGTTGTGGGGGACTTGTGAAAAAAGAATTGCTGTGTTCCCGATACTTCCCTTTGGGCCTTTCTGTTTCTTCTTCCACTGCCTCGTTTTCCCTCTCCACCCCCCTTCCCCCTTAACCCCCCACCGCCCCTTTTCTCTCTCTTCTCTCTCTTTTCCCCTCTCCCTCTTCTCTCTCTCCTCTCTCCCCTCTGGGCTGTCTGTCGTCTCTGTTTTCTCCCCTTCCAAAATGCACATAAATCCCTTCCCCGCCAATGAGGGGGAGAAGAGAGAGAAGAGAGAGAGAGAGGGGGGGAGGGGAGAGAAGAGAGAGAGAGAGGGGAAGAAGAGGAGAGAGAGAGAGAGAGAGAAACTGGGGGGGGGGGGGGGGCGAGGGGGGAGTGCCTGTTCTGTGGCTGCTCCCGTTCTAAAAATGACTTTCCTCACCCGACATACCGATTTATTTTTTACCCCCAATGGGACCAAAAAATGGAAAAAGATAACTGTAATCACAAAGAAAATAATGTCTTTAAAAGCACCCCCTTATCAGGTTTCAGCCCCTATCTACTACGGTCAGAGAAATTTGGGGTTTAAGAAAAAAAAACATAGAAATTTTTAAAATTCTTTTTCCCCAGGCGACAGATGAAATCCTTTTGATATTGGGGCCCGCTGGGGAAATTCAAACATTTTTTTCTACTTAAATTTGTATTCAAAATGTGTTAGATTCTGGTTTTTTAACTGTGTGCAGGGGTAAAAAGACAACCTGCCCCAGCCCGTGACTGTTGGCATCATTAATTTATAAATGTTCATGTCATTTATTGTTTTTTGTTTCTTTGGTTTAAACAAACTCGTTGGTTTTTCTTAACATTTCATGGCTTTTTCTTTAAAAAATGAATAAAAAAACTAGAGGGTTTATGGGAGGGTACTAAAAAAAGAAAAAGTTTCCAAGCTGGGGTGTTTAAAAGTAGCATTGACGGGAAACTAAATGAATTGGCTGTGAAATTTATTAATTTTCAACCCTCAATTTACTGACAATTTAGGATTTTTTTAAAGGGCATTTTTTGCAGTAAATCGTTTTAAAAACCAAAAACGTCCACGAAGAAAGGGGTTTGCTCCCTCCTTCAAACAAAACTGGTTTGGAAGAGGAAATTATTCTGTTAATTTTTTCCCTTTGCCGCAGAAAAAACGAAAAAAAAATTTTTTCTTTTTACATTAAAGGATGCCCCATTTTTTGTGGGCTGGAGTACGTGTAACAAGGGGGTTTTGGGGTGTGTGTTGTTGTGGGGTGTTGGTGTGTTGTGTGTTTGTGTGTGTGTGTGTGTGTGTGTTTTTGTGTGTTGCTGCGTGGTGCTGCTTTTGTGTGGGTTGTGTGTTTGGTGTGTGTTGTGTGTGTGTGTTGTGGGGTGGGGTGTGTTGGGGTTTTGTGTCCGTGTTTTGTAGGGGTGGGGGGGGCGGCATGGGTTTCGCGAGCCCTGCGTGCCCCGCGTGTGTGTTGTGGGGTGTTGTGTGTGTGTGGGGTGGTGTTTTG
>CM031615.1:44732816-44742816 GCA_018398815.1 Conus ventricosus | reverse complement strand
GAAGTTACCTGTTAAAGACACTATACTAAAGCAAAATTAAGCGCAAGCAACCCATTCCGTATATACACACGCCTGAAAGGATACCATTGGTCCCGATTGATCTTCTCTCTCTCCCTCCCCCTACCCAGGCGCGTGAGAGCTCTTCACGTCATACCACCACTACCACCACAACCCACCCACCCCAACATCCATCCACCCTCCGCACCCACCCTCCACCTCCTTCCGCCCCCACTTCCACCCCCCTCACCCCCCCAAAAAAAAAAACAAAAAAACAAAACAACAACACAACAACAACAAACAAACAAACAAACACACACGCACACACACACACACACACACACACACACACACACACACACACACACACACACACACACACACACACACAGAGAGAGAGAGAGAGAGAGAGAGAGAGAGAGAGAGAGAGAGGAGAGGAGAGAGAGAGGAGAGAGAGAGAGAGAGAGAGAGAGGAGAGAGAGAGAGAGCGTTAGGCAGACAGATGGACAGAGACGGCGTCTTTTCGAAAAGAGTATATGCATGACTCTCCTCTTATTTTCCACATTCCCCATGTGCGACAGTCTTACACATACGAAAACGAAAGAGTGCAAGAAAGTACAGAGGAGTGGACAACGTAAAGGAATATTTACCTTGGAGTCACTTTCTTTATGAAAGAAACCTTAGTAACAGGCTTTCCTCTATTTAGTCACCAAGTGTGCTCTCCATAGTAACCTAATTTTCTCTATTTAGCTACCAAGTGTGCTCTCTATAGTAGCAGACTTTCCTCTATTTAGTCACTGAGTGTGTGTTCTCATTAGAAAGGAACTTTCCTCTATTTAGTCACCAAGTGTGCTCAATAGTAACAGACTTTCCTCTATTCAGTCACTGACTGTGATCTCCTTAATAAGACACTTTCCTCTATTTAGTCACTGACTATGATCTCCTTAATAAGACACTTTCCTCTATTTAGCCACTGACTGTGATCTCCTTAATAAGATACTTTCCTCTATGTAGTCGCCGACTGTGAACTCCTTAATAAGACACTTTCCTCTATTTAGTCACTGACTGTGATCTCCTTAATAAGACACTTTCCTCTATTTAGTCACTGACTGTGATCTCCTTAATAAGACACTTTCCTCTATTTAGTCACTGACTGTGATCTCCTTAATAAGACACTTTCCTCTATTTAGTCACAGACTGTGATCTCCTTAATAAGACACTTTCCTCTATTTAGTCACTGACTGTGATCTCCTTAATAAGACACTTTCCTCTATTTAGTCGCCGACGATGATCTCCTTAATAAGACACTTTCTCTATTTAGTCATCAGAATTGTCTTGATAACAGACTTTCCTCTAGTCATCAGAATTGTCTTGATAACAGACTTTCCTCTATTTAGTCATCAGAATTGTCTTGATAACAGACTTTCTCTGTTTAGTCACCGAGAATGATCTCCTTGATAACAGACTTTCCTCTGTTTAGTCTGCGAGAATGATCTCCTCGATAACAGACTTTCTCTGTTTAGTCAGCGAGAATGATCTCCTCGATAACAGACTCTCCTCTGTTTAGTCACCGAGAATGATCTCCTTGATAACAGACTTTCCTCTGTTCAGTCAGCGAGAATGATCTCCTTGAGAACAGACTTTCCTCTGTTTAGTCACCGAGAATGATCTCCTTGATAACAGACTTTCCGCTGTTCAGTCAGCGAGAATGATCTCCTTGAGAACAGACTTTCCTCCATTTAGTCAACAAGTGTGTTCTTCGTATCAGACTTTTCCCCGTTCAGTCACAGAGTGTGTTTTCGTTATCAAGACACTCCCTCTATCTAGTCACAGAGTATGTTCTACTTCGTAAAAGCCTTTCTTTTATGCAGTCACCGAGCGTGCGCTCTTACTTTTTTGTTAAAATACTTTCTCTGTCTAGTCACAGGGACTTTCCTCTAATTATGAGATAAGCGTATTCATTATAGTCAGAGACTTTTTCTTTACCTTGTCAATGAGCGTCCTCTGTGTAGTCACAGTTTTGCTTCTGTTTAATCGTGTGGGTATTCTGTTTAGTTGGAAGCTTTCTTCGTCTTAATAATTGCGTGTGTACTGTGTTCAGTCAGAGACTTCCTGTATTTTGTCAGTAACTCTGCTCTGTTTTAGTCAGTAACTTCCCTCTATTTAGTGAACGAGCATGCTCTTTTTACTCAAAACTGTTCTCTGTTTAATCAATGAGTATGCTCTGTTTAATATGGAACATTTCTCCATTTGTGTGTGTGCGTGCGTGCGTGAGTGTTTGCGTGTGTTGTTGTTGTTGCTTTTGTTTTTGTAAGAGACGTTCATCTGTGTAATTACCAAGTGTGCTTTCCTTTGTACGAGGTTTCCCTTTCATCATTCTATACAGGAGGTTTTTTTCTCTCTCTCTCTTTTTTTATTTTTTATTTTTTGGTATTCTGCTGTGACTAAACTGTTTTTGTCAGAGTTTCGTTTAGAAGTTTCTTCATTTCAATTAGAGATGTGCTTCGTTTTCTCTGTTTCTTTCATCACTAAAAATCTCCCTCTACCTTCACTCTGTGGGGGGAGTCAGTGGGGCACTACACTGAAGAACGGTTCGTCAGGTTCCTCCAGTTCTGTAGGTTATAATTATGCCAAAACCAGGGTCTCTGCAAATATTTTCCCTGTCCACTCTATCTTCCCCTCCATCACCCTTCTTTAACAGTTTCCTGGAGGACTGCTGTAACAAGGCCATTGGATCTTCTTACAAGGCCAATCAATGTAGTTTTCTTTTCCAGACTGTTGTCAGTAGATCTTTGTACCGTCCTGTACGCTGCCTGATGGTTTGACGCACTTGTAAATTGGTAATATGATGATTGTACCTAATGTTAAGTACCTTGTGGTGATATCTCCTTTCCATAGCTCGGATTCTTCTATCCAGACCCCGTGGTGAGGATTTACATCTCGCATGAGTACAGGAAGATAGAATGTATCATTGTACGCAGGAGCCTAACCTTGTGCCTTGGAGATGTTCTTATCCTTTAAGACAGGTTTTAATCTGGACATTGCTGTAGTCATCTTTGCTGCCCTTATGAGGTTTACTGGTTTGAATTCCTTACTGCTAAAGATGGATCCCATATAAGTAAATTGTTGAATACATTCTAGCTTCTTATCCGTTTTGTCCGAAATTTTCATCTTTTCAGTCAGAGTGCTTTGTGTAGTCAAAAAGTTCCTTCTGTTCAGTAATGAGAATACACTTGGTTTATCAGAAACGTTTCTTCTGTTCAACTAGTCGGTGTGCTCTTTTCAGTCTGAAAGTTTCTATTCAGTCAGGAAATGCACTATGTTTGGTCAGAAAGCTTCTTGTATTTATTTAGAAAGAGAGGGGGTTACTTTACTGCCAAGGACAACATAAACAAACAAAATACAGGACAAAACACAATGCATTTCGACCTCTTGGGTCTTCTTCAGGCAAAAACAAATGACATTTAGGACAGTGAAAACGAAGAACGAGAAACTACTTATCTTCTTACATTCCGCGCAAGATCAAAATGACGCTGGACGAAAACAAGGCCACCCAAGAGGGGATCATGAGAGCCGAAATAGTGGGGGTGGAGGTGGGGGGTGGGTGTAAACAGTGAGGATTGTAGCTTGTTTTGTGCAATAGTATGAAATATTAGTGACGGTAGTGATTATGGTTGCTAGATAATTGTGCTTAGTGGGGGTGAGGGGGGGGGGGGGGGGTGAGGAAAAAAACAAAAACAAATAAAGGAAAAGGAAAAGAAAGTAATGGGGAAAATGATAAATAAAAAACTTTAATGAGTAGTTATTGTGATGAAATTAGTTATGTGTGGGTAGTTGCATGTGGGGGTGTGGGTAATGCTAATAATGACTGGAAAGCAATTGAAGTGATCAATGGGTGATAAGGTATCGGTGGGGGCAAAAAAGGGGGGGGCAAGAGGGCAATGGGGGAGGGAGAGCTCATATATCTCCACCAACACATACATATGAATGGGGTGGGGGTGGGCAAATCCATGCACATAGTATTGTTGAAAAAGTAAACAATACAGTTGGATGGTGTTCATTGTACCAGGTGAAATAATGTGTTGGTATTAATTTGATCGTGTTGGCTCAGAAGAGATAGAAATGATCAATGAGAAACGGGGTATCATATGTTAGAGAAGAAAAAAACACATGTGTTAGAGAAAACACACACACACACACACCACACACACACACACACACACACACACACACACCACACCACACACACACACACACACACACACCAAAGGGGAAGAAAACATGCAGAGGACAAAAGGGGAAGAAAAAACATGTAAACGGTATTGTGGATGAATTATGATCATAATTACACCTAACTGTGACAAGTAAAATAGTGTTGGTATTGGGATGATACTGATCCTATAATAATACTGGTTGGACAGGAAATGAATGGAAATGATCAATCGGAAAAGTGTTGACATGCCAATAGCAACATCACACACATGTCCACAGACACACATCCAAACACACACACACACACACACACACACACACACACACACACACACACACACACACACACACACACACACACACACACACACACACACACACACAAAGAAAAAAAGGAATGATGGACGATAATCATTTGAGAACAACAGTACTATAGGATGACGATCATTGTTGAATCTGGAATAATGTAGTGGCATGGGTACAATAATGCCTGTTGGGGGAATAAAGGAAATGGTCAATGACTGATGGATGATGATCATTGTCATAAAAGTACTGTGGGATGCTGATCATTGTCATAGGTGAAAAATGTGGTGGTTAGTATAATGATGCGGTGAGGGAAGGGGGGGTGGTGGAAAAAATCAATGACTGATGGTTGATGATCACCTGGATCAACAGTACTATAGGATGAAGCGTTACTGGTTGGGCCCATTCAATCGTGTGCAAAATTTTTTTGGGGGGGAAAAAAAAAACCTCCGTGATTGAATCAAACAAAATCGTTTTCAAACATGATTCATTTTCACATTTCCCTTGATCATGCCAGAATGTTACCAATTTATTTCTTTTTGGTTTATCGGTAAAATCTCAACGATACGAAGCGTTTTTTACAAACCCAAAAGCCCCGAACAAAAACAAAATAAGGGCCCCATGCTTGTTCATTTAATTTCCCGTATTAATGACATCCAATAATTTCTTGAAAAGCAATTCATCGTTCACCGAGTTTTTTTTTTTTTTTTAGGTTGGGTTTTTTATGGCTGAATTCCAGCTAAAAGGGTTTTTTTTTTAGAAATATTTTTAATATTTTGATTAGCAGAACACCGTTTAATCAGCCAAAGGGCCACGTAACGAACATTAAAGAGTGCTTTTGTTTTCATTTTGTTTTAAGTTTGTGTACGGGGCGGGGGAGTCTTCTTTTATTGAAACCTTTCCCCATACCCCAAAAATGTATAGGTTACCCCATACACACACAAGTCACCCCCACCAACCCCCAACACACACACCCCAAACACACACACACCACACACACACACACCCAAAACACACACAAAACAAAAACACAAACCCCAAAACCAACCCAAAAAAAACAAAAAACCTTAACAAAAACCACCACAAAAAAAAACATAAAAAAACCCCACACCCACACAAAAATTTTAAAGGGGGGAAAAGGGGTTTTCCCCTAATGTTAATCCGTTTTTTTGGGCAAATTTTAAAAAAGGGAAAATCTTGCCTCCGTTTTTTTAAAAACTTAAATTTGGGGGGGGGGGGGTTGGGGGGGGGAAAAGGTCAAAAATTTAGGAAAAAAGTGGGTTAAAGTTAAAATTTTTTTTTTCCAAATTAATTTTCTTTTATTAAAATTGGGGGGGGGGGGGGTTAAATCCCCGAAACCCAACGAGGCCAATTAAAAAATTTAAGAGACCCTTTTTTTGGAAAAAAGGCCCCGAAGAAAAAAAAGAAAAAAAAACCAAATTTCCCGAAATTTTTGGAAAAATTTTAAATGGGGCAAAATTGGTTTAAAAAAAAAAGGT
Source organism: Conus ventricosus (assembly GCA_018398815.1). NCBI lineage: Eukaryota > Metazoa > Mollusca > Gastropoda > Neogastropoda > Conidae > Conus > Conus ventricosus. The sequence continues at coordinate 44,736,805 of CM031615.1, read as the reverse complement.
CTTGTGGAAAATGGAAAAGGAAAGAGAAAAAATTTTTGAAAACCCCATTTCAACGCCCCAAAACGAATCAAAAAAAAATACATGGAAAGGATTTAAAAAAAAGGGGTTTTTAAAAACAAAAAAAAAAGCTTTTTTTGAAAAAAATGAGGGCAATTTTTAATTTTTTTCCCATTTTGGGGAAAGAAAGAAAAAAAAAAAAACGGGGTTTCCAAAAGGGGGTTTTTTAAAAAAACCAAAAACCCAGATCCAAAAACTTTTTTCCCTGGCCATTTAAAAATTGCACCCCCTTTTAAAAAAAATTCCCCCGGGGGGGGGGGGGGGGGAAAATCGGAAATAAAAAAAAATTTTTTAGGGCAGGTTTCAAACCTTCCAAATAATTTAACCCAAATTTTCCCTTTTTTTCCCTTTCCAGTTTACTTTCCTCCCCCAATTTTTTTTTATTTTTTTTTTTGTTTTTTAATGGACGGAAAGGGAACTGCCCCGCTTTTCACTTTTTTCCCCCGTATTTGTTTATTTAAAATTACAAACACCCCAAAACACACCCCCACACACACAAAACCACACACACACACCACACACAACCCCAACCCCACACACACACACACGTAGAAAAAAAAGAAAACCCCCGGGAAAGGTTTCTGGGGAGGACCCCGAGAAAACACTTTCTTCCCCCTGCCTTTAGAGCAGTCCCGTACCACCCCTTGGGGGGCCTGCGCTGTGGTTTTCGATGGGTACAGGCACGCACGGACACTCCCGAAAAATATTTAAGGTCATAACTGTCCTGAACAGGGTAAAACAGGCTACGGATGCAAAATTAAAAACAGCCTTAAAAAAGAATTTCCCCCCTTTGGGGGTTCCCCGCCCCAAATTTTATGATTTCAGACCCAACGGCCAAAAACACCACCTCCAGCTTTCGAGGGACACCCCAAAACCCAACCACCCCTGCCCACGGCAGAAAGGGACGTTTTCCACTCCAGCACAGCCAAGCCCTTTGCATACGGGTTTTTGTGCCCCCAAAAGGGGAATCAAAGTTGTAGTCTTTCCCCCTGTCAACAGGTTTCCCCTTTTTGGGCAGTGGGTCCTTTTTCCCCCCAAAATTCAAACAGGTTTTACTACACACATAAATAATACAAAAGGGAAACAGTCAGATTTTTCTGTTCCAAAACACAGACTCTTTAAATTACTTTAAAATTGAAGGCGGTGGCAGTGGTTGGGTTTAATGGGAATGCCTTTTAAAACGGGGCAAAGTATTCGGGTTAAAAAAGAAACTTTGGGGGGTCCAAAAGGGTATCGTTTTTTTTGAGCAAAAGCTGAAAATTTCTTGGATGCTTATCCCGAACTGAACTGTACCTGGAGTTGGTGAGCGTGCGCTTTGGTGTAATCGCCTGTCATTTTGAACACATCTTATATCTGTTTAAAGCAACGGGCCCTCCTTTTCAATTGTTTCGGAATTGCATATCGTTTTAGCGAGCGTAAAATGCTCTTTTCAGTTGTAGCTCAAGACATCCTTTAAAGTAGAGTTATCACTTTTGATTCGACTGGTTTCAATATGCAAGTCGGGCTGACCAGCCTTTCTTTACATATACCGGTTGTTCTGATCCGTTGAGCAGAGGATAATCTTTGACGCACTGTTCTTACCGGCTCTCAGCCGTAGCCGGAGAAAAAGCTTGACATGCTGTTCAGCGCACAACGAAGCCCTCCCCCCCCCCCTCCCACTACCACCCCACCCCTTCCCTCATTTAAACTTCAATATACCACTCGATCGATGCACACAGGGAAAAAACGCTCACCTGAAGGTAGAAAGATCGTTTCATTGTGTGAAATATATTTCAAACGAATGGCCACCGTGGCGAAGTGGTTAGCATAGTGGGTTGCGAGCTGGGTTCGATTCCCATCAGAATCATGTGGGATCTGTCTGCCCGACCAGCCCTATCCAGATTTGAGTTTGCCACCGCATTAATTGGGAAGACTGGGACCACACAGTCGAGTTTCATCCACTAAATGGATACGTCTCTGTGAGTGTTGCTCAAATTTCCTGACCAACACTGCGTGTGTCTTCAGCTCTCTGGCCTGGTAGACACCGGGATATAATTATTATGAAATTTAGAGTACAGCCCTGTCATGCAGTCTGTCCAAGACTGTACATCGTAATGGAAATCCGTAGCATCAGCTTGATCATCCTCATTCTTATCGATCAGCATAAAAAAATCTCAAGTTCTGTGGCCCTTCATGCCTGCTGTCATGGTGACCTGTTTCGAGGTCCTCTCGACGTCTGTGATTTTGGTTTGATTCCGTCGGGATCACTGGTATCCGCGAGCCATGAGGGCTGTCGTTGAACGTGGTGTCGGAGGCAGAGCTCACACTTAGGCTTCGCGACTAAGCCATTGTTGACGTCAGTAGGGGGCTTAGTAGGTGGTGTCCTGCCAGCCTGACATTGACTGTTCCCTGTGGATTGCCAGTGTCAGGCTCCAGTGGGCCAAGCCGGGCTGTGGTTGTGGACGGGGTGTCGGAATGAGCAGAGTGGGTTCACTGCCACTGAGATGGCACTGAAGATGGGTTAGTATCAGAAAAAAAAATACTAAAACGAATGTTTGCAAGATTGTACTTGATGTTATTAATTAAAAACTTTGCGTGCCATTTCTAGTGCAGATCAGGGTGTTGTTTAGACGTGCGCCTAATGCTTTGATAACAAACGACGTGGGACACGTAAACAAACATACCTATGCAGGGTTTTCTTCAGAGGCTGCGCCTGCCTCTAACAGCACAGTCAAACACACCCTAAAAGGCTTTCGTTATACACTGCACCTGCCTGTGACAGCACAAAATTAGCCCACACAGGGCTTTCTTCAGACACTGCACCTGCCTTTAACAACACAGACAAACATAGCGTACATAACGTTTTCTTCAGACACTGCACCTGCCTTTAACAACAACAAACATAGCCTACTTAAGGTTTTTTCCAAACACTGCGCCTTCCTCTAACAGCACGGACAAATGCATTCTAATCGGGATTTTTTCAGACGCTATGCCTGCCTCTAACAATGCAGACTAGCATTGTCTATTCAGGCTTTTCTTAAAAAACTGCACCTTCTCCCGAACGGACTATTACAGACTGTTCAGAGTTTTCTTCAGACAATATGCTGGCCTTTATTCGCTCAGACCAATACAACCTACTCACAATTTTCTTCACACACTGCGCCAGCCTATTTCCTATGGAGGTTTTTTTCTCCTTTTTCGGACTCCTTTCCTTCTATGGCAGAGACTATCATAGTGTACTCAATATCCAAAGAGAACTCAGAGTTTTCTTCGGATACTGCGTATTCTTTGGCTAAGTACAAATACAGACAATTCATAACAAAAGATACTGTTCCATGGGTGAGGGGACTTGAAACTTAGAGTGTCTCCCATACCTTGACAAAAACATCACTGCCATTCGCCCCTCTTTTTCCGCTTCCAAGACGACTGTTTGAGTTTGGGTGGGGACAATTATCAGTTATTGAACAGACTGACGTTAAAAAGTAAAACCCTCAACCCTACCGTATGCAAGGAGTTATTCCACATTGTCATCTAAACAGGAAGCCAGTTAAAAGTCGTCGCCAAGTGTTCACTGCTGTAAACCAAAACTCGGGGATCAAGGCGTCTGCAGCGTCATCAACAAAGCTGACAGCAGTTATGTATTTTCAACCTCCTCCAGCCCACAGCAAACTCATCTCGGTGTAAAACCCTGTCAGTCAGTAAAAGTAACTGATGCCATATCAGAATGCAAATGTTGTGACAACACCAATTTGATTAATGTGTAGTATTGCCTCAGTCCGGGTTACATACTGGTTAAGTACAACAGCGGATATAAACGGGCTCGAATCTGCTATCTCATGGTTGTCAGTTCATGCCACTAATTATTTCCCGAATATTTTTACTGTCTTTTAGACACTAAGTCCATTGACTACAGTTTCTTATTTACTCTCTCTCTCTCTCTCTCTCTCTCTCTC
>CM031615.1:44657816-44727816 GCA_018398815.1 Conus ventricosus | reverse complement strand
AACAGCAAGAAATAATGTCACAGGTTAGAAATACGTTACAGAATTGTTTTCCGGTGGCCGCCCGAAGGCAGCCAAAAAAGTGGAGTTGACTACTCATCAGATGAATCACCTCCCTGCACTTGTTTTAAAGTTGCTTTCAACTCCTTGACTTCTTTTCTACTTCATCAATTTCCATTTCAACAGTTTTTAAAGAGTTGGGTTGCAAACGTAGTCTTTCTTTTATCTTCCTTCTATTTGTTTTCATTTTTCCTAATTCAGTTTGTTTTTATGTATCCTTGCTCTTAGTTTGTTTTTGAAACGTCTGGAATTTGCAACAGTTGCTAAATAATTATAAACACAAATGAATGCAAGGATTAATCTTCACTTGAGAAGTAGAAGGCTGTTCAGGCGGAGCAGTAGCAGTTTCAGTTTCCATTTTTTGACTACAACCTAGCTGAAAGGGGTTTAAATATTACTGGCAAACAAAGCACTCCGTCTTTTTTTAAAACTTAGTAACATTACCACTTACCTAACTTTGGGCCCCAACATATTGCAATACATATGCCTTTCCTGTCCGACTCTCTCTTAACTTCCTGTCACGGTCAGAGCAATCTTGTCACACCTCCCGTTTCGAAAACCTTTCGTGACAGGAAGTTCAACTGCGCATGACAGTGTTACACCAAAGCCAAAACTTACTGTTGTCCGCCTAATTTCATGTAAGATTTGGGTCGAGACACTAATTAAGGGTTCGTGATTGTGGCAAGGCGTATCAGGTGTCCCAGGCAGCAACAGGTTAAAGCGATCCGTGTAGCCCCTGTGATACCTGTAATTAGCTGACTGCAACCTCCGTGGGGCGGGGATCGCGTGACCGAGCAAAGCTATTGCTAGCAGTAAAGAATATGCCCGCATGCACACACTCAAGTCACTTTTAAGTTTTACTCAAGCCATCTTCAAGTTCTTACTCAAGTCACTTCAAAGTTCTTACTCAAGTCACTTCTAAGTTCTTACTTAAGTCACTTCAAAGTTCTTACTCAAGTCACTTCTAAGTTCTTACTCAAGTCATCCTCAAGTTCTTACTCAAGTCACTTTAAGGTCTTACTCAAGTCACCCTCAAGTAACTTCTAAAGTTTTTGATCAAGTCCCCTCAAGATTGTAATTAAGTCATCCTTTAAGTACAACCAAGTTTCTTATTCAAGTTATCTTATAATTATCAGAAAAAACAATACAATCTATGTTTTTGTCTTAAAATAGTAGATGTCTAATTAGTACACACACCCCTCAAAAAACGCGTCATTGTCGAGGATGTTTTCTCAGCGTCCTTGGCGCGAGATTGGTCAGCATAAATCTTAATGAAGTTCTTACATCGTAAGCAACCGCATTGATTACAATTCTGGTCTATGGAAATGTCTTTATAGACTCCATGTCTTTATTTATTGACTCCATCATTTTAAACAAAAAATAATCCGCCATAAATCTATTTTTATCAAAAAAACAAAAAATTTTAAATATTATTGCATTTGAAATGGATCAAAATGATCTTTTGTTGTTGGCGGTTTTGGCTTGCTTTTGTGTTCGGTTTTCTGTTTTTAGTAGCGGAGATTGTTTGGACTTCTTTGGTTTTTGCTGTCGCTGTTTATATATTTTATAACCGTAATAACCGCCCCACAGCAGCAAGGGCGCCAAAAATGACAACAGTTTTAAGTTAAATATTCCATGAAGACTTTGGTGCTGTGGGCCTTGAATCAACTTGTTCTTGTTCTGGCGTTTTATAGCTGGCATTAAAAACAACTGTTGGTTTTGGGCGGCTTTAAATGTTTTCATTATGAGTTATATTTTGTAACTTTAAATTTTTTTTTTGTCTGTTCCACTCTGCTAATCTTTTTCCTGCTTCAACACGCCCAGGATGAGGAGCTTTTTACTGGTCACTTTCTCCACCTGATTCAGTGTTTTCTGATTCTGCTGATTTTCTGGCTCGGTCATTTTGAAGGGTAACAAAATCTATATGATTAAAAGTAATTAAACCCCGCGATCACTGGCGACAATAATGTTCCAAATCTGTAATACAGATCACACCCTAGAGACTCTAATGACTTTGTTAAAACTGGATCCTGGTTAAATCATACATAAAATCTTGTTCAGAATCGATGGGCGAAAATCTACTAACTAGTTAGTGTACAAACTAAGACCGTTTGTCCTACACTTTTTACCATTCTTGATCTATTTTGCGCTTCATACCTGTTGTGATACTTCAAAATGTCTTGTGGCGACATTTGTTGAATCTGTTCTATGCTGAATTCATTTCCGAGGTACTGTTTTGTTTTTCCACATGCTGCTAAAGAATACAGCCTTTCCTTTTTGGACATAATAGCTTGGTCATCAACTTGATCTTTCATAAGTTCAGGAAGGTTCAGGCTCCCCTGTAGCTGTAGTAGATCATCGCTGTTCATGTTTTTTTATTAATTATATTATTTTATTTTTAAATATGAGCACACGAAAAAACTATTACTAACCTTGTATACCATTCTGCGTTATTGGGGCCTAAGTGTAGGATCCCACAATGCTTGGTAAAAGCCTGTTAAAAATAAAACGGCAGATTCTTGGCAAACTAGACTTTGAAGACTCGGCAAAGCTGATTGCTGTTTTTTGCAGTTTTCGTTCGCTACGAAAGATTTTCTAGTTAAGAAAGGGAATAATTCCGACAGTATAAATATGTAAAATTAAAAAAACAATTTATAAAAAAGGCTTCACTCGCAATGATGATGGTGGTGCTGTGGTTAATGCGCTTGCTTTTAGCGGAAGTAATTACGCGTTTAGTAAACTGCGGGATACGACGAGAGAAAAAGACATAATAAAGCTATGGACAACTAGCCGCAGCACAAGATCACTATGAAAAAGCAGAGAATTGAGCAGTTAAAATTTTATTAAGACACACGAAAAAACAGGGGCATGCAGCTTACCATTTAAAGATTTTGATCAAGCGATAAAAGAATATTTATCTTGTGACAGGTTTAAACCAATTGAGACATTGCCCCCACCAAAATTCAGCGATTTTTATCATCCATCAGAAAAACAAAAGATGCAAAAAATCGCGTTTATCGTCTTTGGTATGACCGTTGTGTATTTTTTGCGCTAATATTGGCTGAATAAAAAATGAACAAAATTTATTATTTTGCCAAAAGGATATTGGAAGGGAATACCCGCAATCAAAAGCTAAGCCAAGCACTGAGTCAGTGAACAAACAGCAAAGGAATGGTTATCTAAACAAGCGATTTGGCAAATTTATTTACCTGCGCCTAAACGAATACAAAGACCGCACTTTGTCAACACAACGCCAAACGACACCCCTTTAAATGGATCTTCTATATTTACCCCATGATACGATTAGACGAAAAAGAATTTAAGTACGCACTTACAGTCATTGACGTAGCTTCAAGATACAAAGAGCGGAACCATTAACACAAAAGAGTGCTTCTGCTGTTGCTGTCGCTATACAACTGATATATCAACGAGGCCCCTTAACTTATCCTCGCATGATTCAAGTCGATGAAGGAAAAGAATTTAAAGGCCGAGTGAATCAATTATTGTTTAAAAAAAAAAGAGTTACCATTAAAAGAGGCATTCCGGGAGTTCATAGATCACAGGCTTTAGTTGAAAACTTAACAAACAGTTATCTGAAAGGCTTTTCTCCTACCAGTATCATAGAGAGCTGATTGGCAAATTCTCGCAACACAGAATGGTTAGAAGAAATGCCCTCAGTTTTGCGCGCAATGAAAAATGAAGAATTAAAAAGGGCTAAAACCCTACCCAGCAATCAAAAAACAAACAATAAATGTTGCTGAAGACTCTAGTACACCCAGCAAACTAAATTTCCATTTGGCTTGAAAGTAAGGTACCTTATTTTCCGGGGGAAGCAGAAGGGGACAATCGCATCAGGGCAACCGATCCGTTTGGAGTGTTGATCCATATGAAATAAAAAGAATTTTAAAAATGAATCCGCCCGTGTATATTTACGAGAAAAACTGACACAACAAACAAACCGGGTCCTCAAAGATCTTTTGTGAAGGAAGAACTGCAGATAATTCCGCCAGATACAGTTCCGCTTTAATTAATTTACGTAAATAAAATTTGAGTTAAAATGGAAGCTCAAAAGGGAAGAACCTGGAACCGAAATGGAATCAAAAGAGGTAGCAAGAATGATAAATAAGAGACCTTGGAATTAATACAAGAAACATATGATACGAATTGTGCTATTAAAGCAACACTTGTGAGAGTTTAGCAAAACATGCTAAACCATCCAGATCACCTACAGCCCAAAATCCCCAAAATTTTGACTATCAAATGGAATAAAGAAAAATCTTGAAATAATAAAAAAAATTCGAGCACATCAAACAAACAGAGAAAAAATTTGTCTGAATTGGAGGATGATATGATTGATTTTATAGATAAAATTGATGAAAAATATGAACCCGAACATAAACCCGAAGAAGATATATTTTAGGCTGTTTTCCAATGCCCAATTGCATATGAAAACTCTGGATTAACAAACACACGTTTTGTGTTTGTTCTATCTAATGACTTTTTTGTTACAACCGTTGTGTTGATCTCAAGTAGATTAGATCGCAGTTTTACGTTTTCATGATGAAAAGTCTTATTGTCAAACAATGCTTCTTTGTAGTTGTCATGCGATATGTTTGACTGCACAACACTGCGAATATTCCCTTTGCTTTTTTGATAGTTTTCTCCTGGCTCGAAATACTGTACATTTTTTACTTAACCCAACAAACTCCTTGATCACCTTTCCAGATAATTCATCCTTCATCTTTCCTAAAACCTTCTTGTTAAGGTTGAATGCAAAAAGGGGAATCTTTAGGATAATCAGATGTGTCGTACCATCCCCATGCCCTTTAGCTACTTCTAATTCCAGTCTTTATAGATGTCTTCAGTAGGGATATCTATAACAAAACTGTCTGTATCTGTGTAAAGTACTCTGGACTCAGGATACGAGGGCTTAAAGTAGTCGTAAAGAAATTCTAACATCAAAAACTTTGATAATTCTAAACAGTAAACCCAATAAAAACGGGGTTTTTCCAATTTGACTTCTTTTTTTTTCATCATTATGCCAAAAAGCTGATCATGAAATCTTCTGAAGTCCTGTATAATTTGGTTTTGAAGTCAGCTTAATTGCTTCGTTCTCTCTGGTGACCAAAACTAACATCTTTACGCTTGTGCGGATTCTCCATAGTCTTTCCGAAACAACTGTTGTTTTCAGCTTGAAAAGTCTTTTTCTGAAGCATCTGTGGATTTAGTTCTAAGAAACAGTGTTCTTCATGATGTATGGTTTCATGAACTGTTCTTGATCAAAGCAATTATACGATGAACAGCTGTCAACTTCAAACCATGTCTTAAATAAAATTGTAAGAAGTCTGTAATGACAGACATAATTTTTTTTGCCTCGAAGATTAGGCACAAGTTTAGGCGGTTCTGTTTTCGCCATCTTAGACTTTTTTTGCTGCTAATGGATAGTCATTAGCAGGTCATGGAGTTCCTGAGGATATTCTAAGTCAACTCTAGAATGTATCCCTGGGTTGATCTGACGTCAAACTGCTCAACCACTTTAATGCTCTTTGAATATTATTCGTATTATCTGTGTACATTTTAAAGTTGCGTAATGGAAGCGATTGCGCCATTGCCCATCCCTACAGATTGTTTGCATCTAAATACATGAGATAGTTAGACCTTTTACTTGGATCATAATCGTCCCAAGTATTTTGTTGTTTGCTTTACAGTAATGGTGCGACGCCATACTAATTCCTCCACAAAACCGTTTTCAATCATCTGAATCATTGGTAAATCAGACAATAAATCAATCTGTATTCTGTAAATTTTAAGAAAGCGTCCCAAAATCATCCCGGACGCAGAAAAAATGCGCAGGATCCAAACTGTAATGTTCATTTCAACTTTCTGTAATTTTCAAAAACGTCCGCCAAAAACATACATCAGCCATCAAGTATGAATCATGATAGTCTCCCATTGTTTTACACTCTAACTTCTGCCACGCATCTTGAGCATGCTGGTAATCGGGAGTCACTGATTTCCTTTCCTCTGAGACTAGAAAAGAACGCAACTTTAGGAGGAAGTGTGTCTTCGTCAAACCTTTCCCAACTGTTCATGTTTTTCGTAAGGGTAAACGCCCTTTCTAACAAGAGTTGGGTCAAAATATTCTTCCGTTATTGGGCAGGATTTTTTTAAGGACATAGCTAGTGACTCTAATGATCCCATCATGTGCTGCATAGAGACTAAAAAGACATTTATTTAAAGTGAAACACAGTACTTTTCTGATGACTGTGCAATGCATGACACCCTAAAGGCGTCGGTTACTGCTTGCATTATAAAGGGGAGAGTCGTAACCTCGCAAGTTGTGAAAAATATAGGCAGCTTCCATGTCTTTGGTTCAAACTTTAGTTGAAGATTGCATTTACTGTTGTGCTGCTCCTCTGAACTTTCCACTAATGTGATCATGGTCTCTTACTGTCGGAAATTGGTTTTTCCTCCCACTGTTAGACATTAGTTCTAAAAACCCCAAACCCCAATGTGTGGTGATTTATACTGTTGTTGATCTTCGGGTGTCATTATGATTTCAGAAAGTTTAGATTATTAGAAAAATCTTGCGCACTTTCGCATGCTTCAAAGAAGTTTCGGGGCGTCGGGCCCTTATATAATTCGGTGTGAATGGACCCCATCCACCTGCAACAATGAAGGAAAAATAACAAATCGATGATTATCTTTTAAGACTGTTTTCGAATTTTTTTGGGCGCTGGCCCTTTAAAGGGAAAACAAAAAAGCGACTCGAAGTCTGCGTAAACAACATTGGAAAATTTTGCACCGTTTCCATTTCTTAAACTAACTTTAGATCAGGGGGGGCGAAAATTAGTTCTGTATTCGCAATGGACCAATACAGTGTTTCTTATGTTCGCTTGCGGCTTGAACAGATGGAATTTTTTAAATTTTTTGCAGAATTCTTTTTGTGCCCCTCTTTTGAAGTATGCGCATTAGTTATCATTGTGCGTATCATGTGAATCGGTAGCCCCCCGGGAAAAAAATCATATTAAAAGTATTAAAGGCAGAGTACCTTCGTTTGGTTTTGCTTATTTTGAAAGGTCCTGCTCTAGTACTTTCCGCATTTTTGGGAATGTTGGTTAAAACTAAGGGTTTTTTTGTCGGGCTTTCTTGCGGCAGAAACGCCTGCTACTCTTCTTTTGGATAAATGTGAACGACTGCTTTTTTTTAAAAAAAAAAAAATATTTAGTTTGTATATTTTCTAATCTGTTTCTTGAAATTCGCTGCGCATCATATATTTTAAAAACAAATATACATTTAAACGGTTTTATCGACTCTTTTTTTTTATCAATTTGAATGTTTATTATGTCCGACAGTTCTCCGCTTCCATGTACCGATTATCCTCTGTTGACCTTAGGGTCAATCCCTAAAAAACCCTATTTCGTTGTTAAATAATCATCAAGTCTAATGCGTGAAAATGTAGATCTTTTGACACAAGGTCAACTGTTTGGATTTCTACACCTCCCGCCTCCAAACAGTTTTCTTTTTTCTCAAAATGCTGATAAAGGGTTTTAAACCCCTGCGTAGATTTGGGTTGGCACCCAATTGTAATTTACTTTTGTTATTTTAGGATTAATAAACTTTTCAGTTTGCCTTTTGAATGGTTCTTCATCTTCACACAGCAATAAAATACCTTTAAGCGATCTTGCTGGTGGCACTAAAACTAAAATTCCATATAGTGTCTGCCCTGCTTTTAGGATATTTAGAATGATGAATCACTCTTTCGTAATATATTGCTAATTTTGACTGATATTGTTGCTGGATCAGCCTCGCTAAGTTAGGGTTGCTAACAATGTCAAACTCTAACAAGATGTCAGAAATGCTGTACTTTGCTTCGGTGTCTGTAGATATAATAACATATTTGTAGTCATTAAAGTTAGTTCATATGACAATCTGTCTTTTAATGCTCCTTGAAAGTATGGGGCATGCGCTTTTAACAACTCAAATCTAAGGGTATAGAAAAGCGATTACCATACGCATAACTTACAGCTACATATTTTTGTTGTCTTTAGCATCTTCAGCGCCTATTCTATGTTTTAGTGCTTCTTCATTTTCGATTCCTTGAAACGCAAGATCAGCCCTTTCGTTCTCGGTTAGCCATAGATCAGAATAGGTTAAAAATATGTCTGCATTGTGTAAAGAAAATATTTCTTGCCCCTCAAGTTTTATAGAAATTTTCTTAACGATTGCCCGCCCCAGATTCTGCACAACTGTCCTGTTTAGGTCTGTTTCTGATGCGAGTTCTATTTTGAAAGTAAAGACGCGCAGAGCCTGGCACAATCACTTCATCCGCTCCTAGGTCTGGAAATTTAACAGTAAGAATTTGATCTGAATCAATAGTAGACGGATTATTTGGAACAGTAATATTCCGCTTATTTCCCTTCACGCCAAAGGGCTCTTTCAGTCTTCTATGCGGGTCAAGAATCGAGGCATATGCTTGTGACATTTTTTATAAAACAAAAAAAAAAAGTTAATTATTTAAAACATGGCAGGCATTGAAGATGTAGATTTGATGTTTTTGATCCTGGAGACGACATGAGTGAAATGACTCCTTTGATACAGCATCGCTCGACGCTATCATTGCATCGTGAATTAACAGAAAGTAAGGTTAGATCATTGTACCAAAGTTTAGGTCTTGAACCTCCCGAATTTATAGCCCCCGATGATTTTGTAAAAGATGATGATGGCCATTTGTATTTTAAAGACAATCGAGGAAAACGTTTTCAGCTTACAGATAAACGAGACTCATCAAAGTTTGTAGGCATGAATACAATTAGACAAAGACTTAGGATGGAAGATCGAAATCGCCTTGGCATTACTAAACCAAATTAGATAGGGAGGCAGTTGCTAAACTTCAAAACACACTACAAGAACTCCCAACAGATAACCAAATACAAAACATGGAACTTCAAGATTTAAGTCAAACAGCGGGTGAAGTAATGCAAGCAGAAACCAGTTTTTCCCGAAGAAACAGCATTAAAAACTATCTACGATCCGCCGATACCCCCGCGAGAATTAGAGGCCCTTGATCGTGCTTTAAGAACCATTAGAGGTGAATTAATAAACAATTTAGCAAAACTAAGTAAACTAGATGAGGATATAGAAAGAGAAAAAGAAAAACTCGCTGAGGCTGACGACGCCAACTTAGGGCCTGATGTTAAAGAAGAAATAACACAAAGACTAAATAAACTTGAAGAAGAAAGATTATTAAGAATAGAAGCGGCGTCTACTAACCGAGAACAATTACGAACTCAAGTGAGCAGAATAAGAGAAACTATCCAAAGAATTTTATATGAAGACACAACGCTAGCAGAAAGAATAAGAACACTGTTTAGAGAGCAAGGAGTCACATTAGCAAGCGTTATAACAGCCTTAGGATTTGCAATAAGTACACTGGTGATGGCTATTACAGGCGGCGGTGGAGGTCAAAGCCTAGTGCCTCCACCGCCATCGCCTCCATCGCCTCCTGATAAATCATGGGTAAAAAAAACAGCTTGATCATCTTGCGGGTTTATTAAACAAATTAGCCAGTAAAGCCATGGACGCTTTACCAGGTATATTAGGAGGTATTGTTAGCTGGCTTTTGTCTACTGCAAGCAAAGTAGTTGGCTTTATGGCTGAGCACTTATGGGCATTAGTTCTCTTAATAGTTGGGTTACTCTTTAGTAAAATAAAGAAGGAGTAATCCTAGGCCAGTTAATCCAACAACTAGCGCTGTCTTTTCATATTCATGGTCATTATTTTTTTTTACTTCAACGGTCTTTGGGCTTTGGGCCACGGGATTGGATGACTTAATCTTGGGGGGTCATCTTGTTTTTTTATTGTTTGTAATATTACAGGCTCAGAATTTATGTCGTTTTGTCCAACCTTCTGTTCATTTCCTGCAACGAGAATTTCATTGTTGTAGTTTATTATTGTTCCCACCTGGAGTCTAAGGTCAGAAGGTAGCATGTATAAACCAGTGCCAACAGCAAAGTCTACTTTCGATCTTGCGAATTGTAAAACATTTTGGTACCTTTTAATACTTGAAGGCAAATCAACTGTAGAATTAATGGCGTCCTCTAAATTTGCCAAGTACTGTTTTTGTGCATCAAAGCCAGTAGAAGGATCAGTTATGCTCGATCTTGCCTGTGCTTGTGAACCTAGCAAACACCAAACGTAAGTACGAATAGAGTCGTTTATTCGTTCTATTCCTGCTTTAGTTAGGCCCTTAGAAGTGTCTAAGATAAATGTTGTCCATGCTGATTTATGCTCTTGCTCTATGGACCCGAGGTGAACGCCTGTGCCTGAAGAAAAAGATGTGTAAGGAGGATTCCAGTCATAGTTATACTTTCTGTGCACGCCCAACAAATAAGGGGTGCCTAAGCCATGATTAAGGTCCAACTTTTGTCTAAAGTCTTCCTTAACATTAATATTAAATTCGTTACAGATCCTTTCAAAAGCCTTCATGTCTATTCTGTTGCTGAAGGGATTAAACGGTTTGTCATTTGGTAATGGTGCTTGCAGTTCAGTCAAAATACGTCTGAAGGTGTAATAAAAATGAAATCTATACACTGACCTCACCAAAGGATCAGGATGATTTAAATGATCAGCATACGATACTCCACACCCAGTTGATGCACAAAACACAGCAAAGTTTAACTGGTTCTGATAAAACTGCATCGGATGACTGAACCACACTTTCGCGATGTAGTCTTTTTTAATAGGGGGGTTAAGATAGCTGTTCAATGGAGTACTCACCTTTTTATGAAAAGTGTCAGTCTGGGTCACAGAAATGTCAAGAGTATCGGTTGTTATTTTTTTAAGATTGTAGTGCGGCCCAACAGAATATTTTGCTTCAGTATATTTAAACGCACTCATTTTTATTTCGTTTAAAAAATGTTTGTAACAATAACAACTCAAGACCGTCCTTCGTTTTTAGAACATGCTATTGATAACAATTGCGGAACCAGAATGGTTGCGCTTCATGAAATATTTTACAAAGTTGTATGGTTTAATATAAGTGAATCAAAGAAGAATAATAAGATTCAAAAAATTGACAAAACAGGGGCCAAAGTTAGCCCGTTAACAATACCTGATGGTTATTACGGGTTTTGCTCACTAAAAGAAGCAATGAGTAACTTTGACATTACTCTCAAACTTAACAATGCGAATCTGAAAACAATGTTATCATTCAAACCTGAAGAAGAAGTAGGTTACTATTTTCATAAAGAGCTAGCTAAAATGTTAGGCTTTGCAGCTGACAATCATAGATTTAGAGTTACACCAAACAAAACTACTTATGAGGGAGAAAATCCGCTCGATCTTGCATTACATTCATTACTCTATGTTCATTTGGACGAGCTGAGCACTGATGAAAACTTATATGATGGAAGGCCCTCAACTGTTTTAAGAGCTCTTCCATCAGGGAAAGCTGCATATTGCGATTATGAAATTATACAATTCCCTAATTTACAGTTTAAAAGATTAGTTTGTGGGAGGGTCGGATCATTTAATATAAAAATCGCAGACAAAACAGGAAAAGTCGTGAAATGTGATAACCTGCACATTGTTTTGGAAATAAAATAATAAGTTGTTCTAAAAAATAATGTCACGTGGGCCAGAAGAATCAGGAGTTACATTAGCGCCTGTAAGGTGTATAAACTTTAGAATTAAAAGACCTTGCAGACGTTGCGGACTTTGAACAGAACGGTGAGATAGGTGCTTTGTATGGTTTTGAGTACACTAAAGATGGTGATTATAAACGCAAAGAGGTTGGCGACAACAAAAAGTTTCCTAAACTAGAACAACTACGCAATGTAGAAGCAAATAATGCTGGCCAGTATGAATAAAATAGTTCGAAAACCTGACAGCAAATGGCACTTAGAACCATATTTAGAATGGGAAATAAAATTTGAATTCATAAGCCCATTTTACATTTTTTAGCCGTCAAAAAAGTTTCAGAAAAGCATTCAACTCTGGCCCTTTACATGTAAGTCTTATGCCAGAGGACAATAGTCGGAAAGAGATTGAAATAACGCCGTATGGGAAAAAACAGTACATCCTCCACAGAAGAGAAACGGTTTTAAAGGAAGCTTCTACAAAATTACAGTTCTTTCCACATAGGAAATTAGGAGACACGTTCACAATGATATTTGAAATTTCTGTCTTTAAAGATGTGGAGAGGGATGGGGTTGTGGGCGTTAGTGACGTCCTTATAAAAGGAATTAATATTAGCTGGCAAAACTTAGACGTTAAACGCCTTAAAGTTACCATCGTCGTTCTTCACAATGGTGAGGATATTAAGACCATAACAACAAGCAACAAAATCAATGTTGACTTAAATAGAAACAATCTTACAGAACTGAATTGGATTAATCTTACACATTTAGGCCTCATAGGGTTTTATTATACTGAACAAGTTTTGACGGAGAGTATGATAAAAATAATAACTGGATTAGATTAAATTCTGTTATAAAACTATGGAGCAGACGACTTTGGTGCAATGCCAATGTTAAACTTTATGATAAAAACCCCTCATTGTTCACTGATTTGTGGACAGACTGGTTGTGGAAAAACAATATTTATCCTCGACTATTACAAACAGTTTATCGTTATAATTTTAATCATATTGTGATTTTCTGTCCAACGCTTAAATGGAACAAAGCATATCATGATAGAAGGTTTATATGGACGGATGATGACATATATTTGATTGATCCAGCAATAATCTGAGTGAGTGTTTAGAACACTTTATAAATTGTTTGAGGGAACGCAGACACTATTTATTATAGATGACTGTTCGGCAGAAAGAGACATAGTTAAAAAGAGAAACACTTTGTCAAAACTGGCTTTCAGCGGAAGACATGCTGGGATAAGTGTGTGGATTTTATGTCAGAAATATAACTCGGTTTTTAAAAGACTTTAGAGAACAGTTAAAGACTGTAGTTTTATTTCACATGAAAGACAGAGACGCATTTGATGAATGTATGCGTGAAAATGATGTTATTGAAAATGATCAGGAAAAACACAGGATTAAGCAAAAACTGAAATCTGAAAAGTTTAGTAAATTAGTATTGAAAACGGATAACCCTACACAGTATGTTTGTTTGTAAAAAAATCGTTATTTTTTTGGTTATTGAAGTCTTACTTGTTAGAGAACTAATAAATACCAATTCTAGGGTCACCCAGCCCGAAACTAGTTGAGGGCTGGGTGAGCTAGAATTGGTATTTATTAGTTCTCTAAGGTCACAGGGTGGTGCCTTCTGTTTCAGTATGTCTCATTGCCATACTTCCACTGTGCACTGTGAAAGACAAATCTGTAACGTTTTTTATAGCACAGTTCTTACTCGTTCAATCTTATTTAACATCTATGCAAACAAAGCTAGTTTCCATGGCAATACTGATTTGTCTTTTAAACATCAAATTTTCAGTCAAGATAATCAAACACAGAGTGATACAGCAGGCTGGCACTTTCCTCTCTTTTATTCCATCTTTTGAAGGGCGTACAGCCTGGTCATTTAGTATTGTCCTTAACTTGTGTGGGCATCTTCACCAACTTATTCTAACCAAACCATAAATAGTGGTGGTTCATGAAGGTCACATTTTTAGCACTTCCAAGCGGAATCATGTTTCACTTTCTGTTTCCTTTTGAAAAGTGTCTCAATAGGGAAAACATAAATTAAAAAGTTTGGCAATATTCAACAATGACTAAGAGTTGTTCCCCTCATTTTCTACACCAACTCAGCCGTACAATGTCGCACCAATTATTCTCAATTTCGCACACACAGCCAAACCAGCCTTGTCCTGTGCAACCCCAGTACTGACATCCCATAGCAAGCAATTAATATCAGATCATAAGACAGGCTGGTCGAAGCCAACGTATTTGGGACATAAGCTACTAACCCCATATCGGCCATGGTTAGACAAGACACCGGCATACATCAGCATTCTGTCCAGACGACCTCACAATCCACAACTGTCAGTTCACAGCACAGAAAAATGAGTACAGACTGGCACTTCATTCTACTGATGTTACAGGCTGCGTGAACGGTTACTATGGAGACAGGTGTGACACACTGTGCCCAACGACAAACTGTCAGCAGTGTCATCAGGTGACAGGAGAAATGTGAACAGTGTACACTGAACAGTCATCTGCAGCCTCCACCCTGTACAGGTCAGTCTGCTTAGTCCACTATTTTTAGTGTGAGCAGGTTAATTGGTGTGTGGCACACACACACACACACACACACACACACACACACACACACACACACACACACACACACCACACACAGAGGGAGACAGACAGACAGACAGACAGACAGACAGACCATTCTGTCATCAGGACACAGGGAGATGTGATCAATGTACGTTGAACAGACACCTGCTGGCTTCACCGTTTATGGGTCAGTCTGCTTAGCACATTATTCTGTTAGTTTTGTTGTCACCCCAATAAACGATTTATGAAAACTTACTTTGTGTTCCTATAAGTCTGTGAAAAGCAGTTTTTCCCACTTGCTTTCTCTATCAAAATCGTGAATGCGAACATTGTTTTCAGCACTATAATCGAAAGTGACAGTACTTTTGTGCATTGCATTTATCGAAAAAGCTGTTATTAAAACAAAGACTATTCTAAATTTCAGTTTTACAAATATGAATGTAAAAAAGAGAGTCAATTTTTATCATCAAATGAATAAATTTCAAGACTGTTATTTAGCCATGCTGTATCTCTACAGCAATGCTCTTGTTGTGTTATAGCTTGGTCCACTACAAGAGCACTTTCGGGGCTAAAACTGCGCGTGCATAAAACAAAGGAGTCGTTCCTGTACGGCACACACACACACACACACACACACGCACGCACGCACACATACACACACACACACACACACCCACACACATGCACGCACACACGCACGCACGCATGCAAGCACACACACACACACACGCATACTTGCTTATAGGCGTGCGCGTGCGTGTGTGTGCACGTGCATGTGTAATTGAAAAATAGAAAAAATAATTCTAATCTATAAAAAAAATCATAAAACGATTAAAGAACTTCCTAGTTATGCCTTCCATCATAATATGCGGAGGTCAAAGGTCATCTCTCTTCTATACTCAGTGTTCTTTACGCTTTGAAGTTCCTACAAAGTGGCGATCCACAGGACCAGCATACAATAGCTGTTTCGCTTTAAGCAGAGGGTGTCAGGGTTGCTACTGGGTTATGATTGCCTGCTGATGAAAAGCACTACCGAATGAACAGAATGGAAATGTCTGAAATAGGATTGATCCTCATTCCTCCTGCAAATAGCCAGACTGAGCTCCATACAGAACAAAAGAGCTGCTGCATGTTGCATTACTTAAATTACAATATTACTTTTTTCAGGAAAACAGATACAGAAAGGACATCGTGCACAAGATTTTATCAAAACAAATACAACTTAAAAATATGTTTCTTAATTATACAAAAACCCTATTTGAAAAACTGTAATACGTTGACGTCGTACACATGACACTCTGAATGTGACCAAAAAACTAGATAATTCTGGCAATTACATTTTGCAGATTATGTGTGTCCGGTCGCTAAGCGGACGGCCCTACCACCCCTACCCACGCCTTTACACACTAGATCAGACAACACGAAACACTGACACAGTTTTACAATCATGCGCACACTTTTATTTGACACACACCCCACACACACTATGGCGCCACCACACACTCCATCCACAACCACACCCCGGTATCCCACTTCTTCACGGGCCCACACTACCCTGCTACGACCCTGAGAACCTTAACCTATCTAAACCCCCAGTTGCGGTATATCACTGCGACCTAGGGACCAGAGATAGCCCGCACACTGGTGGCTAAATACTAGGGACAAGGACCAACCCAATGGACTCTAATCTCTAAACTACTACCACCCACACCTCTCCCCATGACCCACCCTTCTCTTTTGACCCGGGGACCCCTACCGCACCGGTCACTGCATCCCAAAGGGGAGGCAACGACAAGTACCCTACCCCGTGCTGGCCACTACGTCCCAAAAGGGAGGCAGTAGCTAGCACCCTTACCCTACTGCCTAACGCTACACCCCTCTACCCCACCTATGGGGCAACCCATCCCTTCCCGGACGAGCTCCATCCTCGGCCTGTACTTGGCCCCTCACAGGCTGACACCTCTCCGAAGACTCTGCACTCCGGCGCTGACCGTGCCTCGCACAGTCCGACTCCCGAAGACTCACACCCCGGCGCTGAGACCGTTGCTTCCTCCCCCCATTCCGGACTCCTCTCCCGCGCTGGGCACGACACCTAACGCACGCCACCGCCTCTCGACGATACCGGGGGCTCGAAGGACGCCTCATCCTCTGAAAGGCCCCCCCCGGACACTGAGGGGGAGGGAGGTCTGGTGCGGCCGCCTCTCTTCATCGAGGACGCCGAACAGTGGAAGAGCAACAGTGGCTGGAGAACACCGCAGAAACCCCGGTTTGCGGATGTAAGAGATCCCACAGACGGGCCGACGGCCCTGGATGGGTCTCCCTCTCACCCTCCGGGAAAAGCAGCAGGCAACGGGAGACCGCGCCCGCTCACCGCTGCAGCACACGCAGAAACGCGGTGGCCTGGCCCCATCCTCCAGGCGGAACAGGATACCTGCTGAAAACAAACAATGGCCACTGCATGTAATTTGGCTATTACCCGAGTCATCAAGGCCCCATAAGCTACCTGGTAAAGCTTTAAACCTCTCCATCTCTCTTGACTACTTCCCACTCGGGGAGATGGCATGAGAGTGACCCCTTGAAATTTTGAATTCACCCCCGCAACCCGATTAACTTTGGGTTTATCAATCCATTCCTCCAACCCCTACAAGCAACAAAACAATAATCTCCCCTGAGCCCCATCCACGCTATTATACACATGAAATAATGCTCACTAGGACATAATTCTCGAGAAAACAAAACCATCTAAGGCAATCCAACACGGACTCCATTGGTCCCCTTAGGAAATACTAAAAACTAGTAAAATGGCAATCTCACAAGGGAATTGTTTCCACACAGTAGCTCAGTAGTAAATATACATTTCTCAAAAAAAAAAAAAAAAAAAAAAACTTATCAATTTTTTAGCGATACAGTTCCAGCATGTTCATACAAGAGAATAGCACGCAGCCAGCATCCTTCACATTCTATACCCCTCTTTTGCACTGTCAATTTATAATCCAATTATCAACACAACTGATATGTTCACCCAAAATTCCATCCAACACCCCATTCTCATGTTCATCTAAGTCAATAACCCAGTGGTAACTCCAGTTATCAAACACACCATACTTATACAAACTTACATGCTGCCACACCTCCGATTTTTTATCCTATCAACTGCTGAGCAACCCGCCCTTAAATTTACCTTACCCTTCTTCACGACATACTAAATTCATAATGGGACTGTCTCCCTACAACCTAAAATATCTCTCACTCACCAACCCTATTCTGTACAAACTCGATAATATCGCCTGCATGTGTGACGACAGTCATTTACTTAAAAAAAAAAAAACTTCTAACCATATGGACTCACTGGTCCTGTACCAACGCGAAACGTCCACAGATACCGTCTGCACGCGCACGACACCCGCGTCCGAGAACCATTACTCGTAAACGAAAGTGAAAAGACAATCCATATAAGGTGACTTTGTCACGACCTTACTCCAGTAGACGAAACCACTCGAACACATAAACACCTTGGCCCTACTGCACAGTTAACCGATTCCCAATGCGTGGGCAGGTCAACTCCGAAATCGTTAATCAATTTCAACGAACGACTACTATTTAACAACTAAAATTGAGCACAATCCTTTACGATTCACGCAGACACATCTGCAGTGCACCCGACACATAGCTTGATCCTCAAAAAAAGGCAACCTCGTACTACTTCCTTACTGACCCCCCTGAAATTAACTTGTACTTAATCACAACCAATATCTACAACACCGCCATCAACGGTTATTATATCGACCCACATTGATTCTGCAAACTGTCACAAGACACTCGAACTCAGAACCACTATGACACTACTTACCGAATAATACAGAAAAGTAGAACAACACAAAACCAGTTGACAAGAAGTTTCAATCACAGACCCAAGACTACACCATCCCCAGACAACCAGTAAAACGCACAAAACATAATACAACTCAACATAACATGAGCCAACTACAGTAACAACTCGCCATAAGCCAAGACAACATGACGAATGACACCACCATGACCTAACAAATCACCAACCCAGACAACAACGTTCAAACCACACCAGTTTCTACAACTGGCTGAAGTTTCCTGCCAACAAAGACGACACAGAACCCGGCACAGGCCAAGGGCCACACCAACCCGACGAAGGAACTGCCCTAACTATGACCTCGAAGTCACTCAGCTCAACTAACTCGCTTCCCGCCGCAACTACAAGGCACGTCCACGGCGACGACACCCAGGGACCGAAGTGAAGCACCCCCAACCGCTTCCGCCCCTGGTCGGAAAGAAGCGGAACTCTACTCAACAAAACAAAACAGCGATTGGTCAGAGCAGGAATCCTCCGCAAGCTTGACACTACCCGAGGCCAACGGACTAGTTGTTGCTCTGTGCAACAACACGACAATTTACCACAACCACTCACCAGACTCGACAACACCAACAACAGCCGATATCCTGCCCGCCTTTCTCTGGTGTAGATACTCAAAGTAGACAAAAAGGGTAACAATCCGGGGTAACGAAACCAACCTCCGCCTCATCCCTTCAACAAGTGAAGATTGAAATTCAAGAAATATTGTATGTCTTATTTCCACTCCCCACCCCCTACCTAGCCTACCCTTCCCACCACCTAAAACCAAAACCCCAATCTTACCACACGCACTCTCGCACACACATAACACCATATGCAAACTCACACGCGCACTGACGTTTTCTATTTCTAAATACCATTACTCCCAAACACAAGGACGGCAGATTTCTACCCCTCCGAACGGTGACAATGTGCAATTATATGTATAATACTGGACATGTCCTTTATGGCATATTAGAAACTGAAATAATTCTGACAGTTACAGTCACTGAATTTTTTTTTTAGATCTTTATTTTCAAATGTTTTTTAAAATGTCTATATGTTGTACTAACTAAATATGTCCTGTGTTCAAATGAGAATAGCCAGTTCAAGTGATTTGTGAATGACTGATTGTCCTTGGACCGACTAAGTCCCAATCTGCTGGGTCGCTTCACAATGTGTCCAGTAACGGGTGGTGTATTAGTTAAGTGTGTGTGAGTGTGGTTGTTATTGAGGTTTACACTTTCCGTGCTCCTGCACAATTAGCTCCAGTGACCATTTTTGCTGTGCATGTTCTGCATGTTGCTCCATATGCAGGACAGTTTCGTGGTGCATGCTTCCACCAAGTTTCCACAGTTCTTGTGGTATTGATGTTTGTTGACGAGAATTAACTGCAATCAACTGAAGAGGCTGTAGAATTCAGCTTGCTCATCAGCATCATGTGGAGCTATACTGCTTCTTCATGCGCTCTGCATAATGTCGCTTGGCGTTCTGAGAATAGGTATTTCATTCTTGACTCAACAATTTATGTTAGGCCTCTGGGTATTTAACTCCAGCGATCTGGCTGCTCTAAACAAATAGTCTTCTGCATGCTTTGGGTGTCGCCATTTCTGCATATTTGAATCTTGGTCAGACATCTTGGCGACACAGTCATCAACATTTCAATCAACTGGTTGGTGAAATCTTCGCAATTCCAGTCGGAGACTACAAAGTTTTTCTTATGGCCACCAGTTTCCACAGATTGTTTCCCCAGATGTAGCTTAGGATCTTTGACTTGATCATCAGTAAAGTTTCCCACATGTAAAACTTTCGTAGAGCCGTAGGTGGGGGGGGGGGGGGAAGTGTGTTATTAGGATAGGGGGGGGGGGGGGGGCGAGACGTGTTGGGCAGGGCAGGGGTGGGGGGTGGGGGCAGTGGTGTGGGGCCCAAGGGGGAGTTGGGGTGGAGTTCGGAGAGGGATGTGGTATCTGTGACGTGTGGGTAGTGGTTCGTTGATGTCATGAGTTCTGGTTGAGTTTGGTATGCGATGTTCAACATTATTTAGGGATCTACTAGTTGTGTCTTGAGATAGAGGGGTAGTGATCCAGCCAAGACAGTACAATCATGTTACGAGTTGACATCGCTTTGGCGCGAGATTCGAAGCAACCAGTACAAATTACTGTTCAATTCTATTGCAAAATGGTCTTTGATTGCCAAAGCACGGACTTGTAATCGCAATAACACTGGAGAGGGACGGACAATACAACACATATCTCGATACTTACTGAAGCAGATGAGCTAGGGCTAGCGTGTGTCTAGTGTACAGATCTAGGGGAAGCGTCTATTGTGGCTATACGGATGACACGTCAGAGACGAGCAGAAATCCGAGACAACATAGAGACATCTGGGGTATCAAATAAACATGTTCTAACGAGTGCTAGCATCACAGAAATGAGACGCTAGATCTGTTACTCACAAGGGGGAAGGAGGGGAATATGACGTGAGGACGAAGACAACTCGTGGATGTCGACCGTACGTCAGCGGTGGCACTCGGGCGCCTCTGCACGCATAGCAGAGTTCGGCACTGGGGACAAGATGGCAGAGAGCACACATACTCGCGATTGAGTTCTTTACTACTTACTGCTGATATTGCGAACTAAAGCACCACAGCAGTCAGATAGCCACAATATTTAGGGAGGGGGGGAGAAGGAGGCCAGACACGTAATGTAGCATAGCTACATACACGCGCAATGCTAGATTAAACTAGGCGTAGGACCACTTATCCAGATGTGCTCTTACACTTAAACAATATATGTTTGTCCAAAGTAGAAAACTAAACTTTATTCAGATTTCAGTAGTTTTTGCACTAGACACGTGGGGGGGGGGGGTGGGGTTGACACTATTCTGTATCGATTTATCACGATAAGCATCAGAAGCCATAGTATTCAGCGCAGCACAACACGGGATGGCGCAGCTTAGCAGTCATGACTGCCTCCGTTTCAGATAGTGATCTCTAAAACTAGCCAGTGAGGACGGTATGAGCGGAGTAGAGCGAGTTCTGGCGCGTGGATGACAAACTATCTAATACACGAGAGTTACCTACAAGATACTTGGTGCATAAAACTGTGGCGGGCACACACTCTATCAGGCAAAGCAGGGATTCCATATGAGAGGAGGGGCATACGTCTTCGAACGAGGAAGTTGGATTTTACTCAGGAGACAAGTATTACAGTGCTCTTGTCAAGACTGGAAAATTCTGGCACGAGTGTATATAAATGATTGGGAGTGTCTGCGTTCCTTCAAACAATATAAAAAAAGCGTTCTAGACACTCACTCAGTTTATTTGCTAGGATTAACTAAAAATATGTTATCATCAGTCCTTATAAACCTTCTATTCAATGATATGCTTTGTTCCAATTCTAAGTGTTGGGCAGAAAATCACAATATGATCAAAATTATAACGATAAACGTTTGTAACAGGTTGAGGATAAAATGTTTTTTCCACAACAAGTTTGAGTCCAAAATTAATGAAACAATGAGGGGTTTTTTGTCTCATAAAGGGTTGAACTGCTTCCATAGTTTTATAATAGAGAATTTAATCTAATCGTTTATTGTTTTTATAATGCCCTCTGTTAAAACTTGTTCAGTATAAATAAAACCCTAAGAGGGCCTAAAATGTGTAAGATTAATCCAATTCAGTTTCTGATAAGATTGTTTCTATTTAGACTAATATTTAATTTTGTCGCTGGTTGTAATGACTTAATATCGCTCACCAAGTTATGAAGAAACGACGATGATAACTTTACGACGTTAAGAAACGGTCACGACGGAGAGGGGACTTTGCCATCGTGTATCATATAATGAGTTACATCCAGTCTACAAAGACGCCTCCTACACTCTAAGCGCAGCCACTTAACAAAGACCACACACTCTAAAGGCAAGACAGGCGGGGTCTTCGGGTCATCATGCGTAGATTGACATATTTGAATACTCTGTCGTGATTGAAGACATCTGGGGAACAGTATCATTCAAACTATTCCTGGGCGTAAAGAACTGTAATTTTTGTAGAAGCTTTCTTTAAAACCGTTCTTTTCGTGGATGATTACTGTTTTTTCTCATACGCTTTTATTTCAATTTCTTTTCCGACTATTGTCATCTGGCAAAAGACTTACATGTAAATGGGCCAGATTGATAAATGCTTTTTCTGAAAAAACTTTTTTTGACGCTAAAAATATGAAATGGGCTAATGAAGTCAAATTTTATTTCCATTCAAATAGGGTCTAAATGAGCCATTTGAGGTCAGTTTTCCGAACTATTTTATATTCTACTGGGCACATTATTTGCGTCTAGATTGCGCAGCTGTTCTAGTTTAGGAACTTTTTGCTGTCGCCAAACTCTTTGCGTTTATAATCACCATCTTTAGTGACTCAAACCCTACAAACCCTATCTCACCATTCATTCATAGTCTGCAACGTCCTGCTAGGTCCTTTAAATTCTAAGGTTATAGCACCTACAGGCGCCAATGTAACTCCGATTCATCTGGCCACCGACATTTAATTAGTACAACTTATTAAAAATTATTTTTAATAATATATTATTTTCTAAAAAAATGTGCAGCTGTCACATTTTACGACATTTCCCTGTTTCGTCTGTGATTATTTACGAAAGAATCCGACCATCCACAATCTAATTTTTTAAACTGTAAATTAGAGAATTTGTATAATTTTCATATCCAATATGCAGCTTTCCCTGACGGAAGAGCTCATAAAACATTTGAGGGCTTCCATTATATAAGTTTTTTCATCAGTGCTCAACTCGTCCAAATGAACATAGAGTAAATGAATGTAATTGCAAGATCGAGCGATTTTCCCCCTCAAAAGTAGTTTTTGGGAGCGCACTACAACAAATCTTTTAGTGTCCTCCTGAGTGTCAGGCGTTAAGCCTACATTTTTAGCTAGCTCTTTATCAAATTTGTAATCTGGCTTCTTCAGTTTTGAATTTAATATGTTTTTAGATTTGCATTGTTAAGTTTGAGAGTAATGCCGAATTTACTCATTGGCTTCTTTTAGTGAGCAAAACCCGTAATAACCCATCAGTATTGTTTAAACTGTTAGCTTAGCCCTAACAACATTTATAACCTTAATTATTGTTTCTTGGATTCGTGCTTATATTAAACCCTACGACTATGTAAAATATTTCCTGAGCGCGACCATTTTGGTTCCAGCAATCGTTATCAATACATGTTCAAAATCCGGAGAACATGTCTTGAGTTGTTATTGTTTCAAACATTTTTTAACGAAAAAATAAAAATGAGCGCGTTAAATATACTGAAGCAAAATTATTCTGTTGGGTCCCACAACCATCTTAAAAATATATCAACTGATACTCTTGACATTGTGTGACCCAGACTGTCACTTTTCATAAAAGTGAGTACTCCATTAAGCAGATATCTTAACCCCCCTATTAAAAAAGACTACATCGCAAAAGTGTGTTTAGTCATCGATGCAGTTTTATCAGAACCAGTTTAAACTTAGCTGTGTTTGTGCATCAATTGGGTGTGGAGTATCCGTATGCTGAACATTTAAATCATCCCTGAATCCATGTGAGGTCAGTGTATAGATTTTCATTTCAATTACACCTCAGACGTATTTTGACTGAAACTGCGAGCGCCATTACCCAATACAAACCGTTTAATCCATTCAGCACAGAATAGACATGAAGGGCTTGTGAAAGGATTTGTAACGATTCAATATAATGTTTAAGACAGACCTTTAGACAAAAGTCGGATCTAATCATGGAGCTTAGTCACCCCTTATTTGTTGGGCGTGCACAGAAAGTATAACTATGACTGGAACCTCCTTACACATCTTCACGTTCAGGCACAGGTGTTCACCTCGGGTCTATAGAAGCAAAGAAAACCAGCATGGACAACATAGGTTAATTTTAGACATTTCTAAGGGCCTAACTAGAGCGGAATAGAACGAATAAACGACTCTATTCGTGTACTTACGTTTTGGTTGATTGCTAGTGCGCAAGCACCGACCAAGGTCGAGCATAACTAATTCTTCTACTGGCTTGGGGGGGATGCACAAATACAATACTTAGGCCAAATTTAGAGGACGCCATTAATTCTACAGTTTATTTTGCCTCAAGTATTAAAAGGTACCAACATGTATTTACAATACTCAAGAACGAAAGTAGACTTTGCTGTTGGCACGGGGGGGGGGGGGGGGGGGGGGGGATCATGCTACCTTCTGACCTTAGACTCCAGGTAGGAACAATAATCAACTACAACAATGAAATCCTTGTGGCAGGCAATGACAGAAGGTGGGAAAAAACGATATAAATAACTGAGCCAGTAATATTACAACCAATAAAAAAAACACCCCAAGAATAATTCATTCAATCCCCGAGGCTCAAAGCCCAAAGACTGATGAAGACGTGGACATTGTTCGCGATGACCATGAATATGAAAAGACACAACTTGTTATTGGATTTAACTTGGCTAGGATTACTATGTCTTATATCTTACCTAAATAGTAACCCAACTATGAAATATAACAAAAGCACCATAAGTGCTCACCATAAAGCCAACTACAATTGCCTGCAGTAGACAAAAGCCAGCTAACAATACTCCCTAATATACCTGGTAAAGAGTCTAAAGCATTTACAGCTAATTTTTTTTAATAAACTCGCAAAGGAAAAATGAAACAAGTTGTTTTTTACCACTATTTAACAGGAGATGGCATGGAGGCACGACATTGCCCTCCACCACCGCCTTAATACCATCACCACGATACATATTGCAACATCCTAAGGCTGTATAACGCTCGCATAATGTGACTCCTTGCGCATATAAACAGTGATTTTTATTCTTTCTGCTAGCGTTTGTGTCTTCATATAAAATTTTTTCGATAGTTTCTCTTATTCCAATTCACTGAGTTCGTAATAGGTCTCGGTTAGTAAGTCAGCACATCTATCTTGCGATCTTTACTTACTAAGATTTTTATCTTTGGGCAATTCTTCTTTAATCTCACCCCTACGATGCGGTCGGTCAGTTCGTCAGCGAGTTTTTGTTTTCTTGGGGGGTAGTGCTCAGCTAGTACACCCTAGTTATTTTAAGTTTTTTTATTTTTGTTGCTACATTGTTTGTTAATTCGCCTTTTGATGGTTCGAAAGTACGATCAAAGGGCTAATAATTCTCTCTCAGGTAGCCGTGGTTCCGTGCAATATATTTAATGCTGTTTCTTCTTCATCAGTGATTCTGCTACTGTATTTCATACTCGTCACTGTTTGAATAAAATCTTCATGTGGCGTGTTTTGATTTTGGTTATCTGTTGGAGTTTTTGTATATGCGTTTTGAACTTTACAACTTCATCCGGCACGTATTTTTTGGTCAGTAAAGCCAAGGCGATCCCGCCTCGCTTGCACAGACTTTGTCCTAATTGTACCCATGCTTACAAAATATGATAGTTTTAGTTTATACGTAAGCTGAACAAGTTCCTCCGTTGCCATTTTCACATACAAATGGTTTATCTTTTTTGTTTAAAATCATCAGGGAAATAGAGTATTCAGGAGGTTCCTAGTCCATAATCATTGTAAAATGAGCTGACTTTACTTTCCTGTTTAAATTACGCCTTTGCTCCCCATCAGCTATTTTACCTCCAATGAGATCTCGAAAAAAAAGGCCGAAATTTTTGCTGTGACAAAGAGACATTTTCAATCCATGTTGGCGTGCTACAGGATCAATATCATAATCTCCAAAGTCAATTCCTGCCATGTATTTTTTAAAAAATATAACTTTTTATTTTGTTTTTTATAAAAATGTCACAAGTAATGGCTCGATTCTTGACACCGAAAAGAAAGCTAAAGGGGAAAGGAGAACCCCATGGCGTAAGGTAAATAAACGGAATATTTACTGGATCCAAATATCCAACAACCAATTGATGCGGATCAAATTCTACTTTCAAATTTCCAGACCTAGGAGCGGATGATTAGATTGTGCCAGTCTCTGCACGGCTTACTTTTCCCAAATAGAACTCCGCATCAGAACGACCCAACCAGAACCATTTGTCCAGAAACTGGGGCGGGCATCGTTAAGAAATTTCAATAAAACATGAGGGGAAAAGTAAGTATTTTCTTTACACAAGGCAGACATATTTTTTTAACCTATTCTGAATCTATGGCTAACCGCAATGAAAGGGAAGATCTTGCGTTTCAAGGAATCGGCATGAAGAAGCACTAAAACTTAGAATAGGCGCCAACTCGCCTCAGGTCTAAAGGCAGCAAAAAGGCTTAAGCTTAGAGTGATGCGTTTGGAAACGCTTTCATTCCCCTATATTTTGAGTTGTTAAAAGCGCATGCCCATACTTACAAGGAGCATAAAAGACAGATTGTTCAAACAACTAACTTTAATGACTACAAACGTGGTATATCAGATCAACAACACGAAGCAAGTACAGCATTTCTGACATCTCGTTTTAAGTTAGAGGTTGTTAGCAACCTCAATTTAGCAAGGCGAGATTGCAACAATATGAGACACAATAGTAAAATATTACGAAAACGTGCGTCAGTCAATCCACAATATCCTAAACAGGGTCAGACGCTATATGGAATATTATACTTATGACACAGCAAAATCGCTTAAAGGTATTTTATTGCTGTGTAGAAGATGAAGACCCCATTTGCAAGAGCAAGTGAAAAAGTAATTTTAACCCAAACTAACGAAAGTGCAATGATACAATTGATGGTAAGTCTCTAACCAAATCTATGCTAGCGTACTTATACCATATCATCATTTAGACGAAAATAAGAAAATTGTTTGGGGTGGGAACGGGGTAGAAGTCCAACAGCAGACCTTCTCTAAAGATCTACACCTTCACAGAGTTAGGCTTGATGATTATTTAACATCAAATACGGTTTAATGGATTGACCTAAGCTCAACAGAGATAATCAGTTATGCATGGAGTGGAGACCGGTTAAAGACTTAAACAATCAAATATGAGAAAGAAACGAAGCCGATTAAACCACTTTAATGTACATTTGTTTTTTATTAATAGATACACAGCTGAATATTGCAAAGAACAGATTAGACAAGAGAGAAAACTACAATTAAGTTTTTTCATTTGTGTAAAAAAGGGGCATGGGGCCTACTAAGATTTATCCAATGTGCCAGAGTCGCCAGAGTCGCCAAGAGAAGAGGATAGTAGAAACCCCCGGCATAAAAACCATTAGATTAACCAACATTACACAAATGCTACAAAAACTCAGAATTGACCTTTCAAAATACAGCAAAACCAAACGAAGTATTCTGCTGCCCTTTAATGCTGTTACCTATGTAAATAAGGAGCATCACCTATAAGCGCTGCATCACAGGAACGCGTGTTGGTCTCTTAGCAAACGGGCATAGGCGTACCCGCAGCTTTACCTCAAGGTGGTTTTTCTTTAGCTCTCGCCTGTGCTCATTAGCAGTAGGTGCAGCTAGCCAACAAAAATAAAAACTAACTTCCAAGCAACACAGCCAAGGTTCAACTAAAAACAGCTAAACTTAGATTCCTTCAAGCAGCATTAAAATAAAGTCACTAGCTGACTCAAACATCACAGATGAAAATATAATCGTTTACGGCCGATTTTGATGAACTACAAAAGACAAAAGTTTGATCGTCAAAGGAAAGAGGAGGGAACAAGGTTTTTCTCACACAGACGCCGAGCAAGATAAGAAAGGAATGCATAAAAAAAGTAAACGAAACATTAAACTCAGCTCTACAACAGCTCACATAACAACGCCAAAGGGTGTTTATCCTTTAGTTTATGAGCCTAAGCACAAAAAACCACCGATATTTGAATAATAATTTTTTTTTATTTAAATAAATATTTTTGAGTTAGAAAAAAACACGCATGGAATAAAATATATGAAGGTCCAGACGATTGTTTTGAAGGAATCTAAAGGAAGAGCGATTATCAAGAGCCCCTGAATGAATATTGATTTAGAAGTCCCATTGATCCACAAACGTACAGACAAGTGTTGCTCATTCTATTTCTCAAGTTCCAAGTAAACCTAACAATAGACCCCCATTTTAAAGTAATGTTAGCTGTTTTAATCGACATATAACAATAAATGAAGAAAATCTAGAAGTCTGGTCCTCGACGAAACAACAGACTATGGTCTTTCACATAATGACTTAAAACACCCGGTTTGGGCCAGACCAGCTGCTTTACACAGTTTCTGTATCCGTGCTTAAGAACAAATGAGAGGCACTGGTTGGTCAAGGGCCGAAGTCCTAGAGAATCAGATTAAAACAGTCTAAGTATGCGCCGATGTAGGCAGGTCTTACATTCCACTACCGCGATAGATGGGTTTCAAAAAAAGCATTCTAAACATAAAGAATACGGACAACAAATGTGATCATGTGGTGTGTTCTCGCAAGGCAGCATTATATCCGCAAAAACGCAGAGAGAGTGTCAAACTATCGACCATACATCATGATCTTATCTTTAGTGGAATATCCTTTCTGTTTTAGCGTGGTATCCTTGATTCAGTTTGAAGAACAAAACAAACCAATAACTTGTTAATGTAACATAGGAAAGGAAACAAATTTACAACCTATTAAAGTGTCCAAGAACAGTCCCCCAACGATTTGCGACCAGAACAAAAAATCATTTGACATACTGCTGAATGTTTTCACCAGCGTGCTACCGCTTACACATTGAAACGCACAATGAGTAATATTATTGGCCCATAACTACAAAAATTGGGCACAAAACAAGAAATTTGCAGAAAAAGTTTAACAGAATTTCCATCCGCCAAGCCGCAAGCGAACATAAGAAACATTGTATCGCCCAGTTGACTGTAAAACATGAACTAATATAACCCCCAAAAGGCAGTAAAGTTTAAGTTATTTAAAGAACTGGAAACGGATGGCAAATTTCTCCAAACGTAGTTTACGCAGACTTCGAGCGCTATATTGATCCTTATGAAGGGCCAGCGCCACAAAACTTCGAAAAACAGTCAAATGAGTAATCACAGATGTGTTCATTGCTTTCATATGTTAGGTCGGAGGGCGCTCATTCAACGCCAGAATTAATACAGAGGACCAAAATGCGCTATAAGATTTTTTACAGCGCATAGCAGCAATGCGTAATGATTGGGTATCAAATAATCTGAATTATCTGAAATTCATGATGGCGCCTGAAGACCGAACAGCAGTATGACTCAGCCAGTCACTGTTGGATTGTGGTTTAGTGCCTCTCATCAGACGCAGCGAATTCGAAGTAAGAGACCATGATCCCATTAGTGGAAAGATCAGAGGAGCAGCGCACACCAACTGCAATCTTCCAACTAAAGGTTTTTGAACCAAAACCATGGAAGCTGCTGTATACTTTTGAAACATACGGGGGGAGGGTTTGTGCGGATAAGGCACGGGCATGCATCTTTTATGTACACTAGATATATGCAGTGGCGATTGGCCTACAGGGTGTCATGCATTGACTGTCATCAGAAAAGTACATGTGTTTCACTTAAATAACATGTCTTTTTATGAACTCCTAATGCAACACTTGATGGGTTCATTAAGTCGCTGCTATGTCCTTAAAATCCTGCCAATAACGGAAGAATATTTTGACCCAACTCTCGTAGAAAAGGTGTTTTACCCTTATGAGTACATGAACAGTTGGGGAAAGGTTTATGAAGGTACAACCTTCCACGTAAAAAAGGCGCGTTCTGTTTCTATCTTATAGGAAAGACTCAGTGATTGCTGATTACCACATGCTCAAGATGCGTGGCAAGTAAGTTAGATTTGTAAAACAATGGGAGACTAACATGAATTCAACTTTGATGGCAGGATGAATGTTTGTTGGCGGACGTCTTTGAAAATTATAGAAAGACCTGCATGAAACATACAGTTTGGATCCCGCGCATTACATTTCTGCGCCCGGGATGAGCTGGGACGCTATCTTAAAATTAACAGGAATACAGATTGATTTATTGTCTGACCTACCCATGAATCAGATGATTGAAAACGGATTGCGGGGAGGAATTAGTATGGCGTCGCATCATTACTGTAAAGCAAACAACAAATACCTAGATGATTATGATCCAAGTAAAAGGTCTAACTATCTCATGTATTTAGATGCAAACAATCTGTATGGATGGGCAATGGCGCAATCACTTCCATTACGTAATTTTAAAAATGTACACAGGCGGCGATCCGAAAAATATTCAAAAGGCATTAAAGTGGTTGGGCAGTTTGACGCCGGGTCAACAGCGTGGTTTCATTCTAGAAGTTGACTTAGAATATCCTCATGAACTCCATGACCTGCTAATGACTACCCATTAGCTGCAGAAAGTCTAAAGATGGCAAAAACAGAGCCGCCTAAACTTGTGCCTAATCTTCGAGGCAAAAAAAAATATGTCTGCCATTACAGGCTTCTACAATTTTATTTAAGACACGGTTTGAAGTTGAAAGCAGTTCATCGTATAATTGCTTTTGATCAAGAACAGTTTATGAAACCATACATCATGAAGAACACTGATCTTAGAACTAAATCCACAGATGCTTCAGAAAAAGACTTTTTCAAGCTGATGAACAACAGTTGTTTCGGAAAGACTATGGAGAATCCGCACAAGCGCAAAGATGTCAGATTGGTTACTAAAGAAAACGAAGCAATTAAGCTGACTTCTAAACCTAATTATCAGGACTTCAGAAGATTTCATGATCAGCTTTTTGGCATAATGATGAAAAAAAAAGAAAGTCAAATTGGATAAACCTGTATTTATTGGGTTTACTGTTTTAGAATTATCAAAGCTTTTGATGTTAGAATTTCTTTATGACTACTTTAAACCCTCGTATCCTGAGTCCAAAATACTTTACACAGATACAGATAGTTTTGTTATAGATATCCCTACTGAAGACATCTATAAAGACATGGAAATAGAAGTAGCGAAAGGGCATGCAGGATGGTACGACACATCCGATTATCCTAAAGATTCGCCTTTGCATTCAATTACTAACAAGAAGGTTTTAGGAAAGATGAAGGATGAATTATCTGGAAAGGTGATCAAGGAGTATGTTGGGTTAAGGTCGAAAATGTACAGTATTTCGAGCCAGGAGAAAACTATTAAGAAAGCAAAAGGAATATCTCGCAGTGTTGTGCAGTCAAACATATCACATGACAACTACAAAGAAGCATTGTTTGACAATAAGACTTTTCATCGTGACAACGTAAAACTGCGATCTAATCTACATGAGATCAACACAACGGTTGTAACAAAGAAGTCATTAGATAGAACAAACACAAAACGTGTGTTTGTTAATCCAGAGTTTTCATATGCATATGGACATTGGAGAACCGTCAATTAATTAAAGCGGAACTGTGTCTGGTGGGATTATCTGCAGTTCTTTTTTCACAAAAGATCTTTGAGGAGCCGGTTGTTTTGTTGTGTCAGTTTCTCGTAAATAATACACGGGCGGATTCATCTTTACAATTCTTTTTATTTCATATGGATCAACACTCCAAACTGGATCGGTTGCCCTGATGCGAGTGTCCCCTTCTGCTTCCCCCGGTAAATAAAGGTACCTTACTTTCAAACCAAACGGCAATAGTTTGCTGGATGAAGACTCTCCTTCAGCAACATTTATTGTTTTTCTTTTGATTGCTTGTACTGGTTTTAACCCTTTAAATTCTTTTAAACGCACTAAAGAAACAGTTCCCATTTTTTCGGGTTTAATTCTTTTAAACGGAAAAAAATTTTTAATTTTTGTTAAAGTTTTAAAAAAGCCGAGAACCCCCTGTTTTTAATGGTCCTCTTTTTTCCAAAAATTTGAAAATTGGCCCTTTAAATTTTTTCCCCCAATTGAATTTTGGGGATTTAAAGGCCCTTTGGGTTTTTTGTTGGCAGCAAAGGGCCTTTTTTTTTTGGTTTTTTTCCCATTTGTTTTGAACATTAAATGCTTTTTGTCTTTTTTAAACTTTTTGCTTTTTTTTTAAAAAATATTCCTTTTTTGCGTTAGTTTGTTCAAATTGGGCCTTTTTCGAAAAGGCGCGGTTAAAAAACCCAAACGTTTGTTGAAACTTTTTTTCTTTTTTTAAAATCCCCCCCTTTGTTGGCAGCTTTTTTTGCGTTTTTCCAATATTTTTGGCGAAAAATTTTTTATTTTTACCCCCCCTTTTGGTAAAACATCAAAACCAAAAAAAAACGCTTTCTGCATTTTTTTTTTTCTATTTTGTAAAACCCTGAATTTTTCAGTGGTTTTTTCCCTTAAAGTAAATTTTTTAGCGAAAATTTTAAAAAGCGCGCCCCTTTTTTCTTTTTCGAAAAAACCTAATTAATTTTTTTTTTAACTTTTTCGGTTTTTTCCCCCGTTTTTTATTTTTTTTTGGCATTAAAAAATGCGAATTACTTGCTAAAACAAGAAATTCCAAAACCCCCTTTATTTCTAACCAATAAAGTATTTTTTTTAAAATTTTTTTTGGAAATTTACCTTGCAATGTCTTTCGTGAAAATAATAAAATAATTATTTAAAACCTAAAGCAGTTTCCAAGTCTGGGTTTAATTTTTAAATTTTAAAGATTGAGATCCACATTGGCCCCCAAAAAAGGGAAAATTTCAATTGGAAATTTTTGGGGCCATTTTAAAAAAAAAAATAAATTTTAAAAAAAAAAAAAATTTAACTAAACCGGGGGGCCAAATTTTAAAAAAAATTTAGAAAAACTTTTTTGCCCAAAAAAAATTTTATTCTTTGGCCTTTGGGGGAAAACAAAATTCCCTCGAAAGATTTAAAGAACATTTTAAAACGGAAAGCTTTAAATTAAAAAAGGTTAACGGGGGGGGGTAAAGGGAAAAAGGGGGTTTGGGGGGGGGGGGGGGGGGGGGGGGGGTTTTGGGGGGGGGGGGGGGGGTTTGGGGGGGGGGGGGGGGGGGGGGGGGGGGGGGGAAAATTTATTTTTTAATCATATAATTTTTTTTCCCTTAAAAAAAGGGGGAAAATAGCAAATCAAAAATTAATCCGAAAACATGAAAAAGGTAGAGAAAGTGACCATAAACATCCGGCGTGTTGCAGCAGGGGAAAAAAAATACAAGTTAAACAGGCAAAGAAATTAAAGTTACAATCACAGAATATAACTCAAATGAAACAAACCCCGCCAACGCCAACAGTTGACCAAAGCCACTCCAGAACAAGAGCAATTAATCAAGGGACCAAAATCTTCATGGAATATTGAACTTAAAACGGTTGCCATTTTTTGGCGCCTTGCTGCTGCTGGGGGGATTTTTTTTACGGGTTATAAAATAATAACCAATGGCAACAAAAAAAAAAAGCACCAAAAAAATCTGAACCACTAAATACAGAAGAAGAAAAACCCCGTCAGCACCCCCAATAACAAAAAAATTTTGATCCTTTTAAAATCAATAAATTTTAAGAACTTTAAAATTTTAAATTTTTGATAAAACAGGCGGATTATTAAATTTGTTTAAAATGGGATGGAGTCATAAATAAAGACATGGATCTATAAAAGACTTTTCCTAGACCAAATTGAATCAATGCGGTTCTTTAAAGAAGAACTTCATTTAAAACTAGTAACCAAACTCACGCCAAGGCGTTAAGCAAACAACCCAACGTACGCTTTTTTGAGGGGTTGGGGTACTAATTAGACCTACTATTTTGTAAAAACAAGATTTATTTTTTTTTTTAAATTAAAGATAACTTCAATAAAAACTTGGTTTACTTTAAAAAACAACTTAATTACAACTTTAGGTAACTTAATTAAGAATTAATTAAAACTTAATTAAAAACTTTAAAAACTTAAATAAAAACTTAAATTAAGAACAAAAATTTAAAAACTTAAGGAGACTTTATTAAAAAACTTAAGGACTTTAATTAAAAAAATTGGGAAAGGCTTGGGGGAAGAACTTAATTAAAACTTGGGGGGGCTTAATTAAAAAACTTAAAATAAGAACTTTAAAGGGAACTAATTTAAAAACTAAAGTTACTTATTAACCTTTACCAACCCAAACGTTCAAAGGGGTAACGGGAAAAACTTCCATAAAATGCCAAGGGAAAAAAACGCTGTAACTATCTTGGGATTTTAGAACGAGTTCTCACCATACTTTTAGTGGCCTATTTTGAACTTGGCTGCGCCATTATGTTGAGCCCCTTTTTTTGTCGCGCTGGGGGACAGTGTTCACACACACACACACACACACACAAAGTTCACTTCTAATAACACTTTAAAGTGAAAAGACGTTAAATAAAAACAACAACACACACACCCACACACCACACACACCACAGGCCATGCACACACACGCACCACACACCCACACACACACACACACACAAGCCCACCCCTTAACATGTACGCGGCCCCGGGGGGATCATGCATAGGACTACGCCCCCCCCTACCAAACTACTACGGGGCCAGCCAAGCCAGACCCACACACACACACACAGAAAGAGAGAGAGAAAGAGAACGACAGGTGAGAATGAGACGGTAGTTTGACAGGGGGCATATGATTACACGGCAAGCGGCGAGCGAATGCTGTGTGTATGTGTGTGTGGGTGTGTATCAGGCTTTACCTTTCGGGCTGATCGTACCGTGTTGGTGTTTTCAGCTTAAGCAGATCAAACAGCCACGGACGGTAGCAGGTTGAGCGTTAGGCCTTGGCAGTTGCTTGCACACACACACACACACACACACACACACACACACACACCACACACACATACAACACACACACACAAACACATACGTATGCGTGCGCACACACACACACACACACACACACACACACACACACACACACCACACACACCACACACACACACACACACACAAGCGCGCGAGAACACACACGCGTGCATACACGCAGCGCGCGCACACACACACACACACATACACACAAAACACGCACGCACGCACGCACGCAAACACACACACACACACACAGCCTGCTAAACAGAACACAACGCGGCATTTGCGCCGCACACAACGGCCACCTGTCTAGAGGTCGCACACGCAGCTTTATCGATTGCATCACGAAAGTAGTAATGGAGTGGTCTCCCTGTACACGTGGATTGCACCACCACCAAAAGTAAGCTTAAATATAAGAATTCAACTACTCGCTATTGGTGGTCGGTTGGCCACCGCAGGCGTCACACTTTCGGAGTTTGGAGTTGCTGAGTTCAAGGCTGGGCTTCCCTCGCAAGTTGGTCACATGGTTTCGAGTTTCGAGTGAGACCAGACTCGTGGGGGTCAAGTTCACCCCATCCAGAGTCGGGGGCCAAGTTCACCCCATCCAGTGTCGGGGGCCAAGTTCACCCCATCCAGACCATTCAGACCAGAAGCCAGCCATTCCAGACCAGAGGCCAGCCACCACCACCCAAAAAAACCCCAGGGCAAACATACTCCTGGGGTTTCCCCCCTGAAAGCATGGTCGACACAAAGTGACGCCTGCAAATAAAAATTAAATCAACAGTCGGCCATGCCCAGGGAGGGGGGTTTTGCTCTTTTTTATGTTAAAAAAATTGTATTTTTATTTATCTACAATATATATGTTTGTAGCGTGCTGCCATTATTTTTTTCAAAAATATCAAATATTAACACGCACACAGCAAAAATATGCCCGCACACTACAGTTGTCCCAATCCAAACCAAAGTTTTAAAGTCTCCAGAAAACACATACCACTTCACAACTCAACACCAGCAATGGAAATGACGAGGCAGAGCTGCGTTGTAAGCCCTGCACTTAATTTAATAAGACTGGCGTTGGTTCAAAATCGCCATGCCCAGTCACGTGGTAAGTAATCGGATAGTGCAGAGTCCTTAGGTAGGCCGGCAACTAGCAATTAAAGGCTTACCAGCTCCCACCGTTTGTATATGGGGTGCGTTCAGTGGCTGCTGCTTTTCCCCTACGTTACACTATGGGGTATGTTCAGCCACTGCTGCTTTCCCCTACGTTTTTGGTTATTGAAGTCTTACTTGTCAGAGAACAGGAAAACACCGATTCTAGGTCGCCCTAGCCCGAACCTAGGTGAGGGCTAGGGTGAGTTAGAATCGGTGTTTTCCTGTTCTCTCCGTTCAAACGATCGTGTCCCGCCAAACGATGAATTAAAATAATTATCAAAAACGTCAGAAAAGTCTTTAACAATCGCTACTAGTTCGTAGGCTGGTAATCCGGCGAAAAAATGCGGATACGGTGTCGACGGTGATGGTCGATTTCAATGATATGACGGATCGAACGAAGTAGCGAGTACATCAGCATGTAAACAATGACGAAAAATTAACTTATCTGACCATTTCGATGCTGTCGGGTGTCGTAGATCCTACCGCTGCTACCATGCAATATGTTGTCGTCTTACACATGACAGGAATCAGTTCAAACTACTAAGCATTTAATACTTTTCATATTACAAGCTGGAAGGTTAGGTCATAGCATTGGCCATTGGCTGGATACACAGAAAGCAATGCGCATGTGTGAACATTATAGTCACTGTCTATATGAGTGGTAGCTGTGCAACATCGCATTGGTACTGTATGTACTATAGAATTGAATACTATTACGCAACTGTAAACTTTACTTCATAGAAATGCATTCAGCATGTTAAAGGATTTGATAAAACAATTCGCCAAAGTCAACACAATATCAACACACACTGTTTAGTTTGAGCACCGTTTACTACATGTATGCACACACACGCGTGCGTGCGTGCGCGGCTGCGCTCGCACACACACACACACACACACACACACACACACACACCACACACACACACACACACACACAAAAGGAGACAAAGTATGATACATGCTTGTATTTACAGTTACATGGGGTACATAGTTCATGTTTGAATATGCCATTCCCCTCAACGAGCACCATCCCCTTTTTTTTTCTTTTCTTTTTTACAGAATGTGAGAGTGGATACTACAAACCAACACCGGCACGTGCGACAGGTGCAGTTCCAATTGTCAGTCTCAGAGCTGTGACAGTCAGACAGGCACATGTAACGGTCAGTTGATTTGATCTTACAGATAACACCATCCTGATGTATTTTAAGAAAACCAAACAGCGCAGGTTGTAGGAATGTTGTGGTGAAAAAGCTTACGGAGATATTAATGCTGAAGTGCTAATGATGACAATGATAAAGATTATAAAGTAAATGCTAACTTGATTTACCAGACTTGTGTCTCTTTACTTTTTATTCTTCCTGTGTGCCAGCTGATGATATTTATCGCACTCTTTGGAAAAACGAGGTAAATGAAAAGGTAATATGAGGCGAGAATTCATCTCACTATCAAAAACCCATGTCAAAAGTTTACAGGTCATGTCAGACAGAGAGAATATTCATACTTTAACAAATCTCTCTTTTTGATGACATTGCTTTTTACGGCCACTGTTTTCTCCATGCTTTTGTGTTTGTGGTTTTGCGTCCTCACTGTGGTTTCTCCATACTTGGCATTTGCTAGAAGCTGTCGTGCAATCAAGTGCTACAAGAGATGATTTTGGGTTTACGGAGGACCTCTTGCTTTGCAATATCTGCTTGTCTGCTGTGAAGCAGTTTAAACGACGGTATTTTACCTCATCGATAGCCACGTCCAGATGTCAGCAAAACTGTTTCTAATGTTGCACTGACGGATATCTACAGACGTATGTGGCATATGTTCTCACCAACAACAAATGTCGACGATATGATCTTGACTGTGGCACTATGTGAACTGTGTGTACATGACATTACTACCCTTGGTATGTACAGTTTAAGTGCAATTGTGGTGTTTGCATGTTTGTTTGTTTGTTTGTTTCGTCTTCTTGGCACATACATTTACTGTGCATACTGAAACACTACATAGTAAACACGCTTTAGCAAAGTGTCTTGTTTTTAAGTTCTCTTTAAAATTGGTACTCAAACCTAGTTACCATGAAAAAATCATTTTCTGTTACTATTTAACACTGATAATTTCAGTCACAAGAAATTACTACAACTCAAGACTGAAGGCATTCATTTTCATTTATTCCTACACGTCTTTGTTTGAAAAGCGCGAGTAAGAGGCTTTTTGCTAATTTCCTTAGCTGATGTACATTTTCTTGCTGAATTCTTTAGTGAATGATAAATAACCCTGGCTAACGAAAGTCATGCTTACAGCCATGGCAAGCCAAAACGCATTTTTGCACATATTGTGGGAGAAGCAGCAGGTGGAGAAAAATATTACAATACTAATAATAAAACAAACGCTAACTAATTCACTACTTTTGTGTCATATACTTTTCATTTATACCCATGCGCCAAGAGATGAAAATGTGTGTGTGTGTGTGTGTGTGTGTGTGTGTGTGTGTGTGTGTGTGTGTGTGTGTGTGTGTGTGTGTGTGTGTGTGTGTGTGTGTGTGATGTGTGTGTGTGTGAATTAATGTTGTGCGCCCTTTTTGCCTTTATGGTAATGCGGTTGTATATGACAAATAAGGAGCCAGAAGAATAGACTGGATAAGCATCCACCCAAATACTCACAGATTGTAACAGTGAGGTCATACTTATTTGACGTTTTTTTTCTATGTCTCCATTGGTTACTTTTGACCAAATTGTGTGTTACACTGGATTTTATCACAAGCACTTGTGATTGCTGGTATATTGTATTCAGTGTGATATTCCATAGCTTGCATCAGCTTTAATTGTCTTGGAAGTGACTAGTATAAAAGATCAATTTAAAGGCTTATTCTTTCTTGCATTGTGCTGCTTCTTTGTTGTCTAATATCTTTACCTGTATTTAAATTCTACATAAACGGTATCAACATATGAGCACCAATGTTGCACTGACGGTCACTATAGGTATGTCCGCATGTTCTGTCAAACACTAATTCAAAGTGTGATCAGGACACCGGCAATGCTGAACAGAGTGTACACTGAACCTACCGTCAGCTATACAGATGAGGGGATGTTGCATTGGTCTTTCAGGTTTAGTGGTTTATTTTTGTATTCATATTTTTCTTTGTTTTTGGTTGTTGGGTTTTCTTTTCACTACACTGCTACCGTGCACAACACAACGTTTATTCAAACTGCTGCCTCCAGCTTTGTAGGTCATGTGCTGCTCCCAAGCGTTTCTGTATTTCTCAATGCCATACTTCCATTGTGCACTGTGAAAAATAAATCTGTAAAGTCCCTCACTGCATAGTCCTTACTTGTTCAGTTTCATCTGACATATACACAAACAAAGCTATGGTGGCAAAACTGCTCTGTCCGTTGAACGTCAATATTTTTTCAGTCAGGATACATCAAACACAACGTGACATGGCAGACGGCGATTCACTCTCTCTTAATCTCTCTTTTGAAAGGTGTACAGAGTGGTCTGTTAGTGCTCTCCTTAACTTGTGCAGGTTTCTTTGCTGACTTGTTTTTGAGCAATAAACAGCTGTTGTTCAGGAAGGTCATATTTATAGCAATGATAAGTATTTTCATGTTCAAGACTGAAAAGCTCTCGACTAACTGGAATCATGTTTTCCTTTCCTTTAAAAAAATGCCCCACTAAGGAAACCTTGACTCTAAATGTTTGGCAATATTCTACAATGACCGAGAGTTTTTCTCCCTCTCTTTTTCTACACCATCTTGTTGGCACTATTCTCGAGCCAGTTATTCTGGATTCTGCACACACACAGCTAAAGCCAGCCCTCCCTGCTGCAATCTCAGTATCGGCATTCCATAGGAACCAATGCCATCAATATCAATGCATCGTAAGAAAGCCTGTTTGAAGCCAACGTATTCAAGACATAAGCTACTAACCCGATACTGACAATAACAAATATTTAGCAAGAATCTGGCATAAGTCAACATTGCATTCTGTTCCAAAGGACCTTACAGTTTGGGGCTGTCAGTTCACAGGACACAAAAAAGTGTACAGACTGGCTCTTCATTCTTCTGATGTTGCAGGCTGTGTGAACGGTTACTATGGAGACATGTGTGAGACAATGTGCCCAACGCCAAACTGTCAGCAGTGTCATCGGTACACAGGAGTATGTGAACAGTGTACACTGAACAGTCATCTGCTGCCGCCATCCTGTACAGGTCAGTCTGCTTAGTCCACTATTTTTAGTGTGAGCAGGTTGATTGGTGTGTGGCACACACACACACACACACACACACACACACACACACACACACACACACACACACACACATACACACACACAGAGGGACACACACACACACACACACACACACACACACACACACACACACACACACACACACACAGGGAGAGGAAGACAGACAGACAAACAGACAGACAGACAGACCATTCTGTCATCAGGACACAGGGAGATGTGATCAATGCACGTTGAACAGACACCTGCTGGCTTCAACCGTTTATAGGTCAGTCTGCTTAGCACATTATTCTGTTAGTTTTGTCGTCTCCCCAATAAACGATTTATGAAAACTTACTTTGTGTTTCTATAAGTCTGTGAAAAGCAGTTTTTTCCCACTTGCTTTCTCTATCAAAATCGTGAATGCGAACATTGTTTTCAGCACTATAATCGAAAGTGACAGTACTTTTGTGCATTGCATTTATCGAAAAACCTGTTATTAAAACAAAGACTATTCTAAATTTCAGTTTTACAAATATGAATGTAAAAAAGAGAGTCAATTTTTATCGTCAAATGAATAAATTTCAAGACTGTTTTAGCCATGCTGTAATCTACAGCTTATTCAGCTTATGC
Source organism: Conus ventricosus (assembly GCA_018398815.1). Classification (NCBI taxonomy): domain Eukaryota; kingdom Metazoa; phylum Mollusca; class Gastropoda; order Neogastropoda; family Conidae; genus Conus; species Conus ventricosus. Next base: position 44,686,983 of record CM031615.1, on the reverse strand, counting down.
TGTTGTTGTGTTATAGCTTGGTCCACTACAAGAGCACTTTCGGGGCTAACACTGCGCTTGCATAAAACAAGGAGTTGTTCCTGTACGGCACACACACACACACACACACACGCACACGCACACACACGCACGCACGCACGCACGCATGCACACGCAAGGGCACGCACGCACACACACACACACACACACAACACACACACACACACACACACACACACACACACACATGCACGCACGCAAGCACACACATATGCACGCACGCACGCACGCAAGCACACACACACGCATACTTGCCTGTAGGTGTGCGCGGGCGTGCATGTGTGCGTGTGTACGCGCATGTGTAATTGAAAAACAGAAAAATAATTCTAATCTATAAAAAAAAAAAAAACCTCATAAAACGATTAAAGAACTTCCTAGTTATGCCTTCCATCACAATATGTGGAGGTCAAAGGTCATCTCTCTTCTATACTCAGTGTTCTTTACGCTTTGAAGTTTCAACAAAGTGGAGATCCATTGCAACATACAAATGCTGTTTCGCTCTAAGCAGAGCTTGTCAGGGTCGCTAGGGGGTTATGATTGCCTGCTGATGAAAAACACTACTGAATGAACAGAATGGAAATATCTTAAATAGGATTGATCCTCATTCCTCCTGCAAATAGCCAGACTGAGCTCCATACAGAACAAAAGAGCGACTGCAGTTGCATTACTTAAATTACAATATTACTTTTCTCAGGAAAACATACAGAAAGCAGCACATCGTGCACAAGATTTTACCCAAACAAATACTACTTAGATGTATCTTTCTAAATTATACAGAAACTATTTGACATCTGTAAACTTTACTTCATAGAAATGCATTCAGCATGTTAAAGGATTTGTTTAAAACAATTCCCCAAAGTCAACACAATATCAACACACACTGTTTAGTTTGAACACCGTTTACTACATGTATGCACACGCGCGCGTGCGTGCGTGCGCGCGTGCACAAAACACACACACACACACACAACACACACACACACACACACACACACACACACACAAGGAGGCAAAGTATAATACATGCTTGTATTTATAGTTACATGGGGTACATAGTTCATGTTTGAATATGCCATTCCCCACAACGAGCACCATCCCCTTTTTTTTTCTTTTTACAGAATGTGAGAGTGGATACTACAAACCCAACACCGGCACGTGCGACAGGTGCGATTCCAACTGTCAGTCTCAGAGCTGTGACAGTCAGACAGGCAGATGTAACGGTCAGTTGATTTGATCTTACAGATAACACCATCCTGATGTATTTTAAGAAAACCAAACAGCGCAGGTTGTAGGAATGTTGTGGTGAAAAAGCTTACGGAGATATGAATGCTGAAGTGCTAATGATGACAATGATAAAGACTATAAAGTAAATGCTAACTTGATTTACCAGACTTGTGTCTCTACTTTTTATTCTTCCTGTGTGCCAGCTGATGATATTTATCGCACTCTTTGGAAAAACGAGGAAAGTGAAAGGTAATATGAGGCGAGAATTCATCTCACTATCAAAACCCATGTCAAAAGTTTACAGGTCATGTCAGACAGAGAGAATATTCATACTTTGACAAATCTCTCTTTTTGATGACATTGATTTTACGGCCACTGTTTCTCCATGCTTTTGTGTTTGTGGTTTTGCGTCCTCACTGTGGTTTCTCCATACTTGGCATTTGCTAGAAGCTGCCGTGGAATCAAGTGGTACAAGAGATGATTTTGAGGTTTACGGAGGACCTCTTGCTTTGCAATATCTGCTTGTCTGCTGTGAAGCAGTTTAAAAACGACGGTATGTTACCTCATCGATAGCCACGTCCAGATGTCAGCAAAACTGTTTCTAATGTTGCACTGACGGATATTCTACAGACGTATGTGGCATATGTTCTCACCAACAACAAATGTCGACGATATGATCTTGACTGTGGCACTATGTGAACTGTGTGTACACTGACATTACTACCTTTTGTATGCATAGTTTTAAGTGCAATTGTGGTGTTTGTTTGTTTGTTTGTTTGTTTGTTTCGTCTTCTTGGCATCATACATTTACTGTGCATACTGAAACACTACATAGTAAACACGCTTTAGCAAAGTGTCTTGTTTTTAAGTTCTCTTTAAAATTGGTGCTCAAACCTAGTTACCATGAAAAAATCATTTCTCTGTACTATTTCAACACTGATAATTTCAGTCACAAGACAATTACTACAACTCAAGACTGAAGCATTCATTTTCATTTATTCCTACACGTCTTTGTTTGAAAAAGCGCGAGTAAGAGGCTTTTTGCTAATTTCCTTAGCTGATGTACATTTTTCTTGCTGAATTCTTTTAGTAAATGATAAATAACCCTGGCTAACGAAAGTCATGCTTACAGCAATGGCAAGCCAAAACGCATTTTTGCGCATATTGTGGGAGAAGCAGCAGGTGGAGAAAAATATTACAATACTAATAATATAAAACAAACGCTAACATAATTCACTACTTTTGTGTCATATACTTGTCATTTATACCCATGCGCCAAGAGATGAAAATGTGTGTGTGTGTGTGTGTGTGTGTGTGTGTGTGTGTGTGTGTGTGTGTGTGTGTGTGTGTGTGTGTGAGTGTGTGGTGTGTGTGTGTGTGTGTGTGTGCGTGCGTGCGTGCGTGCGTGCGTGCGTGCGTGCGTGCGTGTGTGCGTGCGTGAGTCGTGCGTGCGCGCGCGCGTGCGTGCGTGCGTGCGTGCGTGTGTGTGTGTGGTGTGTGTGTGAATTAATGTTGTGCGTCCTTTTGCCTTTATGATAATGCGGTTAGTATAATATGACAAATAAGGAGCCAGAAGAATAGACTGGATAAGCATCTACCAAATACATCACAGATTGTAACAGTGAGGTCATACTTACTTTGACAGTTTGTTTTTTTTCTATGTCTCCATTGGTTACTTTTGACCAAATTGTGTGTTACACTGGATTTTTATCACAAGCACTTGTGTTGCTGGTATATTGTATTCAGTGTGATATTCCATAGCTTGCATCAGCTTTGAATTGTCTTGGAAGTGACTAGTATAAAAGATCAATTTAAAGGCTTATTCTTTCTTGCATTGTGCTGCTTCTTTGTTGTCTAATATCTTTACCACGTGTATTTAAATTCATACATAAACGGTATCAATATATGAGCACCAATGTTGCACTGACGGCGACTATGGAGTATGTCCGGCATGTTTTGTCAAACAACTAATGTCAATGGAGTGATCAGGACACAGGCAATGCATGAACAGAGTGTAAACTGAACCTACCGTCAGCTATACAGATGAGGGATTTTGCATTGGTCTTTCTGGTTTAGTGGTTTTTTTTTCTTGTTTTTTTTTTGGCGTGTTTTTTTCCACTACACTGCTACCTTGCACAACACAACGTTCATTCAAACTGCTGCCTCCAGCTTTATAGGTCATGTGCTGCTCCCAAGCGTCTCTGTATTTATCAATGCCATATTTCCATTGTGCACTGTGAAAGATAAATCTGTAAAGTCCCTCACTGCATAGTCTTTACTTGTTCAGTTTCATCTGACATATACACAAACAAAGCTATGGTGGCTAAACTGCTCTGTCCGTTGAACGTCAATTTTTTTTTTCAGTCAGGATACATCAAACACAAAGTGACATGGCAGACGGCGATTCACTCTCTCTTAATCTCTCTTTTGAAAGGTGTACAGAGTGGTCTGTTAGTACTCTCCTCAACTTGTGCAGGTTTCTTTGCTGACTTGTTTTGAGCAATAAACAGCTGTTGTTCAGGAAGGTCATATTTTTAGCAATGATAAGTATTTTCATGTTCAAGACTGAAAAGCTCTTTACAAACTGGAATCATGTTTTCCTTTCCTTTAAAAAATGCCCCACTAAGGAAACCTTGACTCTAAATGTTTGGCAATATTCTACAATGACCGAGAGTTTTTCTCCCTCTCTTTTCTACACCGTCTTGTTGGCACTATTCTCGAGCCAGTTATTCTGGATTCTGCACACACAGCTAAAGCCAGCCCTCTCCTGCTGCAATCTCAGTATTGGCATTCCATAGGAAGCAATGCCATCAATATCAGTTCATCACAAGAAAGCCTGTTTGAAGCCAGCGTATCCAAGACATAAGCTTCTAACCCGATACTGACAATAACAAACAGTTAGCAAGAGTCTGGCATAAGTCAACATTCTGTCAAAAGGACCTTACAGTTTGGGCTCTCAGTTCACAGGATAGAAAAAAGGTGTACAGACTGGCTCTTCATTCTTCTGATGTTACAGGCTGTGTGAACGGTTACTATGGAGACATGTGTGACACACTGTGCTCAACGCCAAACTGTCAGCAGTGTCACCAGGACACAGGAGAATGTGAACAGTGTACACTGAACAGTCATCTGCTGCCTCCATCCTGTACAGGTCAGTCTGTTTATTTCACCATCCTATGGGCAAGTGGATCGGTGCGGGGAAACACACACACACACACACACACACACACACACACACACACACACACACACACACATACACACACATACATACACACACACGCGCGCGCGCGTAAGAGAGAGAGAGAGAGAGAGAGAGAGAGAGAGAGAGAGAGAGAGAGAGAGAGAGAGAGAGAGAGAGAGAGACAGACAGACAGACAGACAGACAGACGGACAGAGAGGCCTTTCTGTCACCAGGACACCGGGAAATGTGATCAATGTACGTTGCACAGTCACCTGCTGCTCCACCTTGTATTGATCAGTCCACTTAGCACATACTCTGTTAGTTTTTTTTTTTACTGCCCAGAAGCACTCTATGAAAACTTTACTTTGTGTTTCATAAATTTGTGACCAAAAAAAAAACCAGTTTCTTTTTCCAGATTCTGTCTCTATCAAATCGTATATTGAACATTGTTTTCAGAACAAAAATGGAAACTGACAATATTTTTGTGTATGGCATCTTTCGAAAAGCCTGTTATTATAGCGAAGGCTTATTCTTAAGTTCAGATTTACAACCGTGAATGTGAACAAGAGTCCGTTTTAAGCATCTAATGAAGGAAACCACTTTGAAAATGGGGTCGTTCCTGTGGCACACACACACACACACACACACACACACACACACACACACACACACACACACACGCTCGCGCGCGCGCGCGCGCGCGCGCACACACACACATGCACACACACACATGCACGCATGCATTTTAGATTGAGGCTTGATGCCTTTTAAACCAAATTCTGTAAACATGTGATTTGTATTTGTGGCCAGCAAATCACTCCGTTCCATTTACTTTTTTGTGCGATAGAATGAAACCCTACTTACCTGCTTGGTTGTTGAACACTGAACCGTCGATGTCAGCCTTTGAAGACGTCATCTCTAACGAATCAAACATTTTTGAAGTTGTTCAAGGACTGATTAAGAGCCCAATTGGACATTTACTTTAACGTCTATGTTATTTTCCCCATCTTGGTGTTAGTTGCTTATTTAGTGTTTCTTTTAAAGTTTTGGATTCATTTATGTGGTGGGTTTTTTTTTAATTATTTATTTTTTCTAGGCCTAATTGCATTATACATACCTACGTACGCCCAAAATCAACGCCAACCGTTCGCATGCATACACCCCAAACGCCACATGCACACACCCATAACACTTACATACTGTGTCTAAGATCACCGTTAGGTGGGTAGACGTTAAATTAAAGAACGAACGAACGCGCGCATGCACACACACATACATACACACACATGCACACACGCGCGCATACATGCAGAATGCACAACACACACACACACACACACACACACACACCACACACAAAACACACACACACACACACACGCACGCACGCACACGCGTACACGCACACATGCGCACGCACGCGCGCGCGCACACACACACACACACACACACACACACACACACACACACACACACACACACACACACACACACACCACGCATGCAAGAACGTTCTCAAACTTGCTTGCGTGAGTGTGTTCGTGTGCACGTGTGTGTCTAATTGAAAAATAGAAAAATAATTCTAATCTTAAAAAAAAAATTACAAAACGATTGAATGACTTCCCAGTTATGCCTTCCATCGCAATATGCGGAAGTCAAAGGTCATCTCTTTTTTACGCTCAGTGTTCTGTGTGATTTGAAGTTCCTACAAAATGGAGATCAGCAGGACCAGCATACAACAGCTGTTTCGCTCTAAACTGAGCTTGTCAGGGTCGCTACTGGGTTATCATTACCTGCTGATGAAAAGCACTGCCATACGAACAGAAAGGAACTGTCTGATAATGATATAGGTTTGACCCTCATTCCTCCTGCTAATAGCAAGTCTGAGCTCTATAGAGAACAAACGAGATGTTGCATGCTGCATTAATTAAATTACAATGTTACTTTTCTCAGGAAAGCAGGAAAGCAGATACAGAAAGTAACACAACATGCACAAGACTTACCAAAACAAATACTACTTGAATGTCTCTTCCTGAACTACACAGAAACCTTTTGACAGCTGTAAACTTTATTTAATAGAAATCACACATACAAAAGAAGAAAAGAGAGAGAGAGAAGAGAGAGAAGAGAGAGAGAGAGAGGAGAGAGAGAGAGAGAGAGAGAGAAGGAAACAAGGTATGACACATGTTTGTGTTTATTGTTATATGGGGTAGATAGTTCATGTTTAAATATGTCACTCCTCACAACGAGTACTATCTTTTTTTGCAGATGTGCGAATGGATACTACAGAATCAACACCGTCACGTGCGACAGGTGCGATTCCAACTGTCAGGCTCAGAGCTGTGACAGTCAGACAGGCAGATGTAACGGTCAGTTGATTTTATCTTAATGTTGACATTATCCTGATGTATATTAAGGAAGGCAAAAAACACAGGTTATGTTAGTGTTTGTTGGAATAGGAGCATATAAAGATATAAATGTTGAAGTGCTAATCACAAAGTTTATCAACTAAATGCCAACCTGGATACCAGATTTGTGTCTCTTTGGCTTTCACTCTTCATGCCAGCTGATGATATTTACTGCAACCTTTTTTTTTTTTTTTTGAAACGAGGTAAATGTAAAGGTAACATGTGGCGAGAAGTCATCTCAGTATCAAATACCCACCTCAGAATTTTACAGATCATGTCAGACTGACAGAATTTTCTTTCTTTGACAAATCTCTCTTTTAGATGTTGCTTATTTTTCTTCCACCACTATGTCATCTCCATGCTTTTGTCTTTGTGGTTTTGTGTCCTTACTGTGGTTTCTCTATACTTCGCATTTGCTAGAAGCTGTCTTGAAAGTAAATGGTGCAATGGACGACTTAAAGTTGCACGGAGACTTCTTGCTTTGCAATTTGACAACGGTTATTTTACTTCATCGACAGCCACATCAAGATATCAGGAAAACTGCTTCTGATGTTGCACTGATGGCAATTACGGAGACGTGTGTTGCATGTGTTTTCACGAACAACAAATGCCGACTCAGTGTCTGCTCCGTCGCAAGAGAGAAGGATGATGGAAATTCAAATTTTTGTAGCAGAATGTTCAGCATCGTTCTGACCTGATAACAACACAGGATTTTTTATCCTACAAACGTAACGTGACATCACCTAGTGACAGACCTGCAATCAGCTACTTACTGTATGCTGCTGGCGTCGAGGGGTAAAGTTTCCACACACCCCGCATTTCTTGTACACCCACCATAGTCTCCCTCCCACTATTGCTTTTTTTCGGCGGTTGAACAAATAGCGCGCGTCTGAAATGATCTGGCGTGTTCATGATCAAAGTTGTCTGACATGTCTCTCTTCAGCAACATTACAGATGCAGCCTCTGCCATCTTGAAAACACACGCGAAGACTGTTTTCCTTTGTGTGAAAAACAAAAACAAATGTAGTTTGTCCAGGCAAAACACCCCAAAGTCAACAAACATCTACCCACCAAAAAGAATAACACAGTAAACAACATTAAATGAAAAAATGCACGCAAGAAAAGTGAGCGGTAGGCATATGAAAAAGAATACAACTGTCCACCCCAGAGCCCTGTCTAACCTTCAGACTGTTTAGATTATAGTGTGTGTTTGTGTGTGTGTGTGTGTGTGTGTGTGTGTGTGTGTGTGTGTGTGTGTGTGTGTGTGTCTGTCTGTCTGTCTGTCTGTCTGTCTGTCTGTCTGTCTGTGTCCCTAAGCACCGTTTCTCCCAATGCTCAATAAAATACAATTCAGTAAAGTTACACATTGCATAATCTCTTGGCAAAAAACCAAGTTGTGGTTATGGCCTCCTGAACAACGGTAATTTTTCAACTAACCCGAAACTTTTTTCAACGGTGAAAACAAATATCTCGCCGTCCGATTTTCCGCAAGACCGACTCATCGAATCTGGAGCGAGCACGTAATTTCATGCGACCTCCTGTATGTCCCTAGCTTCTCTTCATTGCATCGCGTCTTTGCCATAAACTTAAGTAGTCCAGTGTTCCCGATGATGCACAAATGCAGGTCTACTACACACACATTTTAGATTGACGCATAGATTTTGAAAATGCAGGTAAACAGATTTCCGGTTAAGTGGTTTTGTCATTACTCCAGCAATGCAATTGTTCTGTAAAAAGAAAAACGGCTGGTTTTTATTTCGTATAACTAACGCATCCAAACCTCCATAGAGGTATCGAAAAAGTAACAGGGGTAGCAATACGGAAGATTTGCAACACTGGAAACCAAAAATAAGCAAAATACTTTGTTTGTGTGATTTCCACCAGTACATTAATACCTGCCAAATCTCCATATCTGGATAATAAAGAAATGTGCAGTTCGACCAGATCATTCAGAAAGGGCTGGAACCACAGCACTATGAAGAGTGCTTCACCTTCATATGCAATTATCTGAAAATTTTTTAGGTGAAATGTTTAGGAAAATAGTATACTGTAAATATATTTAACCGTCAATATATTGTAAATGTAAATTTGAGCACAGTATAAGCCTAGGGCTTGTTGTTGCTCATTTGTCCTGACAGCTATGAAAGTATTTTGTTTATTTGTTTCTTGAATAAAAGTTATTTACACCAATGATCTGAAATCACCCCCACCCCCATCCCCACCCCCTTTACACAGCACAACCAAATTGTTCAAAGCAGAGTGTTCTTACACTCTGAGGGAAATCAAGCTGACAGTTTTCCCATTGTTTCACTCCTTCACTCTCTCCCATTACGTTGATAATAAAATCACAAACTGCACGTTTGTCTAATAATGAGACTTTATCTCTCATCATTTCACCGATGGGCATTACTGATAACCAGTATAGCACTGAATAGACAATAAACAACAAATAAGTAGGGTAACTCTTGCTCCCACAAGAAAACATAACTCAAAAGGAATGCTGCTTACGACACCGAATCGCCTAGCAGACATGGCAGTACAAAGCACACAGAACAAACAAGGAAACATTCCCGAAAAAAAGGATATTCCCAGCTTGCCAATATACCTTGTGTCAAACACATCTATACAATCTATACAGCAACAAGAACTGGAGAAATGAACAAAATTAATAATATGAATTCACTTATATTCAAGACTGGCACAGCCTTTTAAAACTTGAATATAGTCAGACAAGTACAAAGACGAACAGAAACGAATACAAATAACCTCGATTTCATTGAAACGAAAGTAAATCTGAAATGAGCCAGGGAGCAGTAAACAATAAACAACAAATAAGTAGGGTAACTCTTACTCCCACAAGAAAACGTAACTCCAAAGGAATGCTGCTTACGACACCACATCGCCTAGCAGACATGACAGCACATAACACACAGAACAAACAAGGAAACATCCCCCAAAAAGGAAGTTCCCTTGAATATAAGTTAATTCATATTTGTTCATTTATCCAGTTCTTGTTGCTGTGTAGATGTGTTCGGTACAGGGTATATGGGCAAGATGGGGGAAAAAAGACCCATAATGAACATACCTACAAATTTTCGGAAAGATCGGCCCAGAAGTTTTGTCTGGAGCGAGTTGAACACATTTTGACCACGGACAGACAGACAGACAGACAGACACAGAGACAGCATTTCTCCGTTCCCATTGTAAAGTACTCCCTGTTCTATAAAAACTGGGAGTACAAAAAAGTTGGAACCTTTCTACCGAACCTGCTTTTTGACTGTTACCTAATCACTTTCTATTCTTAGTTGTTTATACAGTCCGTGAAAACAAAGTGAGTTAACATAACATTCCTAATTTGTCGTTAATTTTAATGGAACGTTTGGTTCCAACAACTTCAACGCAACCTGTCATTGCCGGCAGGCGATTTGATCTCGTTCCACGCGTCTTCTTTTTAAAGGTGTGCCAGAGGGCTACAGTTTTCTCCTTACCTCATGTAGATATCTTACCAAATCACTTCTACATAAATGACAAGTAACCCTGATCAGTGAAACTTACACTTACAGCATGGTGAAAGATTATCATACATAAGAAAAATCTGATAAATTGGAACCATGTTTTCCTTCCCTTTACTTTTAGGAAGTGATTCACAGAGGGCGAAGTGAATAAAAACATTTCTCTGTATTTTACGATGACAGAAGTCTTTTTTTATCTAATATTCCACGCCCTCTCAGTGACACAATTAACACGTGGATCATGTCCCTCATACACAGCTACATCCATCCTCGACCTGCCACAGTCCAAGCACCGGCAGTCCTCAGGGAACAACCAGTATATATCCTTGTCAGGCAACCTACATGAGGAGATGCAGCATACTGCAGTCATTTCTATGGTGTTCAGTAGTTCCTGCTCTGATCGAACTTACTTGGGGTGTAAACCATAAAGCCTACTACTGTCAAAAAATAACTGCTTGACGTGGAGTCTGAAGAGAATTGACATTTCTACTATTGTAATGTTACAGGCTGTGTGGACCGTTACTATGGAGACATGTGTGACACGTTGTGCCAAACACCAAACTGTCAGCGTTGTCATCAGGACACAGGGGAATGTGAGCAATGTACGACAAACCTTCATCTGCAGCCTCCACCTTGCACAGGTCAGTTAGCTTGGAACGGTACCTGTGGTAGCTTTTTTCCTTCATAAACAATACCTGCAAATCTATTCTTGTGGTTTCATGCAAACGTGCGAAGAAAGCGGCTAATGTATACTTTTCAATTTTTCTCCCTCTCTCGATGAAAAACGTACACCTTTGTGTTGTATTTAGCAAAACAATGGACGGGCTGCTGAATCTATTGTAGTGTATTCCACTTTTTGAAAAGTTTGAAGACGTCTTCTTGGTTTGACAACAATACATATTACCAAACGAGTCCAATTTGTCCATTTCGGACATAAAATGTTGGAGATCAGAATGAAGATAATTCTAGCCACATGTTTATGCGGACAAAATAGTTCCAAATCCGATTTTGCTTTTATTACAGTCCTGTTCTATCCAAAATTTCATGGGCAAATAAAAACCCAACTTTTTTATTTCATTTTTACTTTCAATGTGGTCCTGTTCAACTCATATAATTTACTTGGACATATAAGGACAAGATTCGATTTCTGTTCTTCTTTTTTATAGCCCTCTTCCAGCCATATTCTGCATATGGATAAATGTGAACCGATATCGATTGCAGTTTTACTTGTATACAAAACCCAGATCTGACCGTACTTTCGTATTGACAAGTAGAACCCCGATCCGATTTCAGTTACACTTTATTACAGTCGTATTCTAGTCATATGTTTAGTATGAACACTAAGAACCCAGTTCGATTTAACCCTGTTCTTGTCACAATTTTTATGTTCTTGCTGACAGATAAAACCCAATGCGATTTCAGGCTGATTATTGCCCTGTCAAACGCAAAGGTTAAATACAGGTGTTTCTTATCATGAACACACACACACACGCACACGCACGCACGCACGCACGCACGCACGCACGCACGTACACACACACACACACACACACACACACACACACACACACACACACACACACACACACACACACACTGCTGCAGAAAACGTACAGATTTCAATAAATCAACGGAGAGATATTGAAATGTTGGTGTCAATTATGCCCATGTGGAAATGAATATAACATGACAGCTACAACAGCAGTCTGTAAAGCAGGCCTAACCAGCCCAGTGAAAGGTAGTACTGAAGACAGTTTGTAAAGCAGGCCTAAACAGCCCAGCGAAAGGTAGTACTGAAGACAGTTTGTAAAGCAGGCCTAACCAGCCCAGTGAAAGGTAGTACTGAAGACAGTTTGTAAAGCAGGCCTAACCAGCCCAGTGAAAGGTCATACTGAAGACAGTTTGTAAAGCAGGCCTAACCAGCCCAGTGAAAGGTCATACTGAAGACAGTTTGTAAAGCAGGCCTAACCAGCCCAGTGAAAGGTAGTACTGAAGACAGTTTGTAAAGCAGGCCTAACCAGCCCAGTGAAAGGTCATACTGAAGACAGTTTGTAAAGCAGGCCTAACCAGCCCAGTGAAAGGTAATACTGAAGACAGTTTCCGTGCGAACTATAACTGAACACTGGTTTCTGATGTGTAGCACAAATCGATTTTTTTTGTAAGCATTACGGAAATGATATGCTGACAAACAACAACTAAAATAAATCACGATGCATTTCTACAGATGTAATGGTCTGCATCATTTAAAATGGCTGTCACTTCACACGCACTATTTCGTTCCCTGTGTAGCAGAGAATCACACGTTCTATCAACATGAATGCCATTCTCATGCATACGTTTTTTTAGAAAATTGAAACAAGTACCTGGCCACATCTAAAATTAAATATACAGGGTAGGGGGAGGGGAGAACACTAAGTATAGGGGAGACTGCGAAGAGGCTGGAGGGAGGGCAGAAGGGAAGTGTATTTTGTAACATATTCCTTTTATTTTTGCAGTGTGATTTAAATTTGAAAAAAAAATAACTTCAAGAATATCTGGATCGCAATTTCATTACAACTGACTCCTCTTTCATCGTGACTTGAATATAGTTTACTTTTGTTCTCACCTGTTTTTAACGTACCCGTGTATCTCTGCTTGTTACATGCGTGTCATACCTGTTTTGTGTGTGTGTGTGTGTGTGTGCGTGCGCGCGCGCATGCGTGCGTACGTGTGAGTGAGTGAGTGTGTATATATATGTGTGTGTGTGTGTGTGTGTGTGTGTGTGTGGTGCGTGGGCGCGCGCGCGCGCGCGCTTGTTTGTATGTTTCAGACTGTGTTAATCATTACTACAAGGAACCCAACACTACTGGATGCCAAGAATGCAAGGCAGTCTGTAAATCTGGAACGGTGTGTGACAAGACCACAGGCTACTGTCCTGCCTGTCCCTCTGGCAAGAGGGACACTACTGCAAACAGGGTACAGCATCCATTCTTTTTTTATGAATTACCACGTCTTTGTGGCCCACCTGATTACTAGTTTACGTCTACTTCTTGTTCTGTCTTATATTAGTGTTTCTTCAGACTAGACTTTCATCACCTGTAATAGCTTGCTGAGGCCTTCATCTTCTGTAGGTCGGGAAATCCAGAGCCTCACCTTCCTATTAGCGTGTGGATGACTGTGCGTAATTACTCGTAAAAAGTCAGAACTGTGAGATGTTTTCTATGTGTGCGTGTGCGCGCATTCCCGTGCGCACGCGCGCGCGCCCGTGTGTTTGTGTGTGTGTGTGTGTGTGTGTGTGTGTGTGTGTGTGTGTGTGTGTGTGTGTGTGTTTGTGTGCGCGCGTGCGTGCGTGCGTGCGTGTGCGTGCGTGCGTGCGTGCATGCGTGCGTGCGTGCGTGCATGCGTGTGTGTGTGTGTGTGTGTGTGTGTGTGTGTGTGTGTGTGTGTGTGTGTGTGTGTGTGGAGGAGGAGGGTGGGGGGGGGAGCAAGAAGAAAGGAGTTCAGTACAAAACGTAACTAGGTAACATATTGCAACACAGACCTGGATAAATATAGGACTTAAGAGAAAACCAGTAGGGGACGGGGGAGGGGGGGGGGGGACGGGAGGGGGGGGGGGGGGGGGGCATTGATTTGCACTGAAAGTCGGGGTTGAAAAATGAAGAGATAGGAGTAAGAAAACAAATACTGACAAAAGAGCAAGAAAAACCCACATGTGGATATTATTCAGGAGTGTGATATCCAGAAAGCAACATGACTATTTCTAACGACAAAAATGTCCATCATATAACAGAGAGAGAGAGAGAGAGAAGAGAGAGAGAGAGAGAGAGAGAGAGAGAGAGAGAGAGGAGAGAGAGACAGACAGACAGACAGAAAAAGAGAGAAAGAGAGAAGGGGGCGCAGAACACATTCTATCAAAGCGTTTCTCTCCCCAAGCTAAAAGAAACACTTTTATTGCTTTATTTATTTATGTAACAATACAACAGATCACAATAACGTCCCTAATCCAGACCGAAGATGTCTAGAACTGTACTGAAAACTAGACCACATGGAATCTAGATTTGTCATTTTCACATCGCTGAATGGGCGAAATGTATGTCCTACTGGCTTGATGCTCTTAAGGACAAGTTACTGCCTGACCGGACTTTATATGCAGTCGTACTCAGTGAACGGACCTACACATCACATGAGACTAGCAAAAACCATGTGAAGGGGAAAAAAAGAACGAAGAGAGAAGTAGAAAAGATCACGTCTCAGCTCTTTTCTTTTTTTTTTTTTTTTTTTTTTTTGCTGTCCCAACCTCTGCGCCACCTCAGAGGCATTGCACCCACGCCGCTCATTCCGACACCCCATCCACAACCACAGCTCGGTCGGCCCCACCGCAGCCCCGGCACCGGCAATCCACAGGGAGCAGTCAATGTCAAGTCGTCAAGAGGCAACCCACCGGAGGAGACACTGCACTGCTGCCGAGTCACTTCGGTGGTGTTCAGTGGCACCTGTTCTGATCTAACATACGCAGGACACCACCTACTAAGCCCCCTACTGACGACAGTAATTGCTTAGTCGCGGAGCCGACGTGAGTGAGCTCTCCCTCCGGAGGGCGCCACCACGTCCGTCCAACGACAGCCCCCATGGACTCGCCGATACCGGTGACCCCGACGGAACCAAACCAAGACCATAGATGTGGAGAGGACATCGAAATTGAGGTCACCATGAGAGCAGGGCATGAAGGGCCACAGAATCTGAGACTTTTTTTATGCTGATCGATGAGAATGAGGATGATTAAGATGATGCTACGGATTTCCATTTCGGTCTGAGACTACATGATAGGGATGTACTCTACACTTCTTTTCATATAATATATCCCGGCGTCAACCAGGCCCGATAGATACAGGCACCTGCAGTGTTGGTCAGGAAATTTGAGCAACACTCTCAGAAACGCATCCATTAAGTGGATGAAACTCGACTGTGTGGTCCCAGTCCTCCCAACTGAGTCCGCAGCAAACTCAACTCTGGATAGGAGCCGGTCGGGGCAGAAAAACCCACATAACTCTGATGGGATTCGAACCCACGACCTCCCAGCCGGGAATCCGCGACGCTAACCACTTCGCCACGGCGTCTGGTTTGTCTCAGCTCTTTTAACAAGAGTCGGTTGTTGCACTTTCGTGTGGAGAGAGGGAAGGGGGTTTATAGTGGAGGAAGGTGTCCGACGTATGATTCCCCCCCCCCTCCCCCCTACCCCTCCCCCACCACCTCTTTGCAACACTCTAATCATATTCATCCCCTTCCATTTGGCCGTCAGTTTTTACTGCCATTCGTCTTCAGTTTAAAGACAACCAGACAGAATTCTTGGACCCCCCCCCCCCCCCCTTTCTCTTTACCCACCATAGATGTCCGACCTACAACACCACCACCCTCCCCCCTCCCCTTCCCTCATCCTCACCAACACCTCCCCATCGAATACGAATCGATGCGTTTCTGCACATGAGCACATACACGTACAAGTACGCCCTCGCTTACGTGCCTGCTTACGTGTTATCCCGTCTGCCCTTCTCCAGACATCACTCATCTATTCTTTCACCCATGCAATGCCAATCTGATGTGCTCACAGACGCTAAAGGCGATGACAACATTCCTGTGATCGTTGGCGCCGTGGTTGCAGTTGTCTTTGTCATCGTTATCATCGTCATCATTTTTGTCGTGCTGAGGTTAGTTTGTCGTCATATTGACGTTACTCTCTCTCTCTCTTCTCTCTCTCTCTCTCTCTCTCTCTCTCTCTCTCTCTCTCTCTCCTCTCAGTTATAATACGAATGCACGACCGTTCAGTATGGATGTCATGTTATGCCAGTATTACACAAGATGTGAGCTACGTCTGTCAGAACATTCTCGCGTTTTCCAACTCCTAGACGTGTCCTGGTTTGTCTTTACTGCTAGTGCTTTTACTTCCTACCGGGGAAAAAAATTAATTCAAGAACTGAATCGCACATAAAATGTATATATAAAAAAAAACTGCTTCCCAATTTTTCTTCTCCCTCATTACGGAAAAAAGTTCATTCGGACGTACATTTTGATTCAGATCCGGATCTAAGGGTGATGCAGGATCCGTTTGACCTTGGCAGAGGTCTGTACTGCCCTGATGGACGTCCTATAATGTATAATGCATAGTAACATGGAGTCAAGTCTGTTTACAAGATAAACACGCTTAGTTACGCTTAGATTAAGGCCATCAGAAGAATTTTCGACCGTAAAATTATTTCAGTTCGAAAGGTTGTTTTAAATCTGCCTTTGTTTCAGAAACCTAATTATATGTCATCGCGCAGCAAGCAAGCGGATGGTCCCTGCAATAGGCGTCTGCTTCCAGACATTGTAAGAAGCGGAAGGCGCTTCCTTACACCTAGCCCTAACCCTTCCATCTGTCATAATTTGGAGATCAGTGTTTGACACAAACGCCCATTTTCTTTCTTATCCTTGGCACACGGTCATCTACAACTTTTGCGTCTACACTAATGATCGTGCCAATTTCACATTCGCTCCCCTACGATCCTAATCTTCACCATTCTAGTTGACCATTGCAGCTTCAGCGCTGCAAATATGATCACTGTTCCACGCCTGTAACCATTCATGTAACCACGCTATCCTTCTTCATATCTGGTAAATCACACCTGGCGATGCTTACTATTTCATGCCCACTCCCATTATCTCCCCTACCATTTTATTCTTCCCATTCTAGTTGCTAACCTATTTAACTCCTGAACACTGTCAGGCACAACCAATGAACAAAAAATAATTCGGTTTAATCTTTTGGCCTTTTTCAACTAGATGATGTTAGTGCATGAGACAGAAAAGAATTCAGTCTTGATTCAGAACGGGAAAGAAAATAAACAATGACAGCAATTCAAGAGCACATACTGCATTATTCTAGGTCCTACACAAGAAGTGGCTGCTCTGTGAAGTTAGGGAAATGCACGTCACATGTGTGAGATAAATCCCAGTAAAAAATCTGGCTCATCATCTGGTGGATGGAGAAGACTTGTTTCAACGAAACGAAAACGTTCTTCTGAAGTATAAGGCTCAATGATGACTAACAAAACTTGCTTATAAAATGTAGTATACATCAGTGCTAGAATAATACACAAATCAGTCATACTTAACGTGACAAAAATGCGCTATGACTTATCCTTGGACTACATTTGATTTTCATGACAATATTGTCTTTTACAGTTAATGAAAATGTTGCCTGTTCCGGTTTTGTTTGTTTTTACACTCCTCAAAGATCTTCCACAGCCACGCCCAGTATGTTCCATTGCAGTCCCGCGTCAGCAGTCAGTAAGGAACAATCAATATTTGTTTGCCATGAGGTCACTACCAAAAGGAGGCATAGCACTACTGTCCAAAGACGCTGGTGATGTTCAATGTGTAAGTTCATTTCTGATAAATCCAGACCACCACCAACAAAGTCTTCCTATTAACGACAATAACTGATTTGTTGCTAAGCCAGACGGATGCAATCCCCTTCTCTTTCTAGTACACTTCTCCTCCCCTCCCCTCCCCTCCACTCCCCCTCCACTTCTTCAACTTATCCTTACCAATCCTTCTGAGAAAGACCGTCTCCATGCCGCTTCAAAGTAGTCCCATTAAAACCAGGATCCACTTGCCCGCAGAGCTGTTGTCGAACACTACATCTTTTGGTCAATGCACCAGAATCAGGAAGTATCTCTTTTTCTGCTTTAAGAGAAATATCTCTTCAACATAGGATTGTGCTCATCGTACCTTACAAGCAAGCAAGCAAGCACACACACAACACACACACACACACACACACACACACACACACACACACACCACGCACCCCACCGACACCACACACACACACACACACACACACACACACACCACACACACACACACACAAGCAGACGTTTCATCAACATGAAGGAACACGTTCATTTTTTAAATTATTGTTCACATTTTCACGACCAGACTTGATATTTTCCATAACATAATTGCATATTTCTGATGATGAAATGCGGTGGACGTTTGACAATCCCTTTCTTTTATGGTCAAGCGTGCATGCGAATGGTATGCGTAAAATATCGTTCCAGAAAACGGAAAAAACGCTGCCAAGTCAAGAGCAGCTCGAGTCAGAGAGAGCCAACACTGCACAGAACAGTGGTCAACAAGGACAACAGGGACGTGCCGGCTCCTCTCCTCTGTCTTTTGCTCCGGTCATTCTCAGTGACGGTGTGTGTTACAAAACAAACTTACGTGTCTATTCAAGCCACACACACACACACACACACACACACACACACACACACACACACACACACACACACTATGGCAAAAGATTACGTCATAAATCATGTGATTCACGCAATAAGTCATGTGGTTCATTGCTTGTAGCGAACTGACATACAGACAGTAACACTAGGAGCAAAAAATTGGGAAACTCGAAAGAAGTAGATGTGTATGCTTCATATAAATGTAGTTAACGAAACTTCATCGGCTATAGTGCGTAGTGGTGGATATCCACTTCCAAAGAAGGAAATACATTTTCTCATCTTCATTATAAAGCAGAAATATACCTTTCTTCATAACTGCTCTTGACTAATCAGGAGCATAACTTTCTTTTTTTCAGCTTAATGATTCTGAAAAATGGTGCAAAATCAAATGCTTGTACGGTGAATAAAAAAAATAGACACCATATTGTATTTTCATCAACTGCATGATAAGCAACCGTATCTAATTCGGTCTTACGAGATAAAAAAAAATAAATAAATAAAAATTTGTTCAGACTTCAAGGATGACCTCGAATCAAATCTATTTGGACTGAAATAGCCAAATCCCTTGTTCACAGTTCCATTTCCCCACTACGTTCCCCATTAATAGACACG
The DNA here is from genome assembly GCA_018398815.1 of Conus ventricosus. Classification (NCBI taxonomy): domain Eukaryota; kingdom Metazoa; phylum Mollusca; class Gastropoda; order Neogastropoda; family Conidae; genus Conus; species Conus ventricosus. The sequence goes on along the minus strand of CM031615.1, from coordinate 44,667,746 downwards.
CCCTGTTTTCTGCTTTCTCCCCACACCTGACAATCTCTTGTTACTTTTTGTTCTATTAAAATGAAGCCAAAACACACACGTAAGCTGGGGTTTATTAGACAGCTATGGTTTTGTGGATATATTTCATGTTTGGAAAAAATGTTAGGAATGTAATCAGATCTACCGTTCCTGGGTTGTTTCGAAGTTGTCTTAATGGTTTAAAAAATGCATTATCCACATCACAAAAAATAAAAACACAATGAATTAGGATTTCCTTTGCAGATATGAAAGATGCCAAACCAAAAGCCCAAGTGAAAGCGGTCTCGAAGCCTGCATTCAAACCCAAGCCAACCTCGACAGGTATTTATGAGAATGTCGCGAATGTCCCCGCTGCGCAACAGCATCCTGCCTCAAATTCCACGTCAATGCCAACAGCTCCGTCACCGCACCAGAACGGAACATCTAAGGATGTGCACAGACCCATGTCGGAGCCAATGACCGATGACGAAGAACTGGAGTTTCTGTGGAGCAGGGAGGAGCCCATCTACCGCAATGACCCTTCCTACACCAACTCAGTACGCGTTGACCAGCTGCAGAAGGTGGTCGTGGACAATCTGAAAGACGGCACGATCGCTGACGAGTTTAAGGTATGGGCAACTGATTATTCTTGCTGTTGATCTTTTTCTAAGTTTTTGATAGAAATTGAAAACGTATAACAAACACGCCATCCCTTCCACGCTCTTTGGCACAAACATTTCTGTTCAATTAAGCCCTTCATCTTTCACCCCGTTGCAAATAAAAATGTTACGTATTGAGGGCATAACGCTCTTTTTGACATGGTTTGTTTCAGTTCATGGCTGGGCGGAGACAATACCCTTTGACCAATGCACAGAGGCAGGAGAACTACTACAAGAACCGTTTCAAGAGCATCGTGCCCTGTAAGTAGTTCAGTTAACAAATGTTCACTATCAAATAAGCCCGACCGTACACCCAAGGTGCAAAAGCGTGTGCATTCAAAATGTGGTTGGTCCATCTTAGAACTGTATATAAAATGGTGTTTGATAATTATGTCGTCCAACTTTGTTTGAAGCGGGAACGGGGAGGGGAGCGCCCAAATACACCTCTTTGGGCAGAGTTAGTCATATCTTCTGTTTTGACAACCTGAATACTAGCCTTAGAAACACGATGAGTCAAACGAATATAGTTCTAAACCTTACTTTTTTTGCCACTTTACATGTTTTAAATGTCTGTTTCTTCTGTGTTCAATGAGAGTACAGCAATGTGTGTACGATGCTTTTTTTTTCACAGTCAGTTTAGTATTAAAAGTAGTACAGAATATATCGAATGTGGTCATGTTTCCTTAAGTTATGAATAATAATAATAATAATAATAATAATAATAATAATAATCAATAATCATTAATCATTACTATTATGATGATGATGAAGATGAGGATGAGGATGAGGATTATCATCATTACTACTGTATTATCATTTGATATGAATCTTGTTGTTGTTGCTTTTGTTTTTCTTGTTGTTAGTAGTTCTTATACAGCGTCATTTCTCAATTAGTCTGAGCTCTAAGCATTTTACAATCCACGTTCTCGTTTACACAACAGACTGCCTACCTTGGTGGAGCCGACTGAAGAGCTGTTTGCTGGCGCCAATCCTTTGTTTCCAATGTCGTCCTGTCGAAGTATTAGTCACTCAGTTTTTCACTCATCCCTTCGATTTATCACGCAGCATGCGTATTGTATTCTAAACCAACGGCGAACCGGCCGGTCTCTTCCGAAAGTTGGTGACGGAATTTCACATGTGCGCAATATATTTTGCGTACGTTCACACACGGAATTTCCCGTTCATATTCTCTTTTGGAGTGGAGAGTCAGAACCAAAGTTACCACCGTGAGAAAATGAACTTGTATTGAAACGGCCCAGCGGAGATTGAAACCTGCGATCACAAGTCCTGCCTTTACCAACTGAGCTATAGTTCAAGGAAGACTTCTGATATGTTGAAACACTCTTGTTTAGATGGTAAGACGGCAATAGCTTGATTATATATTGAAAAATCGAAATAACTTCAAATTATTTAACCCCGTAATACTTGGTTTTCACTCGGGAAGATCTCCTTCGCTAACAGACTATTGCACCGAATTTTCTTACATTACTCCGTCCATCTGTCTTTAAAAAAATGTCTTTGTTCGTATAAATCTTTCAAAAGGTTTCACAAAACACCAAAACAAAAAAAAAACACCCTTTTTCAAAAACCGCGGCCCGCCCCCACCCATTTTAAACATTTGCCTTTGGGATTTTTAAAATTTTTTTTCCCGGTTCCCCCTTTTGATTTTTTCCATTTCCCCCACAAAAAAAATTGGCCCCTTTAGTTTACCCTTTCCCTCAATTTGGGTTGGGACTTTTACCACATAAACTTTAACAACGACAAAAAAACCAAACAACAAACCCCAAAACCCAAAACAAAAAACACCCCCAACCCAAAACCCCACAAAACCACCTCGAGACTTTTGTAGTTTTGAATACGGACTCCCTTTTATAATTTTTTAAGGGCTTTTAAATTTTCCCCCTTGGGGTGTTTTAGGGGGGAAAAAAGGGGGGAGGAAGGGAAGGAGGGGAGGGGGGGGAAAAGGGGGGGAAGGGGGGAAGGGAGAAATTTTTGGTAGTTTGAAGGGGAGAAAAAGAATGGGGGAAGAAAGCCATTAAAAGAAAACAACGAAAGGGGAGAGAGAAAGGAAAAAAGAGAAGAAAGTTTAAGTTGGGTTTTGGGGGGAATGAAAAGTACAAGAAGGAATTTTGCCCTTTGCCTGGGGGAAGGGGGGAAAGGGGTGGGGTGGGGAGGGTTTTCCCGGGGAGGGGGAAAAAAAAAAAAAAAAAAGAAGAACGCGATAAAAATGTAAAAATTTAAGGAGAGACGTGAGCGGCTTTTTCGGGAAAACAACAAAAGGATTTGGGAAAGGGGCGGGGCGTTTGAGAGAAATTTTTTTGCTTCAGGAAAAAAGGTTTTAAAAATATGCCTTAAGGAATTAAAATCTTTTAAATTTGTGCAGGATTTGATTTAGAATAGTGCTTTGGGGTCTGTAAAAAAATGTAACCAATTGAAAACAAAAAAAATAAACGACCATACCCCCCCCGTTGTCGCCAGTTATTTCTCGTGAAGAGAGATAACTGGTGGAAAAAACTTGTGGGGCACTGTTTTCAGATGGGAGCACACAACGAGAAAAAGCCAGACCTTTGGGCTGAACCAAATGATCGTGAGACCAAGAAAACTTTAAACATGTACCTACGTCTTTTTTTAGCTTTTTGCCCACCCCCCCCCCATTCCCCCCTCTCTCCCTCCCCTCCTCTCTCTCCCTTTTCTCTCTCTCTAGCTTGTTCCGTCCCCCCCACCCCCCCCTCTCTCCCCCCCCCCCCTCTCTCTCCTCTCCTCTCTCTCTCCCCTTTTTTTCCTCCCTCCCCCTTCTCTCTCTCCCCCCCCCCCCCCCCCTTCCTCTCCTCTCTCTCCTCTCTCTCATGAGTTCCAAACGCCCCTATCTTAACTGGGACAAAATTTTTCGCAGGAAAGACCTATCTTACCCTTGTTTTTTGAAGGAAAACAAATAGAGGGTCGTTTTATGAAGCGAGGTGTTTTTTAAAATAGGATAATGGTCGTTTATCTATAGCTTACCAATCTGTTCAATACCCATTAGATATGTCGCCGACCAAACCCGGGTTTTTTTTTTTCTGTCAGCCCTCGAAAAAAAAACACGAGAAGTCAGGGAAAAAAGCTTTTACCATGTAGCAGTCGCGTCCGCCCTTATTTTCATTTTATTACAACGCTATTCTAAAAGCGATACTTGAATTTTTATTATTACGGGAAGAGGTCCGGGTTCTGTTAAGATGCAATAATTTTGTCGGGGTTTGTGAAATGGTATTTTTTATGAAGTGGATTTTATGACACTGGGGATTAGGCCCCAACAGCTGCCGGTAAAGCTTTCAATAAAAGATCAGTTGTTTAGTGTTTAAACAAAGCGCTAAAGCATTCGGTAAAATAAACATCCCCGTTTGTTATTTTCAAGATTAAAGGAAAAAGTGGGAAAACAGTAGGCTGAGTTCCTACAAATGCAGGGGAAAGAAACTCCGAAGGTAAAAAATGTGATGAAAAGGGAAACAGAGCAAAAAAAGTCTTTGTTTTGTCTTTGCCTTGACGGGCCTAAAAGAAAAAAAAAAGATTAAAGGCAGCTTAAAAGGTTAAAACAGGGAAAAAAATAAAAAAAAAGCAAGACCAAAAAACAGGAAATTTAAAGGACCTGAAACCAACCCCTTTACGTCCAAGAATGTTTTTTTGTGAATTCCCTTTTCCGTGTTCACAACAAACAAAAAAAAAATTGGGAGCAAATTTTGTGCCTAAAAAATGGAACATTTAAAAAAAAAATGTAGAAAAAGACTGGACCCTGCAAGCAAAAAAATTTGTCAGAAAGAGGCAATTTCCCCAAAAGAAAAAAACCCCCGGTTCACTTTCTAATCACTGTAGACTGCAGGAAGGGAACACAGGCTTCGTGGAACGAGCAAAAATGAAGAGTGACGGCGTGGGTCAGTTGGGGAATGGTTTTTGTTGACGTTTTCCCGAGAAAAGTATAGAACGAAAAGCGCAGTTCAGACCCCTCAGACAGTTCTGAGGGGAAGTTTGTTCTGAAATAAAAGATTACTATGTTCAGGGGATAACGGGTCAGCCAAATATTTGGATGAGAATCACAGCCCAACACAAAATAAAAGAAAAAATTTAAAAACACAGCAAATTCAAAAAATTTTGAAGACACTAAAACGCAAAAGCATTCTTTATGTGAAAATTACTCAGTCGGAGCGCTGTACCCCACTTTCAAGGTAGAAATCCCTTTTTTTTTCTTTATTTTGTTTCAAATGTTTTTGTGTTTGTCTCCCTCTGCAGTGTATTTTGGTTGTTGGGTGGGGGTTTTTTTTTCTTTAAAAATTTTTGATTAAGGGAACGATAACACTGCCTTTTGCCCACGGAGAAAGATTACCATACTAAGTTTCGTATTTACTTTTGAAGACGTGTAATTTTTCGTTTAGTTTTTGAAACATGTGGGCCATTGCACTTTGATGCATGTAATTTTGGAAATTTTTCGCAAAAAAAAAGGGGTTTGCAAAAACAATGACTTCGTACAAATTTTCCTACTTAATTTAAATTTTTATAGAGTTAACCTACAAAGCCCTATTTTGGCTACAAAAAACAAAGCGTGAAAAGGGAAAAAAATCCAAAAAAACACGCACCAAAATGCGCTTACCCATCAGCAATTATTGCTCACACCCTCACCATCCCTCTCTCTCTCTCTTCTCTCTCTCCCCTCTCCCCTCTCTCTCTCTCTCTCTCTCCCCTTTGTTCCCTCCCCTCTCTTCATGAAAGGCATTTAAAAAGTGACCGGCTGCTTCTTATGACATGAAGTGAAATACGCAAAGGGGTCAGCGACCAAAGCAAAACCCGGAACGTTGTGTACTTTATTTTTTAAAGCATTAAAATGGGTTTTCCCACCAAAAGGGCCTAAAATTGCCTGATTCAGATAAAAACCGCGGGGTACGGTAAAGTTGGTGCGACGATGCCTGGGATTAATAAATGCTACTACGTAAAGGTAATTAACCCCCTCTCCTCTCTCTTCTCCCCCTTCTCTCTCTCCTCTCTCTCTCTCTCTTTCTCTCTGTGTGTGTGTGTGGGGTGTGTGTGTGTGGGTGTGTGTGTGTGTGTGTGTGGGTGTGTGTGTGTGTGGGGGTGGCGCGTGCGTGCTTTCGGGCGCTCCGACGCACCCCACACACCCCCCCCCACACACAAAACCCACACACACACCCCACACACACACGCTATATTCTTCTCTTTTATAGTCCCAAATAAAATCGATCGTTGTGTTTACACTTTTATTTATATGGTTCACTGTTCTATGTTCGAAAAATTGGCAATTATTACAATCATTTATTGTTTTTTTCCCCAAACCTTCCGGGGTTTTTTTTTTTTTTTTTTTTTTTTTCTTTGTCGTTGTGTTAAACATTTTTCGTTTTTGTCGTTTCTGCTTCTTTTAAAGTTTTTTTTTTAAATGTTTATTATTCTGTAAAAGTAATCAAAGAAAAAATGAAAAAAAATGAAAAGAATAACGTTTAAAAGGTTTATACAACGAACGCGTTAAAAACCCATAGATGTTTTTTTTCTTTTTTTTTAAACATCTTCGAAAGTAAACTGCATCTTTTTCAAAGATGGGTTGATTTTATTGCCCCAACCAATAATTTTATATCTACAAAGGGTAAAAAAAATAATTGGTCAGATTTTTTTAAAGCAATTTTCAAATTTAAAAGTAAACATAGAATTATTAAAAATGAATAATATGGTGCTGTTGGTTGTATTTAGGGCTAGGTACTTACTGTGTTTGCCGTGCACTTTTTTCCTCCACCTTCGCTCCATTAAAACACGTGATTTAAAAATAACACATTTTGGGTTTCCCAACGGGTTTAAAAAACTGAGAAGGCTAAAATCGCAGCCCAAGGTAAAATCTTGTCTCTTTTTTTGGGTTGTGTTGTTTTTGTGTTTTTGTTTTGGTGGGGTTTTGTGTGTGTGTTTTGTGTGTGTGTTTTTGTTTTTTTCCCCCCCCCCCCTCTCTCTCTTCTCTCTCTCTTTTCTCTCTTTTTTTTAATAGTTACAAGACGGTTTTTGTGGTTGTTGATGCTTTTTTTCCCTATAATGTGCGCTTTTTATTTAAAGACATGCTTGATTCCCGGGTATCTTTCTGGTTAGTATGAAAGTTAAAACCCCCCCAAAATTAAGGGCCAATTTTTACGCAAAGCACAAATCCAAAGGAAAAAGTTTCCTTTTAAAGCCCCACATACAGATCTTTTCAAAAAAGGGCCATGCGATAAACCAATAAAACGTATGATTTAGTGGGGTTACATTTTTTTGGTTTTATCTGTGTTCTGTCAGGGCCCCGGTCCAACACCCCGGATGCTTTTGGGGCATGGGTGGCAGGAAGGGGTCACTGATATTTCTGCGACAACTCAAAAAGGGGAAACAAAGTCAGTTTTTGTCAGCCTGGGGTCCATGTTATTCCTTAGACAGTCCTTCACACACCACACACACACACAAAACAAAACAACACACAAAAAAAGAGAAAAGAGAAACGGGGAAGGAGAGGAGAAAAGGGAAAAGGGGAGAGAGAGGGGGGGGAGAGAGAGGGCAGTAAGCGCACTTATCGCGCGCATCTATTTTAAATTAAAAAACATTAAAATATTGCTGATCATCTGATGTAATTTACTTTCGTCTCTTGGAAAAACGAAATATTGATTATTAACAGAAAAGGAAATAATTTAAACGTTTTTAAAAGTCAAAAATTTTGGGGGATCCCAAAAAAATTTACAATATAGCTATGGTTAAAGCTATAACCATTTAAAAAAAGTTTTATGGGATGTGGAATCCCTTTTAAAAGAAAAACGGGTTTTGAGTGTTTTTAAAAAGAAACCATTTGGACCTATTTTCAAACTGTTTTTGTTTATGTTCTAGGATTTCCCTTTTTAAAAAAACGGTTGTGTTTACAAAACCCCCGATCAAAATAATTGTAGAAATCCATACCCCTTCCTTTTCTTTATGGGCATTTCTTCTCAAAGTGTTCTTTTGTTTCATCGGCAAATGTGTTTTGATATCACAGTCATCATTTCAATTCCCCCAAAGGAAGAGAAATGCCCGACCCAATGAATTAAAGAATCTTTGAAAAACCTTTGAAGTATCTCTCCCAAACCAAAAGGTCCAAAAAATTTAATGTTTTATTTTTTTTTTAAAGTCGGTGGCCAACCTTCGCCCCAATTTAAAAATTAAGTGGGAAATCCAAAAGCTGGTTTTCATCCGGTTTCACACTCTTCCCCCTGTGGTTTCGTGGTATGACACTCTTCAGCGCATTCCTTTGTAATAAACTTGTGATACATGTTTAATGAATCCCCACGTGGCTGAGTGAAAAGTATCATGTTACATTTAGTACTTCTGTTGGGGGGGGAAAAATTATAAATTTGTTTCCAAGACGTCACTGACTGTGGGTGGTGGTCGGTTTTTTGTTTTTGGGGGTGGGGGTTTTTGTGTGTGTGGGGGTGTTTTTGGGGTGTGTGGTTGGTGCGTGGGGGCGTGGGGGTGTTTGTGTGTGTTTTTTCAGCCCAATGTCACGAGTAAATGGCCAGCCCAAAGGAAATCATCAACGCAGGGGGGGGAGGGGGACCGGGGCTTTAAGAGAAAAGGAGCTCCTTTTGTCATCCGGACTTTCAGTGTGCAAAAAATTAGGTACATATCCAACACTCCCCCACACAAAAATATCGAGGGAACCCCTCCATCCCATCTCTCTTCTCTCTCTCTCCTTTTCTCTTCTCCTCTCTCCTCTCCTCTCTCTCTCTCTCTCTTCCCCCCCCACTTAAACACAAAATTCGCACGCATTTTTTTCTCTGTCTCTCTCTTTGTCCTCTCTTTCTCTCTCTCTCTCTGTCGCTTCTCTCCTCTCCCCCTCCTCTCCCCCCCTCACCCCACCCACACACACACACACACACACAACACACAACACAACCCCCACCACCACTTAGGGAAACATAAGCTAAAAATGTTTTCGAAGACATGCCTTAAAAAGTCTTCCCAAGATTGCATACAAAAATAGGAAAAGGGAAGAAAAAAACGAGATTGAAAGCCGTTTTTAAATAATAACCCCTTATAAATGCCCCCATAACTATATGCGAGTTTTTAAAAGACTCATCTCCGGGAGGGTTTTTAAATCATCATCAGTTGGTTGGGCGCGTTTGAATGAAATGGGAAAAAATTTTCCCAAAAATTACTTTGTTTTTTATGAAAATAAAACCCAAGGGTTGGAAAAAAGGTGTTTTTGCCCCAATTTTGGAAAAGTCGTAAATTTTTCCTTTGTAAAACAAGGAAAGTCTCCCCAAGTTCCACATTACCGGGCCCGTATCTCTGAGTTCATGTAGGAAAAAATTATGAAAAAATTTTCTAAAAGGTTTTCATTTTTTTTATAAAAATGAAATACCTTTAATCAAGCAGGCTTTCAGAAAAGGAAGATCAAAACTGCCACATTGTAAAATTAACAACAAAAATTAAGCATAATTTGCAGGCGAAAAGGTATTGGCAAAATTTTTTTATGTTTAAAAAAACCTTTTATAGCGTTTTTGGGAAGTTTGATTGCTTTTAAATGAAGAAAAATTCATATCGGGAATTTTTTTAAAAACGTTAGAGAATTTTTTTCAGAAGAAAATTTTCAAGTCGGGTAAAAACATATTCAAATTTTTAATCGTTAGAAATGGGGGATTCCCCAAGGTTCCCCTTAATTGCTCCAAAGTTTTTAATATTTTGTTACTGATCTCCCAAAACAGTAACTAAAACGCTAACCCTTTTGCGTATGCTGTGATCTGTGTATGTGGATAAAGCTAGTTAAGAAAATACAGCCAAAAAAATTAACAGTGTTACAAAAAAATGATCAGGGAGGCAAAATAATCTTAGAAGTATTTTTTGAAAATGGACTGAAACTTTCCCAAAGAAAAATACATATGTTATTTTAAAAATGGGATGTTTTGATCTGCCCTTTTTAGACTTGATGGAATAAACTTCAGTTGTCCCCCTCGAAAATTTCTTAGGAGTTTTTCTAATCTAAAATTTACATGGAAAAATTTACATTGTTTCTCTTAAAACCAGGCTAGAAAAATTTTGAAATTTTTTGGGAAAACTTTGCAAACAAAGTGTGCCAATGTAAAACATTGAAAATTGGCAAAATCACTCGCGTTCTAAGCTATCGTAGCTCAAGAAGCTTTTTTTTGTGCCCCCAAAATTTGTGAAAAAAAATGCAAAGTGTTTATAGCAAGGGTTTTAAATTTGCTTGGGGAAACCCCGTACATGCTTTTACATAGGGCATATTTGGAAATTGATGTGT
>CM031615.1:44632816-44652816 GCA_018398815.1 Conus ventricosus | reverse complement strand
GAACACCATAGAATTACGGAATGTGGTGTGTCTCTATTTGACGCCAAGAGCGCAGACACAATCAGCCGTGTCTCCCTGATGAGTCCGGTCCAGCGGACGAAAGGCCTTGGAGCAGGCAATACATATAAATCTGCCTTCGAGGGGATTGTGATGGTTCCCCATGCAGCTAGTGAAGGGTCTTCATATTTAAAACATATATTTTCCCATTTTCTTCACCTTCAAAACATTTTTTTTTCAAATCTTTGCCAAGTCATTATTATAATGATGGAAGAATTGTTAACCTGCACTTGTTTTCCCCCCACTCTTAATTGTTCAACAATCTTATTTTACGAATTTAACTTCTTTTTCTTTTTTTTTTTGCGAGCGCGGTCTCAAATCCATCCTGTACTTTATAGAAAGCATATAGTGTTGATTTATCACATCAGCAACATGTGATGCGCTTTCCAGGAGAGTAACTTTTACAAACTGGAACAGAAAAATTGACTATGTAGGCACCATACAAATACAAGAAACTGCAGGGTTTGTTCAGGGACAACTTTATGTGCTGTGACAGGGTCAGTACAAGTTTCTCCACGAGGCAGTGCTGGAAGCTTACATGAGTGGCGACTCCAGGCAGGTCACCTCGTCCTTTGACCGCCTCTTTCCCAACACCATCCAACATCACCTCCCAAATCCACGCATTGATGCAGAGTTTGAGGTGTGTATGTAAATCTCTCTCTCCCTGTGTGTGTGTGTGTGTGTGTGTGTGTGTGTGTGTGTGTGTTATAGACATAATTGGGATAGTAAAATACTTAATAGTGACAGATATTCAACATGTCGTTCCTTCAAATCCTTATGGGAACCTGAGAAATATTTAAGTGATATTACAATACCTAAATTTTGCAAAGTGTTCATGAGATTTCGACTTGGTTTAGTGATTTTAATGTCCATCAAAGATATACACTAAACTCCAAAACTGTCCATTCTGTAATCAAATCGAGGACGAAATACATTTTTTGAATGTTTGTCCATCCTATAAAAATTTATGAGATAAATATATTTTGCCTAATATTAGAAATGTTCATCAAGTGTCATTGCTTCTTTTACTGCAAAATGAAAGAGAATTGTAACTCGCTCTGTAGCTATGTTCATTTCTAAAGCACTAAAACGAAGAGAGAAACTGTTATCAGAGTAATTTCAGGGAGAACGTTTTGTTATGCAAATATTTTCTTTCATGATTTTCAGTATAACGCGCCGAGCAAGTGTATGGTCTACTTTTGTTCTTGACCTCATTGCAGATAGGCCGGTGGCTTCTGCAATTAAACTATTTGACTCTCTCTCCAAGTCTGCTGTCACACCCAATCACACATTAACAAGTTTGCCCACACAGTTAAGTATAAAAAAAGGAACTTCCATTCAAGGCAGCCTACAACCAAAAGAGTATAAAAAAGAGAAAAAAAGGAAGAAAAACAAAGAAGCAAGTCTAAGAAAAATGTCAGTGGATTAACAAATTGTCATTGGTGTTCTGACACAAACAATACGGGGGGTTTTGTTGTTGTTGTTGTTGTTTTACTGGGCATATTTTGCAGCTTTTTCTAAGAAAACAAAATGATTCTTTCTGTTCACTCATTCGTACATCGTTATACCACAAACAGTTTTGTTGTCATGGTGAAAAAACAACATGTCACTGGTGTCACGAGTTCATGAAAAGCAATTTCATACGTGTGATAATTATCGATATTCCTCGCCCATTATTTTGGGATTTGAATCTGCGTTCTCCACTTAACCAGTAAAAAAACAGTGCTGCAAACGTGTTGCAGCGCATTCATGGTCTCGCTATAAGTTTTGATTTATGTCGAACTATCAGTGTGTGTGTGTGTGTGTGTGTGTGTGTGTGGTGTGTGCGTGCGTGTGTGGTGTGCGTGCGTGCGTGCGTGTGTGTGTGTGTGTGTGTGTGTGGTGTGGTGTGTGGTGTGTGTGTGTGTGTGTGTGTGTGTGTGTGGTGTGTGTGTGCGTGTGTGTGCGTGTTTGTGAGAACGTAGAATTTTTTTTAAAATATAGAACTGCTAAGCATGAAGCGCAACAGATGGCATGGCTTTTGGAAGGATCTCAATTGCGTCTGAGACAGAAATACTTTAAACCACTTATTTGGTTCTCCGTTCCCCGGAATAAAAGTGTTTAAAAGAAAAAGCTACAGTAATGACACATTATACAAAACACCTAACAAAAAGAAACATGTCCTCAAAAGATGTCCTCAAGATGACATATTTCAGTAATTGGCACTGCTGGGTGAGTAATAAAGGATGCCAAAAAGCAAAGTTTGAAAGAAGTTATTTTCCGGAACTGGCATGGTCTAAAATTTGGTCTTTAAAAGAAACTGCGCTGTCCCTTTCTGGTGGCTATGCAATTTCCAGTGTATTTAGTCACTTGTCTGAATCTCTGCCTCATGCTATAATGATTGCCAAACTGGTGGTGGTTACGTGAGCAGGCTGGCTTCTGTGCAGTCATTTAAGGTGTCTTCAGAATGTGACGATTTCGTATGGGGAAAAAGCAACTCACATAGTTACTTTTGATTGGATTCATTAAACCAAGCTGTTTCCTTTCTTTCAGAGACTGTGTCAGATGCGAACAAGCCTTACTCCTCCCTCCCACCTTACTGCCAGGCTTGAGGAGAACCGACACAAGAACCGTAACCCTGATGCTGTCCCAGGTATGAATATGCAGTCAGTTTCAAAGTGGGTGGTAGATCAATAGAGTGAACGCACGTAGAAAATGAAATACGCGCCTATACGACCTCTGGTCAACATCAATCAAAAGTTTGACCACGAGTTCTATATTCCAGGATACACAGAATTGTAGCTGGCCTATCAACCACTGAAACAGTAAAGAATGCAAAGATTCAACGGGCTAAGAGGTTTGGCTAGACCTCAGCTTGTAGCCTTGATTGTTGTTGTGTATGGGGTTTCAGCCTCTGTCACAGAATCAACACGGAGGCCGTTCAGATGGTATCCCTGAGTCCAGTCATTACTGACACAGCTGAACACTATCAAAGCGCAGCGTCTGACTGATTTAGAGGAAACTTTTTTTTCAGAGATCAATACTCCAATATCGGAACACGTTTCTGCTAAATAAGACTCCTTCCATCGTACTCTGTGTGAATGCGCACACGTGAATGCATATGAGTACGCGTACGATGTGCATGTGTCCACCTATTTACGCCCGCACTGTTTGCGTGCATGCGTGCGTGGTGTGGGTGTGTGTGTGTGTGTGTGGTGTGTGTGGTGTGTGTGTGTGTGTGTGTGTGTGTGTGTGTTGTGTGTGTGTGTGCAGAGGACAAACATCTGGTGTACATCACCGCACACACTAAAGGACGGAACCAGTATATCAATGCTGTCTACATGCCGGTAAGTCTGGCTGTTTTCCCACTTGCACTAAGCAAGTCAAGGCAGGGGGAGCCTGGCAGGGAAATGATTTAAATATCAATGATACACAAATCAAGAGTGATATATATGATTGTGTGTTCCCATAGATGTAAACCATGTGCTTTCAGGCTACGCTTCCTGATTAATTTTTACCTGGCATAATCTAACTCTGACAAAACAAATATAGATGCCAACAAAAGACGAACAAAATGCACCCAATTTGCAGCAACTCAATTACTTATTCAAAACTGAACAATTCATGTCCGCAGTTCTACACCTTGACAAGCCCATTATACACTGCAAGAGCACATCAGGCACATGTGGCATGATTATTTATGAGAATAATTCCTGGTTAATTATTTGATTGTTCTTCTTACAGTGTTTTATGCTATTGAATTTTCGTCCCTCTTCATGCGTCTCCTCCCATGCCTCCCCCAGTTCATAAAAGCAACTCCAGCGTTCGATCATTCATTGGGAGACTAAGCGTACCAAGCCTATCAACGATTTTGTTTTCATTTTCTACCATTCAAACTCGACTCGAATCGCCGTACTGAGCCAAACTATAATTTGCATCAAGACATTTTCCACCACCAAACTCAACAACAGAAGTGTCAAGGCTGCTGCTCTCCTCCAATCTATTCAACATCTACTGGGAGAATGTGGTACAGAATACTTTCCAGGGGTTCACACATTTCAATGTCCACTGGACGATAGCCTCTTAGCAACCTGCGTTTAGCTGATGCAGTCAACTCAAGGGAAGACTGCAAAGCAGACCTGCAGTAGCTCGGCATTACAAGTACACAAGGAATGGCACTCAGTTCTCAGAAGAGCGAAATCTGAATTAACAACGAACAGCATACACATCACTCTGTATGGATAGATGCTGGAAAAATGGAACCTCCTCTTGCGTCCTGAGTTCATTCTGAAGAAATCTGATAGCTCTACAAAGTTGGAAACAGACAGACTGGATATTCCTGCCATGACAAATTAACTCTCCAAATCAAGACAAATCACTACAAACGACTAACAGTACTGATCATTCCATACTGATGCAAGAGCTGGCATCAGCAGCATAGCCCAAGTGGAAACTTCAGGCTTCACAGAACAATGCTTCATACAGCTTTTGCCTGTATCTCATAAGGACATAAACAAATGACTATGTCAGGCCGTATACATTTTGAATTCTGGGCTCATTCGTGTTTGTCGTTCAGCTGGCTGCTAAAACAGTTTCAGAACTGAAAGCATGATCAAAGTGAAACATCAAGCACACATCGATTACTGAAGCTGAACATTGGTTTGAAAGTAAAACCTATGAGTTGACGTGTTTATCAACTTAAGAAACAGGAAAAACAAGAAGCGTGTGCGTGTTGTAGGCGCGTGTCCGTGCACGAGAGAATTTTTCTTTAATTCAAGGGGACCAATGTTTATTTCTTTTTAAAAAGGAAAAAGGGATGTGTTGTGTGTGTGTGTGTGTGGTGTGTGTTGTGTGTGTGTGTGTGTGTGTGTTGTGTGTGTGTGTCTGTGTGGTGTGTGTGTGTTGTGTGTGTGTGTGTGTTTTCACACGTACACGTACAACAGATTTTTTTAATGCAATGGGACCCACCACCCTCTCCTCACAAAAGAGAGCTCATGCCGCTAGAACTGATGTCAAAGATTAGGTCCAATAACACTCGCTGCCCATGTCTCCGCAGACGTTCCTGTCATCACGAGGCAGCATAGTGACCCAGCTACCGTTGGCAGACACAGTGATTGACTTGTGGAGACTGGTGGACAGCTGGAATGTCAGCACCATTGTCTCTATTGGACAGGAGAACGAGGACAAGGTATATGATATACATAATGATAGCAACAGATGGATGAACAAAAGTCATCAAATGTAAAAAGATTGAGCTTTTGAATATACGCAGCTTACAAAATCGTAGAAGGACGCAAGTTACACCGAAAGCTAAACGGAAGAAGAATCATTATACGGTATCTCATTTCAAATAAGATTAACCACAAAGTGATATATCATGTGCCGCACGTTCAGACTGGTACCAGCTGTCAATATCGGAAATAAACCACCAATGTGTGAAAGCTTACTCTTAAATAAACGTGCTGTAATACACGCCCTTTTTTTATATCAACATTCGTGACAATAGTGGTAAAAACTGTTCTTAAAAAAAGTATACACTTGTATATTGGATAATCTGACCAAGTCAAACGTGACGTTTTGTGCTTTTACTCAACATTAAGTGCTTGCTATGTCATTTTGTTTGACATGAAACTGATTACCTTCAGCAGGAGCTTGCCAGTACTGGCCCAAACCCAAGCAACCGCCTATGAAATCTGGTGCCTACACCATCAGCCTGAAGTCTAAGACTTCATGGGGGAACATTTGGACAGCTATGCTCTGGAGATGAAGAAAAAGGTAAGTTAAATGTCTAGATCGTCAGTAAATGGCTAAGGTATCTGGATTTCTTTTTGTGTTATATCTTAATATCTGTCACCGATGCTGATTTTTCTTTCATTAACAGCCCCTTCAATTATCAATACCGTACCTCTCCAATTGTAGATTATTTCTGATACTCTTTTTCCTTCTTCCCCACCACACTCACTCCACTCACAAACAAATGTGAGAAATGAATGAAATTTGGCAAGCTGGAAAAGATGAATCTAAGACCCAACGCTAGGTAGGTACGTCTTACTGGATCCCATTTACGCTGGCGTCTCAGCTTTGTACTTTATCCCAGGACACGAGCCTCGAAATACGTGTCCTGCACTACACGGCATGGACAGGGGAAGTTGCTGACGACGTCTAGACCTCATCCAGCTGCTGGACCTACTACAGGCGTCACAAACAGAATCTACGAAGGAGCCAATCATCATTCAGTGCATGTAAGTCACTAAAGCTGATTTGTTTTCAATGACAAAACATATTACTCAAGCTAAAAATCCTAAATGTTTAATCGTAGCGCAGATCGCCACAAAGGCTACCTCAGCGCTGACACAAGAGGGTCCGTAACAAAGCGTCAAGCGCCTTTTTTTTTTTTTTTTTTTTTACATTTTGCCGACCACATTTGTCACTCATGGCTCCAGCATACCAGATCTATGTTCAAATCAAACTCCAGTTTCTAACGTTATGACTTCAAGGGCTATCACATTATTGATATGTAAGCCAAGTGCATGAACACTGCAATGTATGTTTACTATGAATTATATCACACACGCAAAGCCAGACAATCTTCCCACACATCCCCACCTAGCAAACCTAGGACAGAAACAAGAACACTATGTAATTTATACACACTAAAACATCTATTTAAACAGCACGACATTTTTACCAAAAAGAAAGGTCACAAAGTGCAGGTATTACTGTATTCCCCCCCTTTCTTCAGCAAACAAATCACACAACGACTCCCAGCAAGCCAAGTCAGTCATAGGCAGAAGCCTTCAGTGATACTGTTTTACGATCTTGTCGGAAAAGTCCAAAGCTGGGAAACGGTGCGATGACAGTCAGCTGTGGTGTCCTCATCATGGTGAAGCACAGGGCGATGCCCTGCCCACGATCCTATGGCATGGCAGCCGCTGCGTCCCAGATTACAATTAAACATACAGAACCTGGCCGTGAGGAAGTTACACCGATTCGGTTCTGAAGAGAAGAATTTTACTAAATCTGAGGGCTGATTAAAGGGAAGGGAGGGGGAGGGGAGAGAACTGAATGGGGCAACACATGGTAAGGAAATTGCATAATTTGCCCCCCCCCCCCCCCCCCCCCCCCCCCCCCTCCCCCGTTTGACCGGCTTTGGATATTCCTATCATCTCTTCTTAACTCAATTATTTCTCAAAACAGGCGTCAGCCTCAACGACGACCATAATGACGGTGGCGGCGATGTCAATATGACGACGATAACGATGACGATTATGTAAAATTAGAAACAATTTATGTCATACACAAATTGTATCACACAGCACATGCGACACAAACTCAAGTGGACCGTTTCATTTCTATCTTCGTCGTCGTCTTTTAATAAAATTTCCGCGCACACCAAACGGTCAACGTCGGAGTCGTGGGCTGCGACACCCCGCAAAAGCAGTGAGGTCACCGCAGAAGTACCAGGGGCGCAGCCGACACCACTGACAGCACTTAAGATGGTGAAGGTGGAACAGGGGGTTGGGAGAGGGCAGAAGGTTAACACAAGGGAGAACGGGTAAGTGGGACATGGTGAAAAAGGGACTTCTAAACATACGGCTTTGTAGAACTTTTATAGCGTGTGCAAACCCTGTGATGTCAGAGACGGTGTGGCCAAGAGTGGAGCAGTGTGTGTGCTGTGGGACGTCATCAGCCGTATGGTGCATGACGATGATGTTGACGTCTATTTGGCTGCACGGAACGTGCACACCGTGCGTCCTGAAGCTATAACCTCTCTGGTCAGTGATTTGTGTATTCTTTGTGTTGAATTTACCTGACTTAATTTTTTTTTTACTTGTGTAAAAACAATTAGTATACTTTCCTCATTCTCGGGTCCAGAAAGCAGTTCAATGAATCTTATCTCAATCCTTCTCCGATTTTCATCAACATGAATCTTCCTCCGTTAATTTTTTTTTTCCTGGGAAGGAATGATACGAAAGAAAGAAGGCGGCAGAGGCAGGTAGGAACTTGTAAGGGCATTAGGGTGGAAGGAAAAGCTGGAGTGAGACTGGTAATTGTATGACATATGCATTGATCGGAACTATGACCACGAAGAGATCAAACGTGGTAAACTGAATTCCGTGGACAGAGACGGCTTCTGCTTTTCCTATTTTCTCCAACCTACAACCAGACAATCCATGCGCTACTTGTTCCGTACAAGTCACAGCATATGCTATTAAAATGCAACTGAACAACGCTGAGTTTTAATTTATGAATTGATGCTTGTCTGAAGGAACTCATTTCCTCCTATCGCCGCCGTGCAACGTAGTGTTGATTATCTGGACTGAAGGTTGGTTATCCATTCCATAAAAGTCATTTCTGGGCGTGAACTTGTCCTACCCAAAGTAACGCATACTATCTACTAGGATTAAAATGAAAGCTGAAGCAATATATTGAGTTTTTAATCCACGCTATGACGCTCTCTGAGAGTATGCCCAATTTCCTTGACTCAGACTGCAGATATTGTGCCACTCAGGTCTGATGTTATTAGGCTTGGTTATCAACCTTCTAAAGTCACCGCCAAAGGGAACTAAACTCATTGCCTCTCTATCATCTCATCCTCACTAAATTATCACGAACATAAATTCCATGACGTTTTGACTACCTGCTTGGTTTGCGGTTACAATAGCTTTAATGTCCCACGCCTATGCCTCTTATGAAGTCATCAAAGTCTTTGTATCGACGAGTGCACAGGAAATATGGTGGTAGGGGCGACATGGCACCTTCCAGGCGGAGATGCTTACTTACGCTGGTTTTACGAACCAGCAATCATCGTCATCAAAAGAGAGCGTAATTGATCATGCCCTGCATTTACTGGATCAGAACAGACACCACTGAACATAATCGAACTCACTCGGTAGTTAAGATGTGTTTCCGCTTATAGGTTGGTTCAAAGCACCCTGAAACATAGCGCTCCCTGTAGACTTAAGTTCTGAGGCTGCAACTAGGAAAGTACTGTGTGTCGTTGTGTACAGAGCCAGTGAAGGGAGAAAGAGAGGGGCAGGTGGACGAGTGGTGAACAATGCCCTATAAGTCCCGAGGTCATTTTCATTCTTCTTCTCTTTTTTCAGTCTTGATTTCAGTTTCAGATTTGTTATAGCTCAACTGACCACACAGCCCCCTTTTAGGGCTGCCACAGCACAGGAAAATCCAGGCTGTAAACAATTCTTTGAACAAAAGCTGCCTGTTCTGGAAAAAAGAAAAAGAAAGAAAAAAGACTGCAAGAAGAAAGAAAGCGGGTCAATCAACACAAATTTCACATGACATTCTAGATTCTTCGTTCACATCCTTACAGTAGACAGGGCCAGGCTGTGATCAGGGCGCCAGCTATTCCACTTAAGACAGATGGATCAACCAAGCAGACGGAAAAACGTGGACAAAAGTGATTTTTTCTTATTTTGAAAGGGAAACTTAATTAGAATAATCAGAAAGCGGAAAGAACACGGAAAGGATTTCCAGAAGACGGGATACACTTTATACTAAAAGACCCCTTGCATCCGAAAGTCTTTTAATAAATATACTGCATGGTGCGCCATTTTTTTTTCAGATAAAACTTTTTGTGCACCGTTTTAAAGAGTAGAAGACCACACGCATTTGTCAAGTCAGCTGGGAGTTTTTTTAAGTCTGCAAATGATATGAAGGAGACTGATTAAAACCATATTCTTCTGGTTACATTTAGATTTGTGTAACAGCGGGAAAAAAATACAAGAAACCATGCAAATGGCAGGTGCCAAGCTTATTATGCCATATTTCCTATTTGCGTAGATCCTTTACATTCTCACTCTTTTT
Source organism: Conus ventricosus (assembly GCA_018398815.1). NCBI lineage: Eukaryota > Metazoa > Mollusca > Gastropoda > Neogastropoda > Conidae > Conus > Conus ventricosus. The sequence continues at coordinate 44,642,955 of CM031615.1, read as the reverse complement.
TCTGAACAAAACAATCAACATTAATTTCAGTTTGGGTTGAACAAAGGCAATCATTCTTAAAAAACTGTGGTCAAACATGCCACTTGAAAGCATTGAACAGAGCATTACTGTACTGGTAGATATGTACGCTTCCACCTATGCACAGGCATGAACGTATGCGTGTGTGTGTGTGTGTGTGTGTGTGTGTGTGTGTGTGTGTGTGTGTGTGTGTGTGTGTGTGTGTGTGTGCGTGCGCGCGCGCGCGCAAGTGTGCGTATGATTATGGGAGGCAGGCTTACATTAGTCTTTCACCTGTAATTCTCACCTGTGCATGTGTGTATACTGTGTGCATATGTCTGTTGTTATTTTGTTTTTATGTTTGATCTTATTATTGTTTTTACTATAACGCTCACAGAAACATCGAGAATCGTTCTTTTTCCATTGATTCTATTCTACGATGTCCATTCCAGGTCCAGTACAGATTTCTGTACGAGGTGATCAAGACGTACAGAGCTTCACACTCGGTCTACATGAACACCTGAACAGAAAAATCACCAGCTGCAAGATTAAGCAGTAGCTTCGTGATCGTGAAATGACAGCATTGCTCAGCTTCCTATTTTGTAAAATTTGATAAGCCTTGCTTCTCGCTACCGGACAAAAAGAAATTCATTCAAGCCCTAGCCTAGTTTGTATGAAAACCTTGCTTGGAGGTATTGCTTTTAACTGGCATTGTTTCTTTTTCTTGATGTTTATATTGCATGATGTTGCAGCTGCCATTTTTGATGTACTCGAAGGATTCAGACCGTTTGCGATTTATCAGTGTTTCGTATCTATTTTTGATAAGTTGAACAAAGAATCACGAAATCTGGTTTGTTTTTACACACACACACACACACACACACACACACACACACACACACACACACACACAAAACGACATCCATACTAACTCTAACTCCTGAATAAAAGAAACTGATGGCGCAACCGCGTGAGAATGTACGCACCTGCAGGCGTACACGTGTCAAATGAACATGTGTGCACTCCCGTACATGCTGTGTGTGTTGTTTTTCGCCAGCCTCTGATCAGTATGAAAGCGTTCATCGAAACGATTTGAAATTTTGCAAAGATTAAAGGAAACGTCTTGACATTTGCGCCCGTCAAAGCTGACCGATTTTGGATGATCTGAAAAAAATAAATAAATAAATAATGTAACGAAATACTGTTTGATCATACAAGTCATTTGTAAAGAAGCAATATCAAGGCCGCAGAAATTGTGCTCTCTCTCTCTCTCTCTTCCTCTCTCTCTCTCTCTCTCTCTCTCTCTCTCTCTCTTTAGAAGATCATTTAAGAAGATGCATTCTTAAGCATTTTGACAAATATAACTTATTTCACCCTAATCAGTCTGGTTTCAGGAAACATCACTCCTGCCACACAGCACTGACCAACCTAGTAGACAAATGGCTCACAAATATCAATGAAAACAAGGTGACTGGTGCTCTTTTTATTGACTTTGCAAAAGCTTTTGATGTAATTGACCACACACTGCTTCTAAAAAAGTTAAAATTGTACCGTTTATCTAGTAATGCTCTAAAACTCATCTCTTCGTTTTAAGCGACAGAAAACAAATTGTCTCAATTCATGAACGCCAATCTTCTATTTTGCCTCTCAAACATGGTGTTCCTCAAGGCTCTGTCCTAGAACCCATACTTTTCTCATATATATTAATGATCTCCCCCTTTTCTCCCAGCGCTTTGTGATATGTTCGCCGATGACACTACTGTTCATGCGTGTGATCGCAAAGCAGAAAAAGTATCTATGTTATTACAGCAGAGTATTAACCAGCTAACCGAATGGTCTGAATTAAACCATATGTGTCTAAACCCTGTCAAAACCAAACATATGATCATAACCACAAGACAAAAAACGTCAAAAACCTTTCTTATACGAGCGCACCCCTTTCTATCAATGGTATAACTATCGAAGAAACAGTCTGTCATAAAGTCTTAGGAGTAGTTATAGACAACAATCTGTCATGGTCTGAACATGTACGGTCTTTATGCAAAACAGTTTCGAAAAGATATACCAGCTGTCCAAGATAAAGCATTTCCTAGACTGCCATTCACGTAAAATATTTTTTCACGCTTATATTGAATCCCATATAAATTAATGCATCAACAATTTGGGATTCAGCTAGTAATCATATACTTAAACCTTTGTTTAGTCTTTATAGACGTTCCCTGAAATTAGTTTTGTTAAAATCGGTTACGTTATCATACTCTGACTATAACATATCTGGATATTTACCATTAAACTTGAAGCTTAAATTCAATAAAGCTTTTTTCATGTTAAGATTCTTTTCGGGTCGTGCTCCCACTTCAATTACAGAGAAATTTAGATTTAATGAAAATCGCCATTTTCATAAAATTGTAATACCCCGTCCAAGAATAGATATGTTTAAAACCAGTCTTCACCACTCCGGCGGCTTCTTGTGGAACTGCATTTCACCCTTTCTTGATGTTCATGCCAGCATATACAGCTTTAAAAGGGCACTTCATACCCAACTAATGACTGAATTTTCCAATTCATGCTCTTAACACCCCCCCCCCCCCTCCTCTCTCTCTCTCTCTCTCTCTCTCTCTCTCTCTCTCTCTCTCTCTCTCTCCTCTCTCTCGTCTCTCTGTCTTCTGTCCTGTCTCTCTCTCTCTCTCTCTCTCTCTCTCTCTCTCTCTCTGTACTGGCTCTCTCATCTAGTGTTCCAAAGGTGCTGCTTGTCATGTGTAAATTTTTGTCTTTGCCTACAGATGGGGTGCCTGTTCAATTTTTTTTTCCAGAAATGTGTTATAATTTTATTGTTGTGATAATGTTTCTTTATATCTTTCAATAACCATTTTTTCATGAACTATATATGATGACCCCTCCCCTCCCACCCCCACCTGTTTCTCTCTGTCTGTCTGTCTGTCTGTCTGTCTGTCTGTCTGTCTGTCTCTCTCTCTCTCTCTCTCTCTCTCTCTCTCTCTCTCTCTCTCTCTCTCTCTCTTCCAGCATTGATTGTGTCTGTTCTTTTGTGTTAACCGTTTCTTCTTTCTATATATAGCGTTTATGTATGTTTACTTCTAATCTAGATTAGTTTTGCTGATGTTGTTATTGCATTTTTCTATATATTTCCCTTCATTGAGGGCCGGATGTAAAAAAGCCATGTTGTGCTTATTCGCTTTTCCCTCATTAAAAAAGATTCGTTCGTTCGTTCTCTCTTTGATAGAATTATGATGCTTTGAGTTTGAATGTGTTTACTTTTTAAAAAAATTTGCGTATTCCTCATAATGTGTCAATACATGTTTTGCTTGTTTGTTCTTTATGATCATGACTATTTCTGTAGGGCAGGATGAAAAAAAGCTGCGAGGCCTATTCTTTGACCCTCAATAAAGATAATTTTGACTTGACGACTTCTTGTAAGAGAGACTGGAATATGCACACGGAAAGCAATCTCTGTCTAATCCACCCAAACCTATCAGAGTTTGCACATCTGCCACTGGTGGCTGTAAAGAGAAAACTTTGTCCTTATTTTACATACAGCTCACACTTTTTAAAACCTTCTGGGATTTTCTTCTTAATGGTGAGGAAGTTCCGATGCTGCATTCTATGTAATGTTACTCGCGCCTATTAGGCATGTTCTTGTAGTGTTTGGAACTTGCATGACGTCAGATGTAAACACTTTACAGCAGACTACATGACATTTTGTTCAGAAACTGTTCATTTCCTGGAGCGACAAACATTTTCGATTTTAATGCAATTATTGCGAGTTCGGAAAATCTAGTTCGAAGAGATTCTTCTTTTTTTTTTCTGAAAAAATCTGTATGGGGAGACAACTGACGAGCCCCGGTATGGCTCCTTGTGGTCGGCCCGGTTCTAAAGATAGGAATTGAACTGAACTGATCCTGATTAACACTAGAGAGGATTTATATGGGAAGCAGCTGACGAGCCCCGGTATGGCTCATGTGGTCGGTCCGGTTCTAAAGATAGAAATGAACTGAACTGATCGTGATTAACACACTAAGAGGATTATTAGATAGGAATTGAACTGAATGATCGTGGTTAACGCAAGAGGATTATTGGATAGGAATTGAACTGAACTGATCGTGATTAACACTAAGAGGATTATTAGATAGGAATTGAACTGAACTGATCGTGATTAACACTAAGAGGATTATTCACTTTGATAGGTTGCTGCGCTTAACTAAGAGCATTTTAGTCGCCGATTAAACTGAACTGATGTATAAGTACGAATGATTAACCACCTTGATGCAGTTTCTCCTACATTAGCATTGTTTCCCCCTTTAAACTATGAACTTGTCAATATGTAGCGAATGTAATTAAGCATTGATGTATTTCTCTACCATGTACCATTGATTTTTCCCCTTTAAACTATGAACTTGTTAACATGTAGCAATGTAATTAAGCATTGATGTATTTCTCTACCATGTACATTGTTTTTCCCTTTAAATTGAACTTGTTAATCATGTAGCGAATGTATTTAGGCATTGATGTATTTCTATCGTACGATTTACAATTGTTTTTACTCTTTCCATAACTAGACTGTTAATAGACGAATTATTAACACTGATATTTCTAACATAGCATTGTTGTCCCATTTGAATAGAACTTGTTAAATTACAAAGTCATTAAGAATGTGTATTTCCTTAAACCTGTACATCGTTTTATCCTCTTTAAACTGAACTGTTAATATGTAGCGAATGTAATTAGCACTGATGTATTTTTTTCTTATCGTCTGTTTTCAATTTTTTTTACTTTTGTCCATCTCCACTGTTATCACATTTTACTTAACTCTTCTTAACGTAGTCCTCAATGTTATAAGTAAGTTTACAAACTTAAAAGAGATTACCCTTTTTCAAATCTTAAAACCCCCAAAAGAACCTACCGAAGATGCTAAAATTTTTAAAAACCAAAAGAGAATAATTTTTTTTTCAAACTTTTACAAAACCTTGAAAGGACCCCATTGAATCAAGTAAATCAGGCCCAACTCTCTTTTTTCCCCAGTTTTTGTCATTCGTTTGCCATGCCCTGAAAGCCCGTCTGGGTCGAATGTATTGTACTCTATTGCCTTGGGCCGCTCTGTTGGTGATTATCATCATGGTTAAACATAGTATTGAACCATTTTGATTTTAAAAAGATGCATTACATTCACTCTACATCAGTACATTTTCCCCTATTTTAATGCCCGGGATAATCTACGTATCCAAAGCAAAGTGTTTCATTAAAAGTCTTTTTTTTCACATTTTATGTATGATTATGGGGAAAAAGGGTTTTTTCAAGAAAATGGTAAAGGCTGGGGTGGAGGGGGGAAAATGATTGTTAAATAGGAAAAAGAAAATTCTATAATATTTGCATCAACACATCCTTTTGTCCCCGAATTTTTGTCCTAACTTTACTTGATTGTACATGTATGTAATTAGATGTTCATTCTTTCTGAAATAGTAGGTAAACAAACGTCAAAAAATACTAGTGCAAATCGAGCCATGCCAAGGGTTTATTTTTAAAGATTTGATCAGTAATCAGATCGGGAAAACATTGATGAATCGTTAAAAAGCATTCTTCATTTTCACCCCACCCCACCCCAAAAACACACACACACAACACACACACACACACCACACACATACACCCCCCCCCCCGTAATAAATTTTCGTAGATAGACAAAGCGTGATAAAATAAAATTAAATGTTTTTCAACGCAATATAAGTATCAAATACAATTCCAGGTGACACATTTCCATTGAGAATTTCAATCTTTTTTTGTTCGTCCCTTTTTCAAAAAATGTCTTAATGATGAATTTTAAAGGATCTTAATCTAGGGAAAAATTTGGTAGCTAATAAGACTAACTTTCCCCCCCCCCCCCCCCCCCCCCCCCCCCCCCCCCCCCCCCCCCCCCCCCCCCTCCCCCCCCAATCACACACACACACCCCCCCCCCCACCCCAAACCCCAAACCACACACAACACCAACACCCCCCCCCCCCCTGTCTAAATTCCATACCAAGAATTTGTTGTTTTTTCATCATAGCGTTTTCAAAATTTAACGATGGGGCCCATCCCGTATGAAGTAAGACTGTTTTTATTTTCAAAGTTACCAATTTTTATGATGTCATTTTTTTCCTGACACAACCCACACCCCCTTTCCGACCTTTTATGATATTCTTTCTCATCTTCCTTGCAAAAAAAAAAGGACTTAAATTACCCCACAACCCTGCATTGGGGAAAATTTAATATTCATTTGAAACAAAAAATTAAAGCGTTTTCAATTTTCTTTATCGTTTTAGAGGGAAAAAAGTAAGATAGTTTTGTTTTGGGTTTGGGTTGTCGGAGTGCCAACCCTCATGGGAATTGCAGGGGTTTTCCCCTCCACTCTTTTAAGTTTCCATAGCGTCATCAAAACCTTCCCGAAACTAAAATGATTTGCATTTATGACCTTGGGCCCCTAGGGGCCCCTACGAGCTTCCTGGCACGGCGTCTCTGCCCTACACCTTTTTTTGTAGTTCTTTTTTCACTACTTTAAGTTTTCTTTACTGTCCTTCCAACAAAGTTGCTCCACAGTCATTTTCGTCACAGCATTGGACAAAACCCTTTTTTCCTTTTTTTGACCAAATAAACCAGAGCAACGAGCGACTGGGAGAGAGCGCGCGTGCACTCGCGCGCCTTTTTGTGTGTTGGTTTTGTGTGGTTTTTTGTGGTGGTTGCTTAAAAAAAAGCGTTTCCGTTATAGCTGATAATCCTCACAAAAAATCGTGGGAAAATTTTATGGATTTTTTATTTATTTCGTGTTTATGGAAATTTTATTTTTCGGGCTCCATGTATCTTTTTTAAATTCCCTGTTTCAAAAACCAGAACAAAAAAACTCACCAGAAAGTAACAGCTAAACTTTAGAGAAATCCAGTACAAAGATGCAAAATTCCGTGCAGGCGCAAGACGGTTTTTCGACCAGACTCAGGCCGTTTGGGTTCTATACATTTGCTCTTTTTTGCATCATAATGAAGGTCACAAACGTCAAAAAAAAAATTACACGTTTTTCCCTTTTTGACCACCGCCCCCCTCCCCCCCCCAATTCCCCCCAAATCGCCGCTTCCTCTTCCTTCCTCAGGGTCTTTCCCCTTCCTTTGGAAAAAAATTCACCACAAAAACCAACCATTTTGCCCCCTTCATGCAGCTGTACCCAAAACATTGCCTTTTAAAGTTGTTTTGTAATGTTCTTTTCAAGAGTGCAGGTGGCAAAAAAGGGGTTCGTGCGTGAGTGAGTGTTGAGTGAGTGAGAGAAAGAGTGGCGGGCGCGTGGGGGTGGGGTGTGTGTGGTGTGTTGGGTGTGTGTGTGTGTGTGTGTGTTTATATAGGCATAAATTTTTTCATTCCTCTCTCTCTTTCCTTTTCCCCCTCCTTTCCCCCTCATTTAAATAAAAATTCCATTTACACCGAGAAAGCCAAACCAGACCCCTGCCAAAGGAAAACTTTCCCTGGGTGCCATCGAAATCATAAAAAGTTCCCTTTTTTTTTTGGCTTTCGGGTTTTTTCCGCAGAAAACACCTGCTCCAAAGGGGAAAAAAAAACTTTTCAAACTTTCACTTGTCTCTCCTACTAATTTTAAATTAAGAACGGTTTTAAAAATTTAAGTTTTTCCTGAAAGTAAATAAATTTTTTTTTTCCCTTCTGCGGTTAATCCAAAATGTATTTTCAAATTTGGTAATAAAAAGTAAATGCTTTGGTCAACCTCATTTTTTTTTGCCAAGGGAAAGGGGGGGGGTCTTTTTTAAAGTTTTCGGCAAAAAAAAAAGTTTTCAAACTTAAATCAAATTTTTTTCTGCAAGTTTCCAGACTGCCCTTTAACAGCTCCCTGTCCCACACCCCCAATTACCGGCAAAAGATCTATGAGCATTTTCTTGTGGTACAAAACCCACAAAGTAAAACCCTGCATCCCTCCCCTCCAACATTAATCGCGCAAAGTTGTTAGGGGGGCCTTTTACCCTACCCGCCTTCCAATCCCCCTATCTAATTTGCAATGTGTGGTGAGTGTGTCCTTCTCGTATCCCCCCCCCCTCCACCCCCCAACTGTTCACCATCACACGTGAGCACACCTCTCACCCCACCCCCACTCCGACATTACTGAGTAATGTCTTGTGAGTTGGCCTCCTTACCCCATCCAACACCCGAGACCACAGACACCCCCAACCCTATGTTTTCCTGTGCAATGTCTTGTGAGCATGCCACCTACTACCACCCAAGGATCCCCCAAACTCTTGTATTACCTCTGCAATGTTTCGTATGCGTGCTCCCCCCCCCCCCCCCCCCACCCCCACCCCATCCTCTCTCTACCCCCGCTAACATTTCTGTGCTGTCTTGTGAGATACAATGTCCCCCCGCCCACCCCCCTTTCCTCTGCAAACTCCCCTGTATAACTGTGCAATGCCTGTTCTGATTCTCCCTCCCATCCCCAATCCCAACCCCCTTTCCCCAGACCCATGACATTGCCTTGCTGTGCCTCTTATGATGACCCCCCCCCCCCCCCCATCCCCCGCTTTCTTATCCCTCTCCCCCACGACCCACTACACCGACTCGCAGCTGTGAATAGGCCTCCCACTCCCTCTCCTTCCCTCAAGACCCTGCTACAGTGCTGAGTAGTGCCTTCGATGTGCACATCTTCCATTTCCACGCCCACCCCCAAGAAACTTACAATACATTAATTGACATCCCTTGCCACCTTCCCAGCCCCCACCGCTCAATCACTCCTACAATACCGTGCAATGCCTCTTCCGACTACGCCTCCCGCCCCACACAAATGACCCAACTGTATCAGATGTACAGCAATTCAAAGCTCCTCGGCATTTCCCTTTAACTTGCAGCTCTAAGCCCTATGCATTTCACCTCTGGACGGGTGTACTTTTCCATCAAACATCCAATGTCATATATCATTGTCGCAACTATCCAGACAGAGCTGCACACGGCCAATCAACGTGTGCTGGTATGTGTGCGTGTGTGTGTGTACTAAGTATGTGTGTGTGCGCACGCGCTTTTGTGTGGTGTATGTGTGTGGGTGTGAATGAATAGCGTGTGTGTGTGTGTGTGTGTGCGCGTGCGCGCACGCGCGCACACACACACACACACACACACACACACACACACACACACACACACACACACACACACACACACACACACACACATAAAAGATTGCAAGCGCGTGCTTGCTCAGGTGTATGTGGTAGAATGCAGATAGGAATCACAACATGTCAGAGCGTTGCTACCGCTTTTTGAGCGTTGCTACCGCTTAAATCAAGCACTTTTTGTATGTTATCGTGAGATTTACACAGAGAAGCCCTTATACTGGCAGTTTCAGAAAAGTACAAATACACATTGAACACACACTGTTTGTTTTGTTTTTCTGTCATTCACCCTTGGCTACTGTTTCAGTGTGTCTGGTTGTAAGTAGTCTAGTTCTGTAAAGGCCCAGTTTCCTCTTCAGGGAAATCCGCTTTGCAAACGGTAAAAGCGCTGTTCACCTAACAGTGGCAGAATTGGCTATTTATGTAACATTCATCCACCCCCACTGTGTCAGACAGTTGCTGTCCTTGTCCTGCATGATGCTGACTTGACTGCTTTTGTTAGCCATGTCTTTCACAATCTTGAATGCTGTCTTTGCGTTGTTGTTGCCTTGAAGATTTGTCAATGTCCTCACACTGTTGTTCGATCCAGCTTTCCTTCGCGTGCCTTTCTTGTGGCGATCCACTGACCTGACCAAACAGCAGCATACAGGGAGGGAAACAAAGCTGTCCGTTTTGTCCTTCAATATTTGTGTGTTCATGGCAGCATGAGTGGCAGGTTCTGATTGTGAAAAGAAAGACACGCAATCCACTTTCCAGTTCTGGAGAAGACATTTCTCTCCAACTCTCTGACTCTGATTCCGTCTCTGTCTGTCTGTCTGTCTGTCTGTCTGTCTCTCTCTCTCTCTCTCTCTGATTCTGTCTCTCTCTGTCTGTCTGTCTCTGTCTGTCTGTCTGTCTCTCTCTCTCTCTCTCCTCTCTCTCTCTCTCTCTCTAAAACACACACGCGAATACATACACACCCACGCACGCACGCACGGACGGACACACACACACACACA
>CM031615.1:44600654-44621816 GCA_018398815.1 Conus ventricosus | reverse complement strand
GACTTAGCCACACAATCTGACACGCACACATACCAGCACACATATGATTGGCCGTGTGGAGCTCTGTTGGATGTTGCGACAATGATTATGAAATTGGATGTTTGATGGAAAAATACACCGTCAGAGGTGAAATGCATAGTGCTTAGAGCTGCAAGTTGAAGGGAAATGCGAGGAGCTTTTAAGTTGCTGTACATCTGATATAGTTGAGTCTTTTGTGTGGGGCGGGAGGCGTAGTCGGAAGAGGCATTGCACGGTATTGAAGGAGTGATTGAGCGGTGGGGGCTGGGAAGGTGGTAAGTGATGTCAATTAATGTATTGTAAGTTTCTTGGGGGTGGGCGTGGAAATGGAAGATGTGCACATCGAAGGCACTACTCAGCACTGTAGCAGGGTCTTGAGGGAAGGAGAGGGAGTGGGAGGCCTACTCACAAGCTGCGAGTCAGTGTAGTGGGTCGTGGGGGAGAGGGATAAGAAAACGGGAGGGGGGGTGGTGGTCATGGGTCTTGGGGAAAGGGGGTTGGGGATGGGTGGCGTAATCAGAACAGGCATTTGCACAGTTATACAGGGGAGTTTGCAGAGGGAAGGGGGGTGGGGTGGGGGGAAGTGGGGGCTGGGGAAGGGCATTGTACTCACAAGACAGCACAGAAATGTTAGCGGGAGTAGAGAGAGGATGGGGTGGGGTGGGAGGGGGGGGGAGCACGCATACGAAACATTGCAGAGTAATACAGGAGTTTGGGGGATCCTTGGGTGGGAGTAGGTGGCATGCTCACAAGACATTGCACAGGAAAACATAGGGTTGGGGGTGTCTGTGGTCTCGGGTGTTGGATGGGGTGAGGAGGCCTACTCACAAGACATTACTCAGTAATGTCGGAGTGGGTGTGGGGTGAGAGGTGTGCTCACATGTGATGGTTAACAGTTGGGGGGTGGAGGGGGTGGGGATAAGAGGAGGCACACTCACCACACATTGCAAATTAAGATAGGGGATTGGAAGGGGTAGGGTAGAAGGCACCCCTAACAGACATTGCGCGATAATGCTGGAGGGTGAGAAGATGCAGGGTCTTGGACGTTGATCAGGATGCGTACTCACAAGACAGTGCTCAGTAATTCAAGGTGTGGGACACGGAGCTGTACTCACAAGAGGCATGTCTGGAACTTGCAATGAAACAAACTTGACTGATTATGTTTGAAAACTTTATTTCAAGCAGGGAAACATTAAACAAGCCACCCCCACCCCCTTCCCTTGGCAAAAAAAATGCAGGTTGGCCAAGCATGTACGTTTTATTACACAAGATTCTGTAAAGCTACATTGTCTGATTACACGCTGCAGAAGGGCAAAAAAACATTATTTACTTCATGAAAGTTGAATAATAATCAGTTCTTAATCTTACACATTAGTCACTGCGAGTGACAAGCTGCAAATGATTGAAAAGATTGTTTCATTGTGCTAACACTTTAAAAAGCATGTGTGATTTTACTGTGACGGAAAAAAGCCCCAGAACAGTGACTGAAAAAAAAGAAGACATGTAATGATTATCGTATGGCACCCCAGAGAGAAAGTCATTCCTTTGCAGGGTGTGGTTTGGCGTGTCCATCGGTGATCAGCTTATGGATATTAATATAAACAGAGAGAGGGAGAGGAGAGAGAGAGGAGAGGAGGGAGAGGAGAGGGGAGAGAGAGAGAGAGAGAATGAAACAAGTTATGCGCATATGAAACACACACACACACACACACACACACACACACACACACACACGCCACACACACACGCACGCACGCGCGCGCGCGCGCGCGCGGGCGCACTCTCTTTCTCTCACTCACTCAAACACTCACTCACTCACGCACGGGACACACCCTTTAAGCACACCTGCACTCTCAGACAAGAAGCACTTACAACATCAACATTAAAGGCAATTTTCTTGGGATACAGCTGCTATGAAGGGGGAAAAAAATGGATTGGAATTATGATAGAGTGAATATATTTCACAAAGAAGATGGGAGAAAGTCCGAGGAAAGGAGAGAGGAAGCAGGACGATTTGGAGAGAGGGTAAAGTGTGGGGGGGGGGAGGGCGGGCGGTAGGTGAATTAAGTAAACGCTCCGTAATAGGTTTTTTTTTGACGTTCTGGGGACTTTCCCATTAGTGATGCCAAGTCCTTGGATTTAACAGAGACAAATAGTAATAGAAACCCAATCAGCCTGACTTTCTGGTCGATAACCGTCTTGCGCCTGCAGCGGAATTCTTCTTGCAATACATTTTTTGTACTCGGATTATCTCAAAAGGTTTAGTCTGTTATTTCTGGTGGGGACTTGTTGTTCTAGGATTTGAAACAGGTGAATTAAGAAAAACTGATACATGAGAAGAGCCGAACAATGAACATTTCTGCTAACACAAAAATAAATGGAAAAGTCCATAAATTTCACGACTTTTGTCGAGGATTATCAGCTAAAACCCGGGAAAAACACGCTTATGTTCTAAGCACACACACACACACACACACACACGCACACACGCACACGCACACACACACACACACACACCACAAAGGCGCGCGATGTGCACACGCGCTGTCTCACTGAGTCACTCGCTTGCTCTGGTTTATTTGGTCAAAAAAAAGGAACAAAGGTTGTACCAATGTCTGTGACGAAATTGACTGTGGGCAACGTTGTTGGAAGTGACAGTAAAGAAAACTTAAAGTGAGTGAAAAAAAGAACTACGAACAAAAGAGTGTAGGGACAGAGTGCTCCGTGCCAGGAAGCTCGTAATGGCCCATGGGCGCAGGTCATGGAAATGCAAATCGATTTTTGATTCCGGGAATTTTATTGATGACGTATGGAAAGCTTAAAAGAGTGGAGAGGAAACCCTGCAAATTCCATGGTGGTTGAAGCACATCGACAACCAGCAAACCAAACGAGAACTTATCTTACTTGTTTCCTCATGAAACGATAAAGCAATGAAAATCGCATTACTTTTTGTGTTCACAATGAAATCATTGAATTTACCAACTGCAGGCTGTTGTGAAGGGTAATTACAGTCCTTTTCTTTTTGCAAGGAAGATGGGGAAAGGAATATCATAAAAGGTCGGAAGGTGGGTGTGGTTGTGTCAGGAAAAAAATGCACATGCAAAAAGCTCTGGGAAAACTTTGAAAATTTTAAAACCAGTCTTACTTCTTTACGGGGATGGCCGCATCTTTTATTATGAACAGCAGCATATGAATGAAAAATAAACCCAACGTTCTTGGTTATAGCGCAATTGTAGACAGTGTGTGTGTGTGTGTGTGTTGTTGTGTGTGTGTTTTGTGTGTGTGTGTGTGTGTGTGTGTGCGCGCGTGCACGCGCGCGCGCGTGTGTGTGGTGATGAGGAGTGGAGATGCGGAGGGGGGGGGGGGGGGGGTGTTGACGAAGTGGACTTTCTTTTTAGCTACCAAAATTTTCCAATAGATTACAGATACTCGTAAAAATTCATCATTATAATGACACTGTTTGAAAAAGGCACGAACAAAACAAGATTGAAAGTTCTCAATGAGAATGTGATCACCTGGAATTGTGATTGATACTTGATATTGCGTCTGAAAAGCACTTGACATTTTATTTTATCACGCTTTGTTATCTACGAATATCATACGTGTGTGTGTATGTGTGTTGGGGTGTGTGTGTGTGTGTGTGTGTGTGTGGTGTGTGTGTGTAATGAAGATGCATTTTTAAACGATTTCATCAATGATTACCTGATCTGATTACATGATCAACAATAATTATTTTCAACATTGGCAGGGGACTACGATTAGCACTACGTATTTTGTGACGTTTGATTCCCTCATATTTACAAAAACGAATGAACTCATAATTTACATACAGGGTACAATCAGTGACATATTATGGACAAAAATATCGGTGACAATAAAGGTTTGTGTTGATGAAATCATTTATAGAATTTACCTTTTTCCTATTGAAGCAATCACTTGCTATCCCCGCCCTCCCCCCAGCCTTTCCCATTTTCTTGAACAATCTTTTCAACTCATATTCATCGTAAAATGTGGAAAAAAAAGACTTGAATGAAACACTTTGTTAGGATACGTGGGAGTCTATCCAGGTCATTAAAATAGGAACATGTACTGATGTAGAGTGACATTGTAATGCATCTTTTCAAAATCAAAGTGGCCTTACAATACTATGTTAACCATGATTGATCACATCACCAAACAGAGGGGCCCCCGGAATTGGCAATAGAGTGCAATACATTCTGACCCAGACGGACTTTCACGGGCATGGAAAACGAAACTGAAAAAAAACTGGGAAACAGAGAAAGTTAGGGCACTGATTTAGTTTGTTTCAATGGAGTCCTTTAAAAGGGTAGTGTCACGACCGACCCCTGGGGGGTCTGCCCTGACGGATTCGGTTAGGTGGGAGTGAAGGGAGGGGACTGACCTCACACGTTCCGCAAGAGACCACACAAAAAGATTACGATAAAAACACCCCATTTATTCACACCAGCAAAATAAACTTTCCCAAAACACACACCATGCACGATCACAATCAAGCATTTCCAACGCACACAACATGCACAATCACAGTCAAGCACCCAACACCCACAACATGCACGATTATAAATAAACATTTCACCATACGACGTACACAATCACAATTACAACATTCCGCACATGTAACATATACACAATTTTTAAAGAAACATTTCCAGCATCGATCCCTTCAAAACCCCTGGCGTGCGCCCACACCCTGCCTCTGTCAAGCCTCCTGGGAGCACCCTGTCGCATAGGTGCTCCGAACCGGGTCGGTTCTGCAGGGAGTCGCTCAAAGCCGAACCCTCGACTCACAAGCAGGCAGCGAGAGCGCGCCCCGGGGGGGGGGGGGGGGGGGGGAAAACGTGGCGCTGTTACTGGAGGTCCTGGACGGGGGTAGGGCCGGCAGTCAAGACGGCGGGCCCCTCTACCAGTCCGCGGCCTCGACCCGCGCGTGGCCCCAATCCAGTCCGCGGTCCCAGCCGGAGTGGGGGCTAAACCCAGCACTTTGGGCCCATCCAGCCCGCGGTCTCAGCCAGGCGTGGCCTCCCCCAGCACGTGGCCCATCCAGTCCGTGGTTCAGCAGAGCGTGGCCTCAACCAGCACGTGGCCCCATCCAGTCCGTACTCCGGGTTAAGCCCCCGGGAGGGGGAAAACGTAGCTGGGAGGAGAGGAGAAAGGGAGGGAAGGAAAAAGGGAAAGGGGAAGAGAAGAAGGAAGGAGGAAGGAAGAAGGAAGGAGGAAGGAAGAAGGGTACTGGAACCCCCCGTCAGTACAGTCTGACCCATGCTGTCAAATCTTAACACCCACTCGCATGATGGGAGGGGAAGTCTATTAAATGCACCCATAATCCCAGCTCAACACAGACCTGAGCATAACACAGTAAACCCATCGAATCAGGACTGTTCCTAGGGTCTTTCTCACACGCGCAGGTAAAGACTGCACTAAATCAACAGGTTAAAAAAACAAACATGAATTATCTTCACCCTTCTCTCACTCACGTTTAAATTTCCCTTTTTCTTAGGAAATAACCAACACAGCGACCATCGCTTTATACCTGCCACCACATTTGCAAATAATAATTCAAGGGCATAATTGTCACATTTTATACCCCACATTTCAAAATAACCCAAATCTCCAACCACGCATCCAAACGACAAATCATGCGTACGCACGCTCGCGAACATAAAACTCGTTTCCTTGCACACACGAAAGACGGTGGCCGAAAGATAAGGGGCCCGGCGAATGTGACGGGGCGGAGAGCGAGACCAAGCAAGTTCCAACCCTGAATCACCGGGGTTCTCTCCCATCCCCACCGACTTACCGCATTACCAGATGCATAAACAGGGGGAAAGAATTTTGGAAAAGTATTTAGAATGGCCAGGTTAAAGATTGAATTAACCAGGGGAAAAGGTCTCACACAATATTTCTCAAACAATTTCGAAAACAAAGAAAAATTTTGCGCAAAAGAGAAGACAAAGCCGGCTAACAACAACAAACCAAAACAAACAAACCACGAAACGGGATGTTCCCAGCTCCGTGGGTGACCCGAAGAGGCGGGTCAACGACTCTCTCTACCCTCTGCCCAGTCGAGAGGACAGAGGCGAAGATGCGGAAAAGAAGAAGTGATGTCCTCTCCTACAGGCCGACTGCAGGAATTGAAAGTACGGGACTGTACTCTCGAAGATACGGTGAAGAACCAAGACTGGAGCAGGCGCTCCCAGAGACATCTTCCGCTCGAGTGAAGAGCTAACCTCCCTCAGCAATGGCGGCTAACTGCCACGCTACGTCACAGAGTGAGCATACTTAAAACTAAAAGAAATGAAGCACGTGCGACAGGTAAAAAGACAGGCGAGAGGCCGATAGACAGAAAGTTCGAGAGAAAGGTTACCGGCCACCGTGAACCTGCAGGAGGGAATAGCAGGGCGGTGGAATTAGAGAGAGAGAGAGAGAGAGAGAAAGCAAACCAAAAAGTTGAGCTTAAAAAATACACCAAGGTGCAACCGCACCACAAGCCACACTAAGGGGGCGGATACCCGACAACGAAACCCGACAATAAATAAAATAAGTAATTCCGCCACCTAGGTGGGTCGAACGTCGTAGGCCCTCGTGACAAACTCGTGACAAAACCCCCCTTTAAAGCATCTGTTTCTCTGAGATACAGTGCTTCCTTGAACTTGACGCATGTGCAAATTCACAACAATGGGACGACCCAACTCTCTGTAATCGCAGGTACGTGAATTCAATACAAACATTCAAACGATAGAATCCACACGAGAAATCAAATCCCTACATTTATCAAACAACTAGCGAATTCCAACATGAAAGTAAAAGACCATTGGTGATTCATATCGTTAATCATGAAGTGAAAAACTTCCTACACTGTACAGGACCAAAAGGGGATATACCCTGGTTGAGGGGGAGTGTCCCTCTGACTGATTTTCCAATGTGCTAACTAGGGTCGGCTAAGATATCAGAATTTCGTATTACAGGAACCCTTGATTGACGGAAAGTGAACGATGACTCTGGGTTCCACTGCAATCTGAGTCAAACGACTGACTGGCCGGGATCCGGTCCAGGACTGAGAGGATGATGTTTCGTTTCCTTTACAAAATTCGGCCGTATTTTCTTCCTGGGCACGCCAGTGCGCGTCCAAACTGTGGCAGCATCAGCAACAGTAGGGCATCGTAGTCCTAAGCGGGACGCTCTGGGTACCGAGTCGCAGGTTTTCTTCACTACCGGTGTAGCGGGGGCCCGCGATCGGTGGTGGATTAATGGGTCCCCCCAGGTCAACCCAAACTTGCTGAATGGCTCCCCAACCAGAGGCATGACCCTAAGGGAACACGCTTCAAGCGACCCTTAGGCGTTGTCCGTTGGCAGACATCGCAACAGTGGCAGTACTGCCTAACTTGTGAGTTCATCCCCGGCCAGAAGAAGGTCTTGTTCAACGCTCGAGGAGTCCGTTTGCAGCCATATGACCTGCCATGGGGGAATCGTGGGCCTGCCGGAGAACAGACTCTCTAAAGCTTTGGGGAACAACAAGCTGCTTGGCCACACGATCTGCTGAGTGGAAAACCCTAAAGGGATCCCCTTGTGGAGCTTGAAGCTCACCTTGGCGTGTCGGGCGGGAACTGGCGGGACGATTCACCAGTCGTCGCAGGCGTTGGACATCCAAGTCCTTGGCCCTGAAGACGAGCGATGGAAGCAGGATCGGCCTTTGCAAGAACCTCGTCAGAGATCGGCTGTAGAACAGGGCGCAATTCTGTTCTGTTCTTAGCTTTGGCCGCGTGTGGTGACTCCACACCGGTAGTACGGCGATCCGTAGGGGCCCGGACTGGATGCTTCGTTCCTGCGAAGGTAGTATTCCCTATGATAGGGAATAAGAGGTGCTCCACGCGATAGCCCCTACTTCGCCACAGAAGTGGGGGGGGGTGGAGATAGGAATATGTCAGAAGGACGGGTGGAGGTAAAAACCAGCCTCCAACCCGCACAATCATAACTAGCGCCCCGCGGGCCTCAGGGGAAACAAATTTTATCCACAAAAATCGTTGATGCTCCCGAATCCCTGATGGTGTCGACCAAGGAGGAACCAACCAGAGAGAACACTGGGCACTCTGAATCACCAGAAGCTGGGATGGAAAAACCCCGTTAGCCGAGGCACGAGGACGTGGGAAAGGACCAGCCCCACGACTACCAGTGGCTTTAGGACAAACTTTCCTAAAGTGGCCAGGACGACCACAAAGAAAACACAGTCGGGGCGCTGAAACCCCGATGAACTGCCTGCCTTGTTCACCCCCCTAGCAGTTGTCGGCGCCTTATTGCTATCAAATCCTGTGGAGGGGGTTCCCCTCCGTATCTGGGCGATGCCCCTAAGCCCTGCGAGCTTCAGCAAACACCTCAGCGGTGTGAATCGCAGCCGCGAAATCCTGGGTGCTGTCTCGCCTATCCGGATCCTAACTCTGGGGACACAGTGTTGGTGAGCTGTTCAATGGGATCAGATCTCCCGCTCCAACTTAGCCACTGACGCCAGTACCCTAGCGTTTTGCGCAGCCCATCACCAAACTGCACGAAGGTTCGTCCTTATTCTTCTTCATGGACCTGAACTTTCCCCTGTACGTCTCTGGGGTAAGGTGGAAACGCTTACGCAGTGCCAACTGCATGTTTGCATAAGACGCACCTTCGTTTTTGAGTGAGCACAAACTCCCTTGCAGCACCAGATTTAAACCAGAAAAAGGTGCATAGCCTTTTTTTCCTCAGACAATTGGTATGAACTAGCACCTTGTCAAAATGCTCCAAGAACATATCAATGTCCTCAACTAGGTCTGAACTCTGGAAGCTTTAACTTTGGGCCTCTAACTCTATCACCTGCCCGGTGACTAACCCCCCGACTTACAGATGCGGGAGACCGCGAAAGAAGTTGTTCCACCTCCTCCCTACGCAGAGCCTCCATCCCGTTAGTTCTTCCCTACGGAGGGCAGCTCCTCTCTACGCTGTGCTTCCTGTCTAGCAGCCTCCTCTCTGCGCTCTTCCCTACGTTGGGCCTCATCCTCCCGTCGCTGTCGCTCTAGAAACACCAGGACGGAAGTGATGTCCTGGGCGGGGTTCACCACTCCCGACACGGGAGGATGACCCGTCTGACCCGTCCCTTGGGCCCCGACCTTCCATAAGGAAAGTCTTCTGGGCATGACTCCTTACGAGGGGAAGCCTGGAGAGGAGAAGGTTTGGTCTCTGCGACCCAACAGAAGCCCAAGTTGCTTCGCTTTTACTCTGACGCTTCCGAGGGAAGGGCCAGTCGGGGTCTCGACAGGAAGACCCCCCAGCGAAGAGGTAGTAAAAGTACCCACTGGACTACCTGCTACAGCACTGGAATAAGTAGAAGTTACCCTTTGTCGAAGTATGGTACTATGTAGGGACTACAGTAACATTTTGAATACCTTCTTCTTCGACGCACGCGTCGCCATACCACCAGCGCCGGACGTCGCCATGACAACAATATTCTACGGTTTTCAAATACAGGGGAAAGGACAATTCCACTAGAAAAAAAAAACAAATATTTTAGGGGTGTGTGTATATGTGTGTATGTGGTGTGTGCGTGTGTGCGGACAAGTTCGGCTGCTCCCACTCTGGCAACACCGCGCTCTACAGCACGAGCAAAGTGCGGTGGGGCTCACCGAAAAAAAAAAAAAAAAAAAAAAAACTATGTCCGGCTGCCCCACTCTGGCAACACCGCGCTCCACAGTACGAGCAACAGTGCGGTGGGGCTGGGCGGAAAAAAACCAAACAAACTGGCAGACGGAATCCGGAAGAGAGGGAAAAAAAAAAAACACTAACGTCCGATACAACCCCCTTACTCAATAACCCGGTAGAGAAAAAAAACAAGAAAATGGCTAAATAGAAAACAGGAATGGAGACTGAGCGGCAACAGAAAGGCAAGACTTACGGCCGTACCTGCGTGAGGTACCCGGCCGGAAGGAGGTCTGGACGCGGTCGACTCCCCTCGGTCTCACCTCGACTCCGAGTCACACCGGATGTTCCCTCAGGCCCCCAAAAAAAACTCCCTTCACGCTAGAGTCACCAGCCAACCCCAAAGAACAAACACGACAAACTGACTAAACATTACAAACAGACAAAACTAAAAAAGGTACTCTGCCGAAACGAGAGAGAGACAGCCAGTGCCCTTCACATCCCGGCGAGCCCCACAATTGTCACGGGCGACCCTGGAGGTCTGCCTGACAGGATCGGTCTAGGTGGGGGTGAAGGGAGTGACTGACCTCACACGGGTTTCCCCAAGAGACCACAATAAAGATTACGATACAACACCCCATTTATTCACACCAGCAAAATAAACATTCCCAACCCCCACACCATGCACGATCACAATCAAGCACTCCAACGCACAACAACATGCACAATCACAGTCAAGCACTCCAACACCCACAACATGCACGATTATTAAATAAACATTTCACCATACGACGTACACAATCACAATTACAACATTCCAGCACATGTAACATATACAAATTATAAAGAAACATTTTTCCGCATCGATCCCTTCTACACCCTGGCGTGCGTCCACACCCCTGCTCTGTCAAGCCTCCTGGGGCACCCTGTCGCACTAGGTGCTCCGAACCGGGTCGGTTTCGCAGGGGTCGCTCAAAGCTGGGCACCCTCGACCCCACAAGCAGGCGCGAAGATGCGCGGTCCCGGAGGGGGGGGGGGGGGGGGAAAAGTGGCGCTGTTACTGGAGGTCCCGGACGGGGGTCAGGGCCGGCCAGTCAAGCGGCGGGCTCCTCTACCAGTCCGCGGCCTCGACCGCGCGTGGCACCATCCAGTCGCGGTCCCAGCCCGGAGTGTGGTCTCACCCAGCACGTGGCACCATCCAGTCCGCGGTTCTCAGCCCGAGCGTGGCCTCACCAGCACGTGGCACCATTTCCAGTCCGTGGGGCTCTGCCGGGGCGTGGCCTCAACCGCACGTGGGGACCATCCAGTCCGTACTCCGGGTTAAGCCCCCGGGAGGGGGAAAACGTAGCTGGGAGGAGAGGAGAAAGGGAGGGAGGAAGAAGGAAGGGGGAAAAAGGAAGGAGGAAGGAAGAAGGAGGAGGAAGGAAGAAGGGTACTGGAACCCCGCCGTCAGTACAGTCTGACCCTGCTGTCAAATCTTAACAGCCCCTCGCATGATGGGGGAGGGGGAAGTCTATTAAATGCACCCATAATCCCAGCTCAACACGACTGAGCATAACACAGTAAAACCCATCGAATCAGGACTGTTCATAGGGTCTTCTCACACGGGCGCAGGTTAAAAGACTGCACTAATAACAGGTTATAAAAAAAACTGAATTATCTTCACCCTTCTCTCACTCACGTTTAACATTTGCCTTTCTTAGGAAATTTAACCAACACAGCGACCATCGCTTTTACCTGCCACCACATTTGCAATAATAATTCAATGGGATAATTGTACATTTTATAGCCAATTTCAAAATAACCCAAATCTCCAACCACGCATCCAAACGACAAATCATGCGTACGCACGCTCGCGAACATAAAACTCGTTTCCTTGCACACACGAACAGACGGTGGCCGAAAGATAAGAGTCCGGCGATGTGACAGGGGCGGACGAGCGAGACCAAGCAAGTTCCAACCCTGAATCACCAGGTTCTCTCCCATCCCACCGACTCCGCATTACCAGATGCATAAACAGGGGAAGAATTTTGGAAGTAATTTTGAATGGCCAGGTTTAAAAATTGAATTAACCAGAGAAAAGGTCTACACAATATTTCTCTTACAATTTCGAAAAACAAAAGAAAATTGCGCCCAAAAAAGAAGACTAAGCCGGCTAACAACAACAAACCAAACAAACAACACGAAACTGATGTTACCAGCTACCCGTGGGTGGGCCCCGAAGAGGCGGGTCAAACGAAATCTCTTACCCTCTGTCCAGTCGAGAGGACAGAGGCGAAGATGCGGAAACAGAAGAAGTGATGTCCCTCTCCTACAGGCCGACTGCAGGAATTGAAAGTACTGACTGTACTCTCGAAGTACGGTGAAAAAACCAAGACTGGAGCAGGCGCTCCCAGGACCATTTCCGCTCGAGTGAAGAGCTAACCTCCTCAGCAAAAGGCGGCTAAAAATGCCACGCTACGTCACAGAGTGAGCATACTTCAAAAATAAAAGAAATGAAGCACGTGCGACGGTTTAAAAAAACAGGCGAGAGGCCGATAGACAGAAAGTTCGAGAGAAAGGTACCGGCACCCGTGAACCTGCAGGATGAATAGCACGGGCGGTGGAATTAGAGAGAGAGAGGAGAGAGAGAAAGCAAACCAAGTTGAGCTGAATAACACAAGGTGCAACCGCACCACAAGCCACACTAAGGGACGGATACACGACAAACAGCAACGACAATAAATAATAGTAATTCCGCCACCCCAGGTGGGTCGAACGTCGTAGGCCCGTGACAAATCGTGACAGTTTGTAAGAAGTTTGAAAGAAATTTTATCTCTTAGGTGGTAAAACTTGTTAGGCATGCTTCGGTAGAGTTCTTTCGGTGGTTACTAGGAGATTTTAAAGGAGTAATCTCTTTTTTAAATTTGTTAAACTTACTTATAACATTGAGGACTACGTGAAGAAGAGTTAAGTAAAATGCTGTAACAGAGGAGATGGACAAAAGTAAACAAAATTGAAACAGACGATAAAAAAAAATTTCATCAGTGCCTAAATACATTCGTACATATTAACAAGGGATAGTTTAAAGAGGGAAAAACAATGTTTCATGGTAGGGGAAATACATCAAGCTTAATTACATTTGTACATGTTAACAAGTTCATAGTTAAAAGGGGACAAACAATGCTATATTGTAGAGAAATAATCAGTGGTTAAAAAACATTCGCTACATTTTTAAAAAGTTCATAGTTTAAAGGGGGAAAAAACAATGCTACATGGTAGAGAAATACATCAATGCTTAATTACATTCGCTTCATGTTAACAAGTTCATACTTTAAAGGGGAAAAAACAATGGTACATGGGTAAAGAAATACATCAATGCTTAATTACATTTGCTACATGTTAAATGTTCATAGTTTAAAAGGGGAAAAGACAATGGTACATGGTAGAGAAATACATCAATGCTAATTACATTCGCTACATATTGACAAGTTCTAGTTTAAAGGGGAAAAATGCTACAAAGTAGAGCGCAGACCTCAGCAAAGGTGGAATAATCCTCTTTGTGTTAATCACGATCAGTTCGTTAATTCCTATCTAATAATCCTTTTGTGTTAATCACGATCAGTTCAGTTCAATTCCTATTAATAAGCCCCTTAGTGTTAATTTACGATCAGTTCAGTTCAATTCCTATCCAATAATCCTCTTGCGTTAACCACGATCAGTTCAGTTCAATTCCTATTATAATCTCTTAGTGTGTTAATCACGATCAGTTCAGTTCAATTCTACCTTTAGAAAATTGACAGACCACATGGAGCCATACCGGGGCCGTCAGCTGCTTCCCATATAAATCCTCTTGTGTTAATCAGGATCGTTCAGTTCAATTCCTATCTTTAGAACCGGGCCGACCACAAGGAGCCATACCGGGGCTCGTCGTTGTCTCCCCATACAGATTTTTTCAGAAAAAAAAGAAGAATCTCTTTGACTAGATTTTCCGAACTCGCAATAATTGCATTAAAAAACGAAAACTGTTTGTCGCTCCCCGGAATGAACAGTTTTTTGAACAAAATGTCATGTAGTCTGCTTTTAAAGTGTTTACATTGACGTCATGCAAGTTCCAAACACTACAAGAATATGCCTAATAGGCGCGAGTTACATTACATAGAATGCGCATCGGAACTTCCTCACCATTAAGAAGAAAATCCCCGAAGGTTTTAAAAAGTGTGAGCTGTATGTAAAATAAGGACAAAGTTTTTTCTTTACAGCCCCAGTGGCAGATGGTGAAACCTGATAGGTTTGGGTGGAAATTTGACAGAGATTCGCTTTCCGTGTGCATATTCCAGTCCTCTTACAAGAAATCGTAAGTCAAAATATCTTTATTGAGGGTCAAAGAATAGGCTCGCAGCTTTTTTTCATCCTGCCCTCACAGAAATAGTCATGATCATAAAGAACAAAAAAAGCAAAAATGTATTGACACATATGAGGAATACGCAATTAAAAAAAAAGTAAACACATTCAAAGCATCTTTAATTTTTATTAAAAGAGAGAGAGGAGAGAAAAGAGGGGAGAGAGAGACGAGAGAGAGAGAGAGAGGAGAGAGAGAGAGCTAAATTTCTGCGGCCCTTTATATTGCTTCTTTACAATATGACTTGTATGTTCAAACAGTATTTCGTTACATTATTTATTTATTTATTTATTTTTTTTTAGATCATCCAAATCGGTCAGCTTTGACGGGCGCAAATGTCAAGACGTTTCCTTTAATCTTTGCAAATTTCAAATCGTTTCGATGAACGCTTTATAGTGATAGAGGCTGGCGAAAAAACAACACACACGCTGTCGGGAGTGCACACATGTTTTATTTGACACGTGTACGCATTCAGGTGGTACATTCTCACGCGATTGCGCCTTTTGTTTTTTTTTATTCAGGAGTTAGAGTTAGTATGGATGGGCGTTGTGTGTGTGTGTGTGTGTGTGTGTGTGTGTGTGTGTGTGTGTGTGTGTGTGTGGGGTGTGTGTTTGTGTTGGGGTAAAAAACAAACCAGATTTCGTGTTCTTTGTTCAACTTATCAAAAATAGATACGAAACATGAAAATCGTCGGTCTGAATTTCGAGCACAAAATGCAGGTGAAAACTCATGCATTAAACATCAAAAAAAAAAGAAAAAATGCCATTTAAAAAGCAATACCCCCAAGAAAGGTTTTCTAACACTAGGTAGGGGTTGAATTTCTTTTTGCAGTAGCAAAAGAAAGGTTATAAAATTTTAAAAAAAAAGGAAGCTGACAATGCTGTCATTTCACGATCACAAAGTACTGTTTAATTTGCGCTGGTGATTTTTCTTTTCAGGGTTCTTTTAGACGGTGTAAAGCTCTGTACGTCTGATCACCTGTCAGAAATCGTACTGGCCCGGGAAAGGAATCGTTAGAATAAAATCAAGGAAAAAAAACGATTTTGTGTTTCTGTGGGTTTTAGTAAAAAAATAATAAGATCAAACAAAAAAGCAAATAAAAACAGACATATGCACATTTAAAACCACTTGAAAGGGTGAGAAAATACAGTGAAAGATAATGTAAGTGCCCCCCTAATATAGCACACTTGCGCCGCGCGGCACGCCGCCGCACACACCACGCACGCACGCACGCACGACCCACACACACCACAAATCACACACACACACACGGCGGGCGCGCGCGATACGTTCAGCCTGTGCATGGGGGAAGGTACATTCTCCAGTACAGAATGTTTTTATTGCTTTAAAGGGGCTGTTTGCCCTTTTTTTTAAAAAATGACCCTTTGTTAACCCAACCCAAAACTGAAATTAATGTGATTTTTTTGTTCAAAAAAAAAGAGTGAGAATGTAAGGACCCGAAAAGGGGGAAATATGGCATAATAAGCTTGGCACCTCCCTTTTGCTGGTTTCTTGTATTTTTCCCCCCCTGTTACAAAAAACTAAATGTAACCAAAAGAATATGGTTTTAATCAGTCCCCTTATTCATTGCGACTTAAAAACTCCCGCGACTTGACAAATGCTTTTGTGGTCTTCTAGTCTCTTTAAAACGGTCCCCGAAAAGTTTTATCTAAAAAAAAAATGGCGCCCCTGAGTATATTTTTTAAAAAGATTTTCGGATGCAAGGGGTCTTTTAATATAAAGTGATCCCGTCTTCGGAAAATCCTTTCCGTGTTCTTTCCGCTTTCCCCGATTTTTTTAATAATTTTCCCCTTTCAAATAAGAAAGAAAACGTTTGCCCAATTTTTCCGTCGCTTGGTTATCCATCGTCTTAAGGGGAAATGCTGGCGCCCGATCCACCCCTGGTCCTGTCTTTTAAGGTTGGTGAACGAAAAATTTTGTGTCTTAAAATTTGTGTTGTTTGACCCGTTTCTTTTTTTTGAAATTTTTTCTTTCTTTTTTTTTTTCCCCAAAACAGGCAGCTTTTGTTCAAAGCTTTTTTTAAGCCTGGAATTCCCTGTGCTTGGCAGCCCAAAGGGGGCTGTGTGGCGTTGAGTAACAAATCTGAAATGAAATCAAGACTGAAAAAAGAAGAAAAATTGAAAATGCCTGGGGACTTTATGGCATTGTTACCCTCGCCCACTGCCCCCCCCCCCCTTCTCCCTTCAGGGCTTTTAAACAATGCAAAAAGTGTTTCCTGTTCCCGCCTCGAACTGAAGTTACAGGGAGCGTATTTTTTCGGGTTTTGCTTTAAAACGAACCCAAAAGCGGAAACACGTCAACTCGGTGATTCGATTATGTTCGGGGTGTTGTTGATCCAGTAACGCAGGGCATGATCAATTGCGTTTTTGAGACGATATGGCTGGTGTAAAACCAGCAAAGTAAGATTCTCCCCCTGGAAGGTCCCATGTCGCCCCTACCACCATTTCCTGTGCACTCGTCGATACAAAGATTTGATGATTTAAAAGAGGCATGGGCGTGGGAAATTTAAAAACTGATGGAATTTAAAATGTTTGAAATTTAGTGGGTAAAGATATGAGACAAGGGTTTTTAAGTTCCCCCTTTGGGGTGATTTTGAAGGGATGTACTCTAAGCCTAAACATAGCCGAGTGCAAATATCTGCGTCGGGGGTTCAGGAAATGGGAGCAACACTCTAGAGACGCGTCCATTACGGGTTTTTAAACCGCGTTGTTCCATTTTCCCCTTTTTTAAACCCCAAATGCGTTACTTTGGGTAGGAAAAAGTCACGTCAGAAAATGTTTTTTGGATGGAAAACAAAACCTCTCAGTCCCGATAACAACCACTACATTCCCCTGCGGCCGATAGGGGGAAATTAGTTCCTTCAGACAAGCATAATTCATAAAAAAAAACCAGGTTGTAGGATGTAAAAATAGCATGCTGTGTATTTCGAAAGTAGCGGCTGGTTTTGTCTGAGTTTGAAAGGTTTGGGAAAAAAAAATAGGAAAAGGCGAAGGGTCTTGTCCGGCATTCATTTTTCCAGTTTCGTCTCTTCGTGGTCTATTCCGATCATGCAGCTCATACAATTCCACCTCCATCCGTTTTTCCCTTCCCCAAATTCCCCTTCAAAGTTTCTCTCTCCTCTTCCCCCCTTTCTTTCTTTCCATTTTCCACCCTTTCCCCGGAAAAAAAAAAAATTAAGCGGTAAATTCAACACAAAGAATACACAAATCATGCCCAGAGAGGTTATAGCTCGGGAGCAGGTTTTGTGCAGTTCGTGCACCCAAATGAGTAAACATCATCGTCATGCACCTACGGCTGAGACGTCCCACAGCACACACATGCTCCATCGGGGCCCCCGTCTCTGACATACAGGGTTTGCACACGTAAAAAGTTTACAAAGCCATATGTTTAGAAGTCCCTTTTTCACCATGTCCCCACTTACCGTTCTCCCTTGTGTTACCTTGGCCCCCCTCCCAACCCCTGTTCCACCCCACCATCTTAAGTGCTGTCAGTGGTGTCGGCTGCGCCCTGGACTTCTGGGTGACCCCACGCTTTGGGAGGGTGTCGCAGCCCCCGATCCGACGTTGACGTTTGGTTTTGCGCGGAAATTTTATTAAAAGACGACGCGAAGTTGAAATGAAACGGTCCCCTTGTTTTTTTGTCGATGTGCTGTTGATACAATTTGGTAGACATAAATTTTTCTAATTTTTACTAATCGTCATCGTTTCGTCGGTTTTAGAATCGCGCCCTCGTCATTATGGTCTCGTTGAGGTGACGCCTGTTTTGAGAAAAAATTGAGTTAAAAGAGTGATGGAAAATCAAAGCCGGTCAAAAGGGGGGGGGCAAATTAGCCCCAAATTTTTTTACCTGTGTTGCCCCATTCAGTTCTCCCCCTCCCCCCCCCTTCCCTTTAATCAGCCCCTCGATTTAAAAAATTCTTTCTTCAGAACCGAATGGTGTACTTCTCACGGCCGGTTCTTTTGTTTTTTGTAAACTGGGCGCGCGGCTGCCAGCCATGGATCTGGGCAGGGCTTTTCCCTGTGGCTGCACCATGATGAGGCCCCCAGCTGACTGTCATGCACCCTTTCCGCTTTGGACTTTTCCGACAAGATGTAAAACAGTTCATGAAGGCTTTGCCATGACTGACTGGTTGCTGGGTTATTTGTGATTTGTTTGCTGAAAGGAAAAGGGGGGAAATACAGTATTTCCTGCCTTTGTGACCTTTCTTTTTGGTAAAACTTTTCGTGTTTTAAATAGATGTTTTAGTGTGTAAATTAATAGGTTCTTGTTTCTATCAGGTTTGCTAGGTGGGGGTGTGTGGGAAGTTGTTGGCTTTGCGTGTGTGGGTTAATCATAGTAAATAATTGCAGTGTTTAGCACTTGGCTTACATTTCAATAATTGATAAACCCTTTAAGTCATAACTCAGAAACTGGAGTTTGATTTGACATAGTCTGGTTTACTGGAGCCATGGGTGACAAAATGGTCGGCAAATGTAAAAAAAAAAAAAAAAAAAAAAAAGGCGCTTAACGCTTTGTTTGGCCCTTTGTGTCAGGCTGAGGGAGCCTTTGTGGCGATCTGGCTCGATTAAACATTTAGGATTTTTTAGCTTGAGTCTATGTTTTTCATTCAACGCTTTTTTTGGCTTAAAACACTGAAAAGAGAGGCTCCCCGTAGATTCTTTTGTGAGCCGTGTAGGTCCAGCAGCTGGATGAGGTCTGAGACGTCGTCAGCAAATTCCCCTTCCTTTCCGTGTAGGCAGGACACGTTTTTGAGGCTCGTGTCTGGGTAAGTACAAAGTGAGCGCCAGCGTAAATGGGATCCCGTAAGACGTACCTACTAGCGTTGGGGCTTTGGGTTATCTTTTCCCGCTTGCCCTTTATTCATTTTTCCATTGTTTTGGAAATGGAGTGAGTGTGGGGGAAGGGGAAAAAAAAGTATCAGAAATAATCTACAATTTGGGGAGGTACGGGTTTTATATTTTAAGGGGGGTGTTTAAAAATGAAAGAAAAATCGCATCGGTGACTTTTTTAAGATATAAACAAAAGAAATCAGATATTTAGCCATTTTTGACGATTGACATTTAATTACCTTTTTTTTTATCTCCAGAGATAGCTGTCCCAATGTTCCCCCTGAAGTCCCTAACTTCAAGTGATGGTGTGGCATCAGATTTCATGAGCGGTTGCTTGGGGTTTGGGCAGTATGGCAAGCTCCCCCCTGAAGGTAATCAGTTTCATGTAAAAAAAAAGAATAGCAAGACTTAATGTTGAGTAAAAGACAAAAAAGTCCGTTGATTGGTAGATTTATCCAATATACAAAATGTATACTTTTTTTTTAAAAACAATTTTTTCTTTTGTCACGAAGTTGATTAAAAAAATAAAAAGGCGTGTTACAGCCGTTTATTTAACGTAAACTTTCACAATAGTGTTTTTTCCCTATTGACGCTGGTACCCGTTGAACGGTGCGGCACATGAATTCCTTTGTGGTTTATCTTATTTGAAATGAGAACCGTATAATGATTCTTCTTCCGTTTAGCTTTCGGTGTAACTTGCGTTTCTCGATTTTGAAAATGCGTATTTTAAAATCTCAATCTCTTTAATTTGAGACTTTTTGTTCATCCATTGTTGCTATCTTATGTATATCATAACCTTTCCCCCGTTTTGTCAAAAGAGACAATGGTGGACATTCAGCTGTCCACCCGTTCCACAAGTCAATCCTGTGTTGCCAAGGTAGTGGGGCATTGCTGCCTCGTGAGACAGGAACGTCTGCGGGCAGGGGCACGAGTGTTTTGGGCCACTCTTTTGACTCAGTTCTAGCGGCATGAGCTCTTTTTGTGGGGAGGGGGGGGTGGGTCCCCTTGCATTAAAAAATCTGTTGTTGTGTACGCGTGAAAACACACAACACCACCACACACCACACAAAAACACAACACACACACACACAACACACACACACACACACACACATCCATTTTTTCCTTTTCAAAAAGAAATAAACTTTGGTCCCTTGAATTAAAAAAAAATCATCTGTACACGGACACGCGCCTACACCGCACAGGCTTCTTGTTTTTCTTTTTTTAAGTTGATAACACGTCAATTAGGTTTAGTTCAAACAATGTTAGCTCAGTAATCGAGTGGCTTGTGCTTCACTTTGATCTGGGTTTCAGTTCGAAACTGTTTTAGCACCCGCTGAAAGAAAACACGAATGGCCCAATTCAAAATGATCGGCCCGACTAGTCATTGTTTATGTTCTTAGGGAACAGGGAAAAAAACGTAGAAGCATTGTTTGTGAAACCCGAAGTTTCCATTAGGGTTGTGCTGATGCCCGCTCTTGCATAGTTGGAATGATCAAAATGTTAGTCGTTTTTTTTTGTGATTTGTCTTGATTTGGGGAGAATTTGTATGGCGGAATTCCAGTTGTCTGTTTCCAACTTTGTAGAGCTATCGATTTCTTCAGAAGAACTAGGACGCAAGAGGTGGTTTCCCTTATTTCCGCATCTATCCATACAGAGTGGTGTGATGCTGTTCGTTTTTAATTCGATTTGTTTTGAATGAGTGCCCTTCCTTGTGTATTGAATGCCCAGTACTGGGTTTGCTTTTCAGTCTTCCTTGAGTTGACTGCTCAGCTAAACGCGGTTGCTAAGAGGCTCTTTTCCAGTGGACTTGAAAAGTTGAACCCCTGGAAAGTATTCTTACCACATTTCCCCGTAGGTTGAATAGTGGGGGGCAGCAGTCTTACATTTTTTTTGTTGGTTGGTGGTGGAAAATGTCTTGATGCAAATTTTAGTTTGGCTCGTACGGCGTTTGAGTCGGTTTTAATGGTAAAAAGAAAAAAAAAAACGTTGATAGTTGGTGTTAGTTCCCAATGAATGATCGAAAGCTGGAGCTGCTTTTATAGAATGGGGGAAAAAAAGGGGGGGAGACGCTGAAGAGGGGGGAAATTCAATGCATAAAAAATGTAAGAAAAACAAACAAATAATTTCCCGGAAATTTTCTCATAAATATTTTGCCATGTGCCCGTGTGCTCTTTAGGTATAATGGCTTGTCAAGTGAGAAGCGGACATGAATTGTTGAGTTTGGATTGTAAA
>CM031615.1:44582032-44599654 GCA_018398815.1 Conus ventricosus | reverse complement strand
TGGGCGGTGATTGTACACCAGATGCCAGCACTTGAATAGGTGGACCAGCATCGTGCGCGTACTCACATGCGTCTGAAAAAAGTTTCCTCTAAATCAGTCAGACTCTGCAGCTTTGATAGTGTTCAGCTGTATCAGTAATGACTGGACTCAGGGGTACCATCTAAACGGTCTCCGTGTTGATTCTGTGACAGAGACCGAAACCCCATACACAGCAACAATCAAGGCTACAAGCTGAGGTCTAGCCAAACCTCTTAGCCCGTTGAATCTTTGCATTCTTTACTGTTTCAGTGGACGATAGGCCAGCTACAATTCTGTGTATCCTGGAATATAGAACTCGTGGTAAAACTGTTAATTGATGTTGACCAGAGGTCGTATAGGCGCGTATTTCATTTTCTACGTGCGTTCACTCTATTGATCTACCATCCACTTTCAAACTGACTGCATATTCATACCTGGGACAGCATCAGGGTTACGGTTCTTGTGTCGGTTCTCCTCAAGCCTGGCAGTAAGGTGGGAGGGAGGAGTAAGGCTTGTTCGCATCTGACACAGTCTCTGGAAGAAAAGAAAACAGCTTGGTTTAATGAATCCAATCAAAAGTAACTATGTGAGCTGCTTTTTTCCCCATACGAAATCGTCACATTCTGAAGACACCTTAAATGACTGCACGAAAAGCCAGCCTGCTCACGTAACCACCATCAGTTTGGCAATCATTGTAGCATGAGGCAGAGATTCAGACAAGTGACTAAATACGCTGGAAATTTGCAAAGCCACCAGAAAGGGACAGCGCAGTTTCTTTTAAAGACCAAATTTTAGACCATGCCAGTTCCGGAAAATAACTTCTTTCAAACTTTGCTTTTTGGCATCCTTTATTACTCGCACCCAGCAGTGCCAATTACTGAAATATGTCATCTTGAGGACATCTTTTGAGGACATGTTTCTTTTTGTTAGGTGTTTTGTATAATGTGTCATTACTGTAGCTTTTTTCTTTTAAACACTTTTATTCCGGGGAACGGAGAAGCAAATAAGTGGTTTAAAGTATTTCTGTCTCAGACGCAATTGAGATCCTTCCAAAAGCCATGCCATCTGTTGCGCTTCATGCTTAGCAGTTCTGTATTTAAAAAAATTCTACGTTCTCACAAACACACGCACGCACGCACGTACGCACGCACGCACGCACGCACGCACGCACGCACACACACACACACACACACACACACACACTGATAGTTCGACATAAATCAAAACTTATAGCGAGACCATGAATGCGCTGCCACCGGTTTGCAGTACTGTTTTTTTTTTTTTTTTTTTTTTTTTTTTTACTGGTAAAGTGGAGAACGCAGATTCAAATCCCAAATGGGCGAGGAATATAGGTAATTATCACACATATAAAATTGTTTTTCATGAACTCGTGACACCAATGACATTTTTTGTCACCATGACAACAAAACTGTTTGTGGTATATACGATGTACGAATGAGTGTACAGAAAGAATTTTTTTCTTAGAAAAAGCTGCAAAATATGCGCAGTAAAAAAACCGTATTGTTTGTGTCAGATACACCAATGACAATTTGTTAATCCATTGGCATTTTTCTTAGGGTTGCCTCTTTTCTTCTTCTTTTTTTTTTCTCTCTCTCTTTTAATACTCTTTTGGTAGTAGGTTGCCTTGAATGGAAGTTTCTTTTTTATACTTAACTGTGTGTGCAAACTTGTTAATGTGTGACTGGGTGTGCCAACAGACTTGCAGAGAGACTCAACTCAACTCAACTCAAACAGTTTAATTGCAGAAGCCACCGGACTACCTGCAATGAGGTCAAGAACAAAAGTAGACCACACACTCGCTCGGCGCTTATACTGAAAATCATGAAAGAAAATATTTGCATAACAAAACGTTCTTCCTGAAATTACTCTGGCATTTGTGTGTTAACTGATAACAGTTTCTCTCTTCGTTTACTACTTTAAAAATGAACATAGCTACAGAGCGAGTTACAGTTCTCTTTTCATTTTGCGGTAAAAGAAGCACTGACACTTGATGAATATTTCTAGTATGAGGCAAAATATATTTATCCCTTAAATTTTTATAGGATGGACGAACATTCAAAAAATGTATTTCGTCCTCGATTTGATTACAGAATGGACAGTTGTTGGAGTTTAGTGTATATCTTTGATGGACATTAAAATCACTAATACCAAGTCGAAATCTCACGAACACTTTGCGAAATTTAGGTATTGTAATATCACTTAAATATTTCACTGGCTGCCGTAAGCATTTGAAGGAACGATATGTTGAATATCTGTCACTATTAAGTATTTTACTATCCCAATTTTGTCTCTAACAGAGAGAGAGAGAGAGAGAGAGAGAGAGAGAGAGAGAGAGATAGAGAGAGAGAGAGAGAGAGAGAGAGAGAGAGTGAGAGAGAGAGAGAGAGAGAGAGAGAGAGAGAGATTTACATACACACCTCAAACTCTGCATCAATGCGTGGATTTGGGAGGTGGTGTTGGATGGTGTTGGGAAAGAGGCGGTCAAAGGACGAGGTGACCTGCCTGGAGTCGCCACTCATGTAAGCTTCCAGCACTGCCTCGTGGAGAAACTTGTACTGACCCTGTCACAGCACATAAAGTTGTTCCTGAACAAATCCTGCAGTTTCTTGTATTTGTATGGTGCCTACATAGTCAATTTTTCTGTTCCAGTTTGTAAAAGTTACTCTTCTAGAAATCGCATCTCATGTTGCTGATGTGATAAATCAACTATGCTTTCTATAAAGTACAGGATGGATTTGAGACCGGGCTCGCAAAAAAAGATAATTCCGTTTTAAATAAGATTATACCCACTTCAACTTAAAAAAAATTGTACTAGATTGCTATGCATTTGTTCTGTTTTCCTTTCGTCAGTATCTCCTGATGTTATGAGATAAATACTGGATAAGTTCACTACACTTGAATGTTGTTAAAAAAAAAGCATCACACTTAAATGTAAAATATCCGTTTGTGAAGTCGCTGGTATCTTTCACTGCGATAGCAAACTGCCGGGTCTCGTTTGCTCCCGAACATGCACAATTCAGAGCTTTGGATACAAAAACACACCATTTTTTATGCAAATGGTAATCTGACCAACTAAAAGTAGGCATCCTTCAGTCTCGGAAGACTATGGAGTTGCGCTCTAGGTGTCTTTTCTGGTACAGCGACGGGTGTGGCTGGCCAGTCCGACGCGGGAATGACAGTACCTGTGGCAGAGGGCACAGATGAAGTCTGACGCTGGTCTGTCTGCCTGGGCTGTAGCCTTTCTTCTCATTCTCTTTTCTCCGTGCTGCTGAGCGAGTGTCTCTTCGAACTTGGAGAGACTTTTCTGCACAGTCTGTCTCCAAGCTGACCGTTCGAGGGCTGTTGCTTCCCAGTTGTTCTGGTCGATGTTCAAGGCTTTTAGGTCCCTCTTGCATACGTCTTTGAATCGCAGCTGTGGTCTGCCTGTGGGACGTTTTCCTTGCACAAGTTCTCCATAGAGGAGGTCTTTAGGGATCCTTCCGTCATCCATGCGCACGACATGGCCGAGCCAGAGCATACGTCTCTGTTTCAGCAGCGTGTACATGCTGGTGCACCGGGCTCTTTCCAGGACAGTGTTGTTTGGGACCTTGTCCTGCCAGGTGATGTTCAGAATGCGTCGGATGCTACACATATGAAAAGCATTGAGCTTTCGCTCTTGTCGGGCACGCAAAGTCCAAGACTCGCTGCCATACAGGAGGGTGCTCACGACGCAGGCTCTGTAGATCTGGATCTTTGTGTGCTCGGTCAGCTTGCTGTTGTTCCATGCTTTCTTTGTCAGTCTGGTCATGGTGGTAGCTGCCTTGCCGATGCACCTGTTGAGCTCTGCGTCAAGTGAGAGGGTGTCTGAAATAGTTGAGCCCAGATTAACAAAGCCGTGGACGACATCCAGTTCATGGTCATTGATGCTGATGACTGGGGGAGAGTCAACATCCTGTCCCATGACCTGTGTTTTCTTCTAGCTAATGGTAAGCCCGAAGTCTTGGCAGGCATCGCTGAAGCAAGTCATGAGCTGCTGAAGGTCCTCGGTTGAGTGGGCGGTTACTGCTGCGTCGTCTGCAGAGAGGAAGTCATGCAGGAACCTCACCTTGACTTTAGTCTTGGTTCTTAGTCTGGATAGGCTGAAGAGCTTTCCGTCTGTCCTGGTTCGGAGGTTGATACCTTCAGCTGCAGGACCAAATGCGTGTTTCAGCATCACAGCAA
The DNA here is from genome assembly GCA_018398815.1 of Conus ventricosus. Taxonomy (NCBI): domain Eukaryota; kingdom Metazoa; phylum Mollusca; class Gastropoda; order Neogastropoda; family Conidae; genus Conus; species Conus ventricosus. The sequence goes on along the minus strand of CM031615.1, from coordinate 44,595,415 downwards.
AGAAGATTCCAAAAAGGGTGGGAGCCAGGACGCAACCCTGTTTCACTCCGCTCCGTATGTTGAAGGCAGCTGATGTTGAGCCGTCAAAGACGACAGTGCCTTTCATGTCTTCGTGGAAGGATCTGATGATGCTGAGAAGTTTGGGGGGACATCCAATCTTGGGGAGGATCTTGAAGAGGCCATCCCTGCTGACCAGATCGAAAACCTTTGTGAGATCTATGAAGGCAATGAAGAGTGGCTGCCTTTGCTCCCTACATTTCTCCTGAAGTTGTTTAAGGGAGAAGATCATATCTATAGTGGATCTGTTGGCACGGAAACCGCACTGCGATTCAGGATAAACTTGCTCTGCAAGTACTTGGTGCCTCTTCAGTACTACTCGTGCAAAGATTTTCCCAACGATACTAAGGAGGGATATGCCACGATGATTATTGCAATCGCTTCCGTCACCTTTGTTTTTGTACAGTGTGATGACGTTAGCATCCCTCATGTCTTGTGGCACTTTGCCTTCACTCCAACAGAGGCAGAGGATTTCATGCAACTCGGTGATAAGGAAGTAAACGATGCTCGCAAGACAGCCGTCATCGACAGAGAACTGAGCAGACTGCAGATGGACATTGTCGCCCTTCAAGAAACAAGGCTCCCAGAAACAGGATCTGTGAGGGAGAGAGACTTCACCCTGTTCTGGCAGGGCAAACTATCAGACGAGGTCAGAGAACACGGCGTGGGATTCGCAGTTAGAAACAAGATTATTGGAGTCCATAACCCCACCAGTAGAAGGAACAGAACGAATCCTGTCTCTCCGACTCCAAACATCATCGGGACCAGTCAGTCTAATTAGTGCCTACGCACCAACTTTGGCATCCACAGCAGAAGCAAAAGACAAGTTTTATGACGACCTCAGTGCTGCTATAAGGAGAATTCCCGACAGAGAATTACTGTTCATCGCAGGCGATTTCAACGCCAGAGTAGGTGTCGATCACAACTTCTGGCCCACCTGCTTGGGTCAGTTCGGCACTGGGAAAATGAACGAGAATGGCCGGCGCCTGCTAGAGCTCTGCTGTCATGGGTTGTGCGTCAGTAACACCTTCTTCAACACGAAGCCTCAGCATCGAGTCTCCTGGAGACACCCTCGATCCAAAACTGGCATCAGCTCGATCTGATCCTCACCAGAGGTGTCAACCTTTCCAGCATCAAGATCACCCGCAGCTACCAAAGCGCCGATTGTGACACTGGCCACTCTTTGGTGTGCAGCAAAGTGAAGCTCCGCGCGAAGAGACTGCACAGTACGAGAAAGGAGGGCCGGCCTGGCATCGACACCAGCAAAACACACGATCAAAGAAAAGTGGAGGAGTTCGCACACGTGTTGGAGGATTCTCTCCCTGGCCCACCGACTGCAAATGCCCAAGACCGATGGGAACACTTCAGAGATGCTGTCTACAACGCCGTCATGTCCAGATTTGGCAAAAAGACCAGCAAGTCAGCTGATTGGTTCGAAGCCCATTTAGAAGAAATGACACCAGTCATTGAGGCCAAGAGAAATGCCCTGACAGCATACAAAACCAATCCCAGTGAGCAGAACCTCCAGGTTCTCCGTGCTGCTCGCAGCAAAGTCCAGCAGTGTGCCAGGCAATGCGCCAACGATTATTGGCTTCAGCTCTGCTCCCAGACTCAGATCGCAGCTGACACAGGCAACATTAAGGCGATGTATGACGGCATCAAGCAGGCACTGGGCCCAACACAAAAGAAAACTGCTCCTTTGAAATCAGCTACAGGGGAGGTGATTCAGGGCAGAGAACAACAGATGGAGCTCTGGGTAGAACACTACACTGAGCTGTATGCAAGGGAAAATGTAGTCACAGAAGATGGCCTGAATGCCATAGCGCGCCTACCAGAACTGGAAGAGCTTGACAGAGAACCAACCATAGATGAACTCAGCGAAGCCCCTGACGCTCTTGCCTCTGGCAAGGCACCACGGAAAGACGGTATTCCCGCCGAAGTACTGAAGTGCTGTAAAAGAGACACTTATCTGACCAACAAATGTCTAGTAATTAGTCTGTTACATTACAATTAGCAAAGAAGTGAGCTGAAACAGCTGTCGCAGATATCAGAAATGATCTAAAGTGGCTTTCACTTGTCAGTTTATTTATTATCAACAAGGTTTGCTCAAATGAAGTGACAACCTTAGTTGATTGCAGAAGTCTGTACAGGTTGATGTCAAATGGGTGTTTTTGCTCTCAGTGGTAAGGTTTTTGGTTGACTTAATGGTCTTTGAAGGTGTAGGGCTCGTAATCCTGTCAATACGATCACTGATCAGATTGACTTTTTAAAGTATGAGGTCTCACAACACCTATAAGTAGGTAAAATGCCAAGACCTACACGCAGGCAGATTACTGGTTAAAATACGACGCCCTATAATGATGATCAATGGCTAAAACACCGAGCAATATCACGCAGACCAGTGGTTTAAATACCATACGCTACAGCACAAATTAGTGGTTACACTAACCAGGCCCTATGACATAAATCCAGGGTTAAAATATCATTACTAGGCTCCATAATGGAAATCACTTGGTAAATTATCAGGTCATGTAAAAGTAATGCACCAGACTAAGCTGTGTAATGCGCAAAATAAGTAAAAGGCAGGTTGACAGCGTACAATTAGTGAATCTAAAACCATCAGTGTGGCTAGCATCATAAAACGTTCGTTGCGAATGCAGAAGGTAATGCTTCGTACAAATGCCGTTAATCTTAACACATTTTGAAATAATTCGTTAGACAGCGTTGACGTAGTGAGGTGCATTACTCAAAGTCGTTTGGTATGAATGGGTTAACATGACCATTTTTTTTCTTTACTCAGAATAAGATGGTAAGTTTCTCTCTCTCTCTCTCTCTCTCTCTCCTCTCTCCTCTCTCTCTCTCTCTCTCCTCTCTCTCTCTCTCTCTCTCTCTCTCTCTCATGCTAGCGTGAGCGCGTGCCCGCGTGCGTGCCTGCATCCATACATACATATCTGCGTCTCTCTGCCTCACTCTCTCTTTGTTCGTCTGTCTGTCTGTCTGTCTCTCTCTCCCTCTCTCTCTCTCTCTCTCTCTCTCTCTCTCTCTCTCTCTCTCCTCTCTCTCTCTCTCTCTCTCTCTCGCAAACACACGAACGCCCGCGCGCGCGCGCGCGCACACACACACACACACACACACACACACACACACACACACACGCGCGCGCGTGCGCGCGCGCACAAACAGTTCACGGATTACCTCATTTTGCACCATGTAACACCTGAAAGTTCTCAGAGTGTTCACAGTCTGATAGAAGGAGATCTCCTCTTCCTTCTGAGTCTGGTCAATGAGGACATCCAGGGCAATGTATGTCCCTGTTCTGCCCACGCCAGCGCTGAAACATGTGCAACGTCGAATGTATCACTTGTCTGTGTTTGGCGTCAACATCACTTGAAATGTAGCTGATTAAAAACATGTTCATAGTGAGACAATATGAATTAATGAACAGAATTAAAAGAAGTGTTTTGGTTTTTTCTTGTGCAATAAATAGTATTGATGAAAAGAATTTTTAACAGGGAAAAAGTGATGGGATAAGAACATGCGGCAAAGTGAATATTACGAAAATACTACGTACTGACAGTGTTTGTGCATTCAACCATTTCAAAACATGTTTGTATCTCAGTGATGCAGGTTACCACTTTAAACTGCACTGAAGACATGCGCTCACACACATACGTCAGCTTAATGCTCTGCCGCCACCCCCCCCCCCCCCCCCACTCCCCTCCATCGCTCTTTGTCCTCCGACTTCAACTCGTGCCCCGTTGAGTTTGACTTTTACTCAGCTCCCTTGTCATCCCAAGCTTGCCCCTTCATTTTTTCATTTTATACACTTGTTTTTCCTTTGTTCCTTATCAATGACAAAGAAGGTATAGTTCGAAACGTGCACTTATTTCCTTTTTATGGAATACTTTTTCAGCCTATGGTGTGTTCTCTGTACTTTTTACGCTTAAAAATTCTTTTATACGCGGAATTCTTTTATACGCGCGCGCGCGCACGTGTGTGTGTTTCAAAAATACTACACAGAAGTTACAATACTTTAATGATTTAATAGGTATGTCTTCTGATCACCTGCAGTGCACCAGAAGAGGCGGAGCAGACTTGATGCGAGGTGCACGTGCTCTGACGTAATGCCAGAAGTCGACAAGTGGAGTAGTGGATGGAACTTCGTGGTCCATCCACTTCACGTAATGGTACTGCCTCACCTGCCGTTTCTCCTTGCCCTGTACACAACGGCAAACATATTGTAGGTGGATTGGGCCGGTGATGTTGTCACGAGTTGAGGTGGATGGTGTGATCTTCTAGGGGATGGACTTAGGGGTGGGGGTGTTCTCTTAAAATGACAAGAGTGATTTCTTTATCAAAATTGAACTCAACCCTCTCTCTGATAAGAAATTTGTTTCCTGTGCGTATTTGTGTGTGTGTGTGTGTGTGTGTGTGTGTGTGTGTGTGTGTGTGTGTGTGTGTGTGGTGTGTGTGTGTGTGTGTAAGCCCCCCCCCCTCCCCCCTGCCCTATCTATTTTTTCTTTCTTGTTCCAATCGTAATATTAGCCCTTCACTCATTCATCATTCCTGTTCCTTTCCAGCCACTGTAGTTATTACTAACAATAAGATAACTCACTTGCCAATATTACCAGCATAGATATCATAATTAAAAAAGAAACGGTATTTTCGCTACAGGATACAAACAGATTACAGGACAAAACACAATGTATTTCGACCTCTTGGGTCTTCTTCAGGCAAAACAAACAACATTTAGGACAATGAAAAGGAAGAACGAGAAACCACTTATCTGTCGGGGCAAAATGGCTCTTACTACTAGTCTTAAGTCTTCTTCAGGTAAGATTAACAATATTCAGGCTTGCAATCACTTATGAATGTTGTTTATCTTTCCTGAAGAAGACCTAAGAGGTCGAAACATATCATATTTTGTCTTGTAATTTGTTTGTCCATGTTAACTGGCTGAGTTACTTAAAATTACCATTAAAATATGTTCGTATAGAGTTCGGGACTAGCATGATGTCGGACATAAACACTTTACAGCAGACTCCATGACAGTCGTGTTGAGAGATGTCCCACCTGATATAGTTGTTGAGTTTCTTAAAGAGAGAAACATTTCTCATCAGATCTAAGTTTTTGCGAAAGAAAAACATATAAGGAATATGCGGCGTGTTGTTAGAAAATCCGTTTCAGTGAATTGTGTGTTCATTTTTTGTTTTTAATCTATTCCAGGAGTTGCGTTATCGAGGGGAGTGCCCTATTGTGGCCTTTCGTGGTCGTCTGAACTTTAGTTTCTCCATTCAGTGTGTGTGTGTGTGTGTGTGTGTGTGTGTGTGTGTGTGTGTGCGTGTGCGTGCGTGCGTGCGTGCGTGCGCGCGCGCGCGTGTGTGTGTGTGTGTGTGTGTGTGTGTGTGTGTGTGTGTGTGTGTGAGAGAGGAGAGAGAGAGAGAGAGGGAGAGAGAGACAGAGAAAGAATGCGTGCGAACTTGTGTGTGTGTAAGTGTGTGTGTGTAAGAGAGAACTCAGAACTCAGAATTTTAATGTACGTCGGCCTTTGGCCACAATACATGGAGGTACCAAATGGAAATGGGAGTGGTGGGGCTGGGGAAGGGAGTCAAGGAGATGGGGACGAGCAAGGAATGAGGAGGGGGGGGGGGGGGGGGGGGGGGGGGGGGGGTGAAGGGAGGAGGTGAAAAAGATAAATATCTTCCACAGTTTCACATTCCACAATCTTGACAGTCTCTTCTAAACATAAATGTGTAGTAGAAATTCTAAATGAACGTATCTTAGCAAACAAAGCTACGCTACATGAGTGAATGATGAAGATCTATATATCATGAAGCACAAATAAAGTATCAAAGTTATCGAGCCGTAATAATCAGCCAGTCATTTCCGTCTAAATAAACCTTATTTCTTTTGTTATCGCATGGAACACATATCTTAAAAACATTGTGCCTATGATTCATACTCGTTGCTTTCAACAGAACATTTACAGGCACTTTCATTGATTCTTTTAGAATTTAGCTCGAAGGTCTATATACAGGCAACAATCAAATAAGAAATGATGCTCATTTTCAACTTGACCCTCACAAATAAACAATTTTTATCTTCGACAGATTCACTGTCCCGATGCACATTTTATTCAGAGGAAGCACGTTAAATCTTAACTGAGAAATGGCTACACGAAAACAATAGATATCCATGTCACAAACATACCTTTCTTTTTCAAAAACAGTTTTAAATGCTCTGTAAGTGCTATATCTATCCCGATCTCTGATAGTTGCGTTCCACTCTTGAATAAAGAGATCGACAATTCTTTGTTTAAACAAATTCAAAAACTGTTTAACATCACCAACTCCTTGTTGCAACCAAACAATATTGAATCCCGTTTCACACAAAGTTTCTCTTACCTTTGAAACCCAACAGTTTTTGCCAGCTCTGTCTAATTCAAGCAACATCATGTAGCTTTATGTGGCAGTCTTTTCAGCATCCATATGCAACAATTTAAACCAAAATCTTAAACATGCAACGCAAGAATTAACATACAGAGCGTATCTTCCCAGATCTCCATATACCATCTTATTAGGAGTTCTACTTGGAACACCCATAAACCTTTTACATGCCATTAAATGTACTTTTTCTATATGATCCAGTCTATTTAACCCCACACTTCTGATGAGTATAATAGTATTGGCTGAATCTTTACATAAAAAATTTTTAAAAAAGGTAATTGAACTCATTTCCTTATACTTTTGGAAAACCTGCACAGCTGTAAACGGCTTTCTTTCCTTTTGTTGCCAAATGCATTGTGCCTTTTCTAGCACTAATCATAGTTGTGAAATTAAACCTAAATAAAAATAACTATTTACCACCTCTAGTCTTGTACCATCATAGAACCATTTTTCATGCTTTCCCAGGAATCCCCCTTTTCTGAATCCCATAACTTTTGATTTTTCGATATTTACATATAACTTCATGTTATTGCAACATGTGTGTAAAATATTCAGTGATTCTGTAGACCAGTTGGGGAGTTGACAGCAGTACAACATCATCTGCGAACATAATATAAATAACTCCATAATACCCGGTAACAGCTGCACACCATGTTTACCCTTTTCTTCTATGTGAGTTGCCAACTGGTTAATAAACATTGAAAATAATGTGGGGCTCAAAACACATCCTTGTCTTATCCTATTGGGCAATCAAACATTTCAGAAAATTCATGATTTGATCGAACACACGACAATAATGAATTGTACATTGCTTTGAGAGACGCAAAAAATTTCCCTTTCACATTTTGTTTTTTTATACATTCCAAAAGTTTGTGATGACGCACAGAGTCGAAAGCCTTTCTAAAATCAACGAAAGCAACATATAGTTTTGTACCTTTCTTATTCATACATTTCTCGTTTAGCAGCATGCACTGTAAAATATGATCAACAGTAGAGTGGTTTCTTCGAAATCTGACTGATTTTCTGAAATAAAGTTATTGTTTTCTAGCATGTGTACAGTCTTGTGTTTAATTTGATGTATAACACTTAGATATGATGCTCAGCAAAGAAACTCCTCTATAATTATCAGGATCATCGGGGTTGCCTTTCTTAAATACTGGTATGATAATAGATTTCGTCACTCACGAGTTATAAACTCCTTATCAAAAACGGTATTAAACAGTTTTGTCAGAAATTTATGTACAGTGGACCTCCAGATTTTAACATTTCTGCGGAAACATCGTCTATTCCGCTAGCTTTATTTTTCTTGAGTTTAAAAATAGCTTGAATGACTTCATCCTCTGAAATAACTGATCAGAACATGGTCCGATTCTTCGGACAGATCGATTTCAATATCAAACTGCTCATCGTATTCTCCGCCGCTGCTCTGAAAAACACTCTTGAAATGCTTGAACCAGTCATCTATGCTGATATTGCTATCATTTTTATCATTCTGCCAGCATCCCATTTTCCTTAAATGTCTCCAAAATTGCGACGAGTTGCCAGTTTCATTTGCTAACATATCTGCTTGCTGTTTTCTAAACGCTTGTCTTTTCACTTTTAGTAAGTATCTGTAGCTCTTCCTTGCTTTTACGTACGGTATTCTGTCTTTTCCTTTTCGAGTTCTTCTGAAATAGTTTAATTTACTCCTACTTTCCTTTTTGCTGCCTGACACTTCATCAAACCATTTTGACCTTTTATTTCCATTGACCGTGAACGATTTTAACATGCATTGACTGGCATCTTTTAAACACTTCACAAAATTATCAAGAGCGCAGTCTATGTCTATATCCAAGGTTTGCATAGCCAGCATTAGTCGGTTTTGAATATCATAAGATTCTAACAGTTTTATAAAATCGCCCTCGTATTTTTCATTCCAAATAATTTTTTCTGAAATTATACGGTGATTTGGTTTGGAATTTTCAATATTCTCATGAATGTTATCATCCCTCTTCATCTTCACAACCACTGGGAGATGGTCAGATTCAGTTAGGCTTTCAACATCTAGAGATACAATATTGACGGACGAAAGTAAGTCGTAGGATACAATAAAATAATCGACCGTACTTACTCCAGAAGATCCAATATACGTGCAGCTATCGTCAAAGTCTCTCTGGTCGAGTCCATTTAAAATGATACATTCAAACATGTTACATAACTCAATTAATTGCTCTCCAAAAGAGTTCTTTGTTTATCTTGAGACCGCCTTGGGAAACTGTTATTATCTGGAAAATCTGTCTCATCAAAGTCAGTGTCATCACCATGAAAATTGTAATTTTGGGATGAAGTTCTTGCATTAAAATCTCCAGTTACAAACATAACAAAGTCACCACTAATTCATGCAAATCAATTATACATTCCTCTAACAATTCCATGCCATATCCATCCTGTTGAAATTTCCAGTATGGTGAATCATTCGGGGGTATATAAGAACATATTAACATGATATCTTTTTTCTGTAGAAAACAAGTCCTTCTTTAGCTTCACAGCAACAGTGTTTTTGACTTTCACTTCAATCCGTTCAACATAATCAGCAAAACATTTCTTGATCATAACAATAACACCTCCCGAGTATCTCCCTTGGTGGGACAATTTTTGAGCTTTGGATGTGAATATAATAAAGTCCTTGAAAAGAGATGATTCAAAGTCAGTAGCTATGAAAGTCTCAGTTAGGCAGACGAAATCATGGGAAATGATGAAATTAATGAAATGGGAGTTGTCCAATTTTTGTAAAAGCCCATTAACATTGTAATTTAGGAATTTAACTTCTGTGTTATCTACATACTTACAAACGAGGTTGTGCTGGGACTTAATAGTTCACCATGTGTTCGATTTGCAGCACCTGTGACATATGTCCCCCAGTCTTTAATGATTGCTTAACTGGTATTGTGGCCTGGCGAATCCCTATTTTTGAGCACCTGATCTTTCTGCACCGACTTTGGTCTTTGGTCTAGCCGCGAAGGCCTGTCTTTGATTTTTGTCTGGTCACCTGACTGAACTTTTCTAAAAGAATCCACAATACTACTTTGGCTGTTGGATCTCTCTAGAGTCGTTTCGCTAGTATTGCTGCCTACTCTTGAGGCAGAAGCATTGCGTTTTGAACGTACATCACGAGCTGGAGGTTGTATCTGTTTGTCTTTGCTCGTTACGTCGTTGACTACATTATCAACGGGTCTGCTGTTTTGCTTATCAGGTGGTATGTCGGTAGTCATATCTTGTCCGAGCATATTCTCGTGGCCTCTAATGTCAATCACGTCTTGCCTAACATTGTCTGTGTCCACATCCGGTTGGCGAACAATTTGCGCAAAATTATCCATTGTATTTCTTCCCCTTAGTGCGTCATCCTGCGTCGGGCAATGGCTGCGCACCTCTTTTTCAGCTGCCAACTCTTTGGAGTCATGTCCAGCATCCATATCAGTCTGTGTCATCGTCAGTTTTGTCGCTAGTTTCTGTAATATTCCTGTCAATACTAATATCGCCAAGACTACGTCGCGTTTCCGTCACCCTGACACTGTCCTGGCCAGTCAGCGTTTCCTGAATGTTGTCTTCAGTAATGTGAATCACGTCTGTGGGCCTGTTTTCCACACACATTTGAGTCTGTTGAAACTTTGTTCCTCACAGACGTCAGCTGACTTTTGCCATCACTGGACCCCTCTTCACACAGTTCTGATGAAGTCGGCCTTGAAGTTTCAGACCTTTTGGAGTAGTCTTTCACCATAACAGTCTTTTGTGTTCTAAAATTTGGCGTTCATGTCGTGGTCTATACTGTTTTGCAACATCACTGTAGGACCGTGTTCCTGGAACAACTGGTATAGAGGTATGTGTATCTGGATTCCGGAGTCGAGAGTTCTTCTCTCCTCTCGGACTGCCACTCCATCTGTTGCCGGAACGTCTGATGCCTGAGCGGCGTTCCTTGACGTCATTGTTCTCGTAGGAATCTTGCTGATTAAGCGAAGACTTGAACTGTTGTGTGTGCCTTCGCTGTTTCTGCTGTAGCCATTTCTGTTGCTGTTCTGCATGAGGGGACAGTCTTCCTCAGTTCCTCTGGAAACAGAAGTATGGCGCCATTCATGTCTGACGTCCATAGAGGAAGCATCTTGCCGTCTGTCCTTAACATACAGTTTGCCGTTGTGATGTAGGCGATCTTGCCGAGTCCGCGATGGAACTCTACCATTTCCCTTTGCCTCGTCGTCAGGTCGGAGGCCACTCGTATGCCCCTTCCTCTCAGGTTGTCTTGAGGTCTTTATCACCAAGCACCGCCATCTTGTCCGACCACCGACAAAACTGGACAAGAATGGGCCGGGGATCACTACTGTGTGGACGAGGCCTGCCAACACGGAAGGCTCTGACAATATCATCTTGCCGCCAGACAGGCGAACGCGCATGTTCGTTAAACACATTGATTACTGTTTGTGAAGTTAGGTATTCATCCTCCCAGTCTGTTTCTTTGACATTGATAAATCGCACATTGCATGCCTTTGCGTCCTGTTCGGCGGATTCCTGCTTTCTTTCTAGATGCTCTAGTCTGTCCCAAAAAGTTGGCACTGTCTTCTTTCAGTTCACTGCTGTCTTCAGCACTTTTGACAACGGTATCTTTCAGTTTATTAACTTCTGTAAGAAAGCGTCCAATAGTATTCTCGAGAGAACAAAATCTGTCATCAATATTTGACTTTATAGTTGCTGAATGCATGAGTAAGCCATGCTGCATCTGTGTCAAACGCCAATCGATCAATTGCAGTAAATTGGCTTGGGGAGGAACAGGGGAACCTTCGGACATCTTTTTCAGGCGCCTGTGATGTAACCTGATGCACCAGACTGACTTTCACTTACTGGTACACGTGCACCGCTCGTTCAAATCAAAGACCAAGAGTTCAGATAAACGACACAACGAAACGCGGTGACTGAGCACGTGCAATCCGACACTTGCGATCCTGTTGGGTGGGCGTGGAACTGTGTGAACCATGAACGACGTTAACATCGGAAAAAATATGGTCTCTTCCCTTTACATTTGTAATTAAGAAAATGATAATTACGAGACATCCACTGACCTTTTCGTTCATCTAATTACACATTCTAATGCACAGATACTTCATGCACAACTCCACCAAAATCCGACGATCACAATCTTCGATCGACACAATTCACTGTCGTTAGGAGAGCGTTCTTCGTACGTCTGTCACTTGATCAACCTCCACAGTCAGACCCTGTGTAAGAGAGAGAGAGAGAGAGGAGAGAGAGGAGAGAGAGAGAGGAGAGAGAGAGAGAGAGAGAGAGAGAGATGGGATGGAGCAGTGGATTCCTCGATAGTTATGTGTGGATGGGGGGGGGGGGGAGAGAGAGAGAGAGAGGAGAGAGAGAGAGAGAGAGAGAGAGATGGAGAGAGAGAGAGAGAGAGAGGAGAGAGAGAGAGAGAGAAGAGAGATGCGATGGAGCAGCGGATTCCTCGATAGTTATGTGTGGATGGGGGGGGGGGGGGGGGGGGGAGAGTGAGAGAGAAAGAGATGGGATGGAGCAGTGGATTCCTCGTAGTTATGTGTGGATGGGGAGAGAGAGAGGAGAGAGAGGAGAGAGAGAGAGAGAGAGAGAGAGATAGAGAGAGAGGAGAGAGAGAGAAGAAGGAGAGAGGGAGAGGAGAGAGAGGAGAGGAGAGGAGAGATGGGATGGAGCAGTGGATTCCTCGATAGTTATGTGTGGATGGGGGGAGAGAGAGAGAGAGAGAGAGAAGAGAGGAAGAGGAGAGAGAGAGAGGGAGGGGAGAGAGGAGAGAGAGAGAGAGAGAGAGAGAGAGAGAGATGGGATGGAGCAGTGGATTCCTCGATAGTTATGTGTGGATGGGGGAGAGAGAGAGATATATATATAGAGAGAGAGAGATGGGATGGAGCAGTGGATTCCTCGATAGTTATGTGTGGATGGGTGGGGGGGGGGGGGGGGAGAGAGGAGAGAGAGAGAGAGGAGAGAGATGAGAGAGGAGAGAGAGACGAGAGAGAGAGAGAGAGAGGGGAGAGAGATGGGATGGAGCAGTGGATTCCTCGTAGTTATGTGTGGATGGGGGAGAGAGAGAGATAGAGAAAGAGAATGCGAATGCGAATGCGAATGCGAATGTTTATTCAGATTTTAGGCCTAGGCCCTACCTGAAGGGGATGGTCGTTCACCGACTCATATAATACATACATATAATATAATATATATATATATACATACATATCATGGAATTTAGGGCACTGGTCATTAAAGCATTTGTCATGTACTAAACAAAAATAAAGTAAAGCAAAACAAAGCAAAACAGAGAAAAAAAATGTCATTGGTCTGTGGTCCATCAATAGCACTTTTTTATGTTGAAGCAATACACAAACGTTTTAAAGCTTTATAAGTGAATAGTGCTACATTAGATAATACACACTCATTTCTACATGCCATAAGTAGATTAAACCTGAACTGACATGGGTCATTATAAAACTTGGGCTGAATATATTCTTATCCTCAAATCATGAGAACAGGGCAACACAGAATAATATGAATGGCATCTTCCTTAGAAACATGACACAAGCGACACATAACTTCATCTGCTTTTCACTGTATCTAAATCGGTGGCTGGCTATATCTGACACACCAAATCTTAGTTTTGTTAGAGCACTTTTAACATATCTATTCATAGCAATGTCAACATACGGTTCCACAAGATGTGTTGTCTTAAATGCCCTATATTCAGCAAATCGGTCGCTGGTGTGCATGTGACTATGCCAGTCTTGCCCCTACAATCAATGATCTTTGTTTAAAGCATTTAATAAAGGCTACAATATTTTCGACACCTTGGTTATCCCATACAAAAGCAAAACCATTA
>CM031615.1:44552032-44574532 GCA_018398815.1 Conus ventricosus | reverse complement strand
AGCGTTTTAATCAAAATGAGAAATAATGGACATGAACGTGACTGGCATGTACTGGAAACGCTCATTCTCTGACTTATCGTGCCTACTGTTGAGGACTGGCAGAAAAAACAACAACGGTTTGGTCGGCTGACATATGCTAATGGATATTGAACAGATGGTAAGCTATAGATAAGCGATCATTATCCTGATTAAACAACTACCTCTGCTTCAGTTAAAACGACCTCTTCATTCATGTTTTCCTTCAAAGAAACAAGGACATGATAGGTCTTTTCCATGCGAAATTCTTGTCCACGTTAAGATAGTGTCCAGTTGTGGAAACTCATGTGTGTGTGTGTGCGAGAGAGAGAGAGAGAGAGAGAGAGAGGAGAGAGAGGAGAGAGAGGGAGTGAGAAGAGATGAGGAGAGAGAGAGAGAGAGAGAGAGAGAGAGAAGGGTGTGTGTGGACGGAACAAGCTAGAGAGAAAAAAAAAAAAAAGAGAGAGAGAGAGAGGAGAGAGGAGAGATGAGAGGAGAGAGAGGAGAGAGAGAGAGAGAGAGAGAGAGAGAGAGAGAAGGGGATGGGGGTGGGGTGGACGGAACAAGCTAGAAGAGAGAGAGACAGAGAGAGAGAGATGAGATGGAGAGAGAGTGGAGAGAAGGAGAGGAGAGAGAGAGAGGGATGGGGGTGGGGGTGGACGGAACAAGCTAATCACGAACATGACGGTGGGTACATGATGGATGTTGTCTTTGGTCTCACGATCATTTGGGATATCAGCCAATGGTCTGGCCTGTATTTTTCTCGTTTGTGCTCCCATGCGTGAAAACAGTGCCACACAAGTTTTGCCACCAGTTATCTCTCTTTCACGAGAAATAACTGGCGACATACGTGGTAGGTATGGATCGTTGATTTCTTTGTTTTCAATTGGTTATCATTTTTTGACAGATCCAGACGCATCTCAGTTCTAAATCAAATCTGCACATAATTTAAAAGGTATTTTAGATTCTTAAGGACATATATGTATAGGAGATCACATGGTACCCAAAGAAATTCTGAAGCAAAAAATTGCTCTCACAACTGCCTGCTCGCCCCTTTACCCAAATCCATTTCGTAGACTTCAGACGATCTTTCCGTAGAAAAGCGACAGAAAACATCAGCAGGAACGATCGTGCCATTGAAATTTGTGGCATATGTCATCAGACAGAAATCTTCTATTGTTTTTATATAGTTGTGTTACAGCCGAACATAACAGAGATGAGAGAACCCTCCCAGCCACCACCCGTGTCTCCCCAGGACAAACAGGGAGAAACAAACTGAAGTGTACGCTTCTTGCTGACAATTGATCATTACCGCCTAAATGCTACTTAAACTAATTCTTGCATCTGTGTTTTCATTGTGCTGGCTGTGCTCTGATTCAAGATGATTGTTTTCTTTGTGAAGTGGCTTTACAGTTTTGCTCATTCTTGGAGTTTCTCTCCACTATACAATCATACACACAGAAGATTGGATGAAAGCCTGCCCTTGCCGCCCCCTGTCCCCACCCCATGTTTTGCCACCCACTCCCCTCCTATCACCTACCACCCCTCCTTCCCCTTCTCCACAAACTAAAACATTCTCTAGGAACAAACTTTAAATTCGCCTTATGAAAAATTTAGGAAAAGGAATGAGTACACGGCTATTCTAAATCATCACAGATGCTCATCAGATGGCCATGGCTTATTCAGGGCAGTGCAAAATGCAAAGAGTTGAACGACAATGCCTCTTTGATTTGGGGAGGTCTTCTCGAGTTTGCAATGATGCATTTAGGTTTGTTGTCGTTGTTTAAATAAGGAAGCAACCATCCAACCGTCAACAAACAAAACAAACCAACATAAACACACACTCAAGGGGGCAGAACCCAAAACAAATTTGACCATAAATCGCACACAACGCTGCAAGCTAAACCGTTTCACAGTAAGGCGCTGAAATAGTGAAAAGAACAGGCACGCAAAGAATTTTCAAAGACAAGAAGACTGGATTTTTTTCTTTTGTTTTGGTGTTTTGTGAAACCTTTTGAAGATTTATACGAACAAGACATTTGTTAAAAGACAGATGGACAGAGAAATGTAACAATTCGATGCAAATAATCTGTTAGCAAAGGAGATCTGCCGAGTGAAAACCAAGTATTACGGGGTTCAATAATTTGAAGTTATTTCGATTTTTCAATATATAATCAAGCTATTGCCGTCTTACCATCTAAACAAGAGTGTTTCAACATATCAGAAGTCTTCTTTGAACTATAGCTCAGTTGGTTAAAGGCAGGACTTGTGATCGCAGGTTTCAATCTCCGCTGGGCCGTTTCAATACAAGTCCATTTTTTCCACGGTGGTAACTTTGGTTCTGACTCTCCAAAGAGAATATGAACTGGAAATTCCGTGTGTGAACGCATGCAAATTATATTGCGCACATGTGAAATTCCGTCACCAACTTTCGGAAGAGACCGGCCGGTTTCGCCGTTGGCTTAGAATACACATACGCATGCTGCGTGATAAATCGAAGGGATGAGTGAAAAAAGTGAGTGACTAATACTTCGACAGGACGACATTGGAAACAAAGGATTGGCGCCAGCAAACAGCTCTTTAGCGGCTCCACCAAGGTAGGCAGTCAGTTGTGTAAAAGAGAACGTGGATTATAAAATGCTTAGAGCTTAGACTAATTGAGAAAAGACGCTGTATAAGAACTACTAACAACAAGAAAAAACAACAACGCAACAACAACAAGATTCATATTAAAATGATAATACAATAGCAATGATGATAAATCCATCATAATAGTAGTAGTAATGATGATTATCATCATCATCATTATTATTATTTATTATTATATTATTATTATTATTATTATTATTATTTTTATTATTATTATTAATATTATCATTATCATCATTATTATTATTTTTATCATTCTTCTTCATAACTTAAGGAAACATGACAACATTCGATATATTCTGTACTACTTTTAATGTTAAAAAATTAATTAACTTTACCAGCCAAGTCGTCCAACAGTTGACGACAGGATTTCTCTCCCTTGAGGCGAGTCGTCCAAGTCCGGATGACGGACAGACAGCAGTGCATTCTGCCGTGTCGTCCACAATCAGACGACGGGAACATAAAAAATTCCTACACTTTCCATGAAATGGTCCAAGGGAAATAAGCTCTGTAACTAGTCTTGGGGATGTTGGAACGAGTTGTCGACCATACTTTCAGCGGCCTATTGTGAACTTGGCTGACCCCAGGAGCTTTGAAACAAAGAAACTGGCGGCACCGCCACGCGGCGCGCGGCTTGTATTTCCTGTGCCAGAAAAAATGTCGGTCAGGCAAAGGGGTGGTAGCAATTTCTCGCTCAATGAAGCGCTTGAAATCGTATTACAAAGTGGATCTGGTGATGAGGGGAGTTGAGTGTTTGTTCTTTCCTGTGACACCTAACACAAGACCGTCAGTTGCTGTAGAGCTACCGTAAAAATAAATTAAAAAGTGGCCAAATATGTGCGTCGGCAGGGAATGAGCGCTGTGCGCGAGCGTGAGGCAGCAGGGAATCGTGCCGTCGTGCCGCTCTCGGCTGGAAAAGTGTGACTGTGAAAAAAAGCATCGTGCACATATTGCTGTACTCTCATTCAACACAGAAGAAACTGACATTTAAAACTGTAAAGTGGCAAAAAATAGTAAAGTTTAGAACTATATTCATTTGACTCATCGTGTTTCTAAGGCTAGTATTCAGGTTGTCAAACCAGAAGATATGACTAACTCTGCCCAAAGAGGTGTATTTGGGGCGCTCCCCTCCCCGTTCCCGCTCCCAAACAAGAGCTGGACGACATAATTATCAAGAACCATTTTATATACAGTTCTTTTAAATGATGGACCAACCACATTTTGAATGCACACGCTTTTGCACCTTCGGGTGTACGGTCGGGCTTATTTGATAGTGAACATTTGTTAACCTGAACTACTTACAGGGCACGATGCTCTTGAAACGGTTCTTGTAGTAGTTCTCCTGCCTCTGTGCATTGGTCAAAGGGTATTGTCTCCGCCCAGCCATGAACTGAAACAAACCATGTCAAAAAAAAGCGTTATGCCCTCAATACGTAACATTTTTATTTGCAACGGGGTGAAAGATGAATGGTTTAATTGAACAAAAATGTTTGTGCGAAAGAGCGTGGAAGGGATGGCGTGTTCGTTATACGTTTTCAATTTATATCAAAAACTTAGAAAAAGATCAACAGCAAGAATAATCAGTTGCCCATACCTTAAACTCGTCAGCGATCGTGCCGTCTTTGAGATTGTCCACGATCACCTTCTGCAGCTGGTCAACGCGTACTGAGTTGGTGTAGGAAGGGTCATTGTGGTAGGTGGGCCTCCCCGCTCCACAGAAAGTCCAGTTCTTCGTCATCGGTCATTGGCTCTGACATGGGTCTGTGCACATCCTTAGATGTTCCGTTCTGGTGCGGTGACGGAGCTGTTGGCAGTGACGTGGAATTTGAGGCAGGATGCTGTTGCGCAGCGGGGACATTCGCGACATTCTCATAAATACCTGTCGAGGTTGGCTTGGGTTTGAATGCAGGCTTTGAGACTGCTTTCACTTGGGCTTTTGGTTTAGCATCTTTCATATCTGCAAAGGAAATCCTAATTCATTGTGTTTTTATATTTTGTGATGTGGATAATGTATTTTTTAAAACCATAAGACAACTACAAAACAACCCAGGAACGGTAGATCTGATTACATTCCTAACATTTTTTTTTCAAACATATGAAATATATCCACATAAACATAGCTGTCTAATAATCTCCAGTCTACGTGTGTGTGTTTGGGCTTCATTTTCATAGAACAAAAAGTATTAAGGGATTGTCAGGTGTGGGGAGAAAGCAGAAAACAGGGCGTGTCTATTAATGGGGAACGTAGTGGGGAAATGGAACTGTGAACAAGGGATTTGGCTATTTCAGTCCAAATAGATAGATTCGACGTCTTCCTTGAAGTCTGAACAATTTTTTTTTTATCTTGTAAGACGAATTACATACGGTTGACTTATCATGCAATTGATGAAAATACGATATTGAGTCGAATTTTTAAAAATTTTATTCACCGTACAAGCATTTGATTTTGCACCATTTTTCAAAATCATTAAGCTGAAAAAAGAAAGTTATGCTCTTGATTAGTCGAAAGCAGTTAAGAAGAATGGTATATTTCTGCTTCATAATGAAGATGAGAAAATGTATTTCCTTCTTTGGAAGTGGATATCCACCACTACGCACTATAGCGATGAAGTTTCGTTAACTACATTTATATGAAGCATACACATCTACTTCTTTCGAGTTTCCCAAATTTTTGCTCCTAGTGTTACTGTCTGTATGTCAGTTCGCCACAAGCAATGAACCACATGACTTATTGCATGAATCACATGACTTTTGACATAACCTTTTGCCATAGTGTGTGTGTGTGTGTGTGTGTGTGTGTGTGTGTGTGTGTGTGTGTGTGTGTGTGTGTGTGTGTGCTTGAATAGACACGTAAGTTTGTTTTGTAACACACACCGTCACTGAGAATGACCGGAGCAAAAGACAGAGGAGAGGAGCCGGAACGTTCCTGTTGTCCATGTTGACCACTGTTCTGTGCAGTGTTGGCTCTCTCTGACTCGAGCTCTCTTGATTTGGCAGCGTTTTTCCGTTTTCTGGAACGATATTTTACGCATACACTCGCATGCACGCTTAGGTATTGTCAGACGTCTACCGCATTTTATTATCAGAAACATGCAATTCTATTATGGAAAATATCAAGTCTAGTCGTGAAAATGTTAACAATAATTTAAAAATGAACGTGTTCCTTCATGATGATGAAACGTCTGTGTGTGTGTGTGTGTGTGTGTGTGTGTGTGTGTGTGTGTGTGCGTGTGTGTGTGTGTGTGTGTGGTGTGCGTGTGTGTGTGTGTGTGTGTGTGTGTGTGTGTGTGTTTGTAAGGTACGATGAGCACAATCCTATGTTGAAGAGATATTTCTTTTAAAACAGAAAAGGAGATACTTCCTGATTCTGGTGCATTGACCAAAACATGTAGTGTTCGACAACAGCTCTGCGGGCAAGTGGATCCTGGTTTTAATGGGACTACTTTGAAGCGGCATGGAGACGGTCTTTCTCAGAAGGATTGGTAAGGATAAGTTGAAGAAGTGGAGGGGGAGTGGAGGGGAGGGGGAGAAGTGTACTAGAAAGAGGAAGGGGATTGCATCCGTCTGGCTTAGCAACAAATCAGTTATTGTCGTTGATAAGGAGACTTTGTTGGTGGTGGTCTGGATTTATCAGAAATGAACTTACACCATTGAACATCACCAGCGTCTTTGGACAGTAGTGCTATGCCTCCTTTGGTAGTGACCTTATGGCAAACAAATATTGATTGTTCCTTATTGACTGCTGACGCGGGACTGCAATGGAACATACTGGGCGTGGCTGTGGAAGATCTTTGAGGAGTGTAAAAAAAAAACCCACCGGAACAGGCAACATTTTGTAAAAGACAATATTGTCATGAAAATCAAATGTAGTCCAAGGATAAGTCATAGCGCATTTTTGTCACGTTGAGTATGACTGATTTGTGTATTATTCTAGCACTGATGTATACTTACATTTTATAAGCAAGTTTTGTTAGTCATCAGTGAGCCTTCGTTTCGTTGAAACAAGTCTCCATCCATCTGATGATCAGCCAGACTTTTTACTGGGATTTATCTCACACATGTGATGTACATTTCCCTAACTTCACAGAGAAGCCACTTCTTGTGTGGGACCTAGAATCATGCAGTATCTTGTGTAATACTGGCATAACATAACATCTATACTGAACGGTCGTGAATTCGTATTTTAACTGAGAGAGAGAGAGAGAGAGAGAGAGAGAAGAGAGAGAGAGAGAGAGAGAGAGAGAGAGAGAGCAACGTCAATATGACGACAAACTAACCTCAACACGATAAAAATGATGACGATGATAACGATGACAACGACAACTGCAGCCACGGCGCCAACGATCACGGGAATGTTGTCATCGCCTTTAGCGTCTGTGAGCACATCAGATTGGCATTGCATGGGTGAAAGAATAGATGAGTGATGTCTGGAGAAGGGCAGACGGGATAACACGTAAGCAGGCAGGTAAGCGAGGGCTTGTTTGTACATGTATGTGCGCATGTGCAGAAACGCATCGATTCGTATTTGATGGGGAGGTGTCGGTGAGGATGAGGGAAGGGGAAGGGGGTGGAGTGGGGGTGCTGTAGGTCGGACATCTATGGTGGGTAAAGAGAAAGGAGGGGGGGGGGGGAGGTTCCAAGAATTCTGTCTGGGTGTCTTTAAACTGAAGACGAATGGCAGTAAAAACTGACGACCAAATGGAAGGGAATGAATATGATGAGAGTGTTGCAAAGAGGTGGCGGGAGGGGTGGGGGGTGGGGGGAATCATACGTCGGACAACTCCCCCCACTATAAACCCCTTCCCTCTCTCCACACGAAAGTGCAACAACCGACTCTTGTTAAAAGAGCTGAGACGCGATCTTTTCTGCTACTCTCTTCGTTCTTTTTTCCCCCTTCACATGGTTTGTGCTAGTCTCATGTGATGTGTAGGTCCGTTCACTGAGTACAACTGCATATAAAGTCCGGTCAGGCAGTAACTTGTCCTTAAGAGCATCAAGCCTGTAGGACATACGTTTCGCCCATTCAGCTATGTGAAAATGACGAATCTAGATTCCATGTGGTCTAGTTTTCAGTACAGTTCTAGACATCTTCGGTCTGGAAGCTGGGAGAGAAACGCTTTGATAGAATGTGTATTGCGCCCCTTCTCTCACTCTCTCAATCTCATGGCTCCCAAAGCATGTCACAATGTCATAATCGTCAGGTAACAGAACGGACAACAGTATGCACACTGGCATTTCTACTCTACTGATACCACATGCTGTGTGGACGGTTACTATGGAGACATGTGTGACACGTTGTGCCCAACGCCAAAGTGTCAGCGGTGTCATCAGGACACAGGAGAATGTGAACAGTGTACACTGAACAGTCATCTGCAGCTCCCAGACTGCACAGGTAAGCCTGTTTACTTATTCTAATGTGTGTGTGTGTGTCTGTCTGTGTGGTGTGTGTGTGTGTGTGTGTGTGTGTGTGTGTGTGTGCGTGCGTGCGTGCGTGCGTGCGTGCGTGCGTGCGTGCGTGCGTGCGTCCGTGCGTGCGTGCGTGCGTGCGTGCGCGCGTGTGTGTGTGTGTGTGTGTGTGTGTGGTGTGTGTGTGTGTGTGTGTGTGTGTGTGTGTGTGTGTGTGTATTGACCCACCTACACACACACACACACACACACACACACACATACAAGCACACACAGCCCTTTCTGTGTCCAGAGGATAGGTGATACGGACATAGCATGTAGTTCTTATGTAGAAGTTTCGGCTCCTTTATGCCATCCAAAGAGAGTGAGAGAAGGGGGCGCAGAACACATGCTCATTTATGCTGGCTCTAAGTCTACACAATCATTTCAGTCAGTAGAAAGCATAGCAGTCGTGGGTATTGAATCAGGAGAAGAGTCATTGAACAATGCGAAGTGACACAGGAGCAGAGCAGTGTCAAGGGGTGGTCGCCTTCTGAAGAAGTGATTGCTCACGGTGGACTGTCGATGCTGGGACTATGACAGGATGATACCGAGTATGACTGTGTGCAGGGAAGTCAGAATGTGCTGTGTAAGAGCAGTCTACAAAGAAGACGAGAAGAAGAGAACAAACAGAATCCTCTACTTTGAAAACTACTGACGAACCTCTCCAGTGAATCAATTTTATATGAAATGGACACATCGTTAAAATTTGTCCGTATCTTTGGGGTTTTTTTGGGCATAAAGATCGTTACCATTGATACAAGTATGGCCTTCGTTGGCCAGGGTTATCAGTCATTTACTAAAACAATATGGCAAAAAATATACATAAGCTGAGGAAATTCCTAAAATCTCCTTATTCGCACTTTTCAAATGAATGCGTGAAGGAACAGATTAAACTGAATTTCTTCAATGTTGAGTTAATGTTCTTGTGACTGAAAGTTTTTTTGAAATATAACAGGCAAAATGATTTTGCCATGTAAACCAGCTTTGAGCACTGACATTAAAGAGAACTTAAGAACAGAACACTTCGCTTAAGCGAGTTTACAGTATAGTGTTACAGTATGGACAGAGAATGTATGGTGCGAAGAAGACGAAACAAACAAACAGACAAACCAACATCACAACACCACTTAAACTGTACAGACGAAGGGTAGTAATATCAATGTATGCACTTTACATAGTGCCACAGTCATGATCACACCGTCGACATGTTGTTTGTGAAAACACATGCAACATACGTCTCCGTGATTGCCGTCAGTGCAACATTAGAAACAGAAACAGTTTTCCTGACATCTGGATGTGGCTGTCGATGAGGTAAAATACCGTCGTCAAATCTGCTTATAACACATTACAAAGCAAGAAGTCGTCTGTGCACCTTAAAGTTATCCATTGTACCACTTAATTCCAAGACAGCTTCTAGCAAATGCGAAGCGTGGAGAAACCACAGTCAGGACACAAAGCCACAAACACAAAAGCATGGAGAAAACAATGTTAAAAGAAAATAAGCAATGTCATTTAAAAGACAGACTTGTCAAAGTATGAATACTCTGTCTGTCTGACATGATCTGTAAAATTTTGAAGTGGGTATTTGATACTGATATGACTTCTCACCACATGTTACCTTTACATTTATCTTGTTTCTTAAAAAAAAAGTGCACTAAACATCATCAGCTGGCAAAAAGAGTAAAAGGCAAAGAGAAAGGTTGGCATTTAGTTGATAAACTTTGTCATTAGCACGTCAACATTTATATCTGTACATGCTCCTGTTCCAACAAGGCTCACATAACCTGTGATTTTTGGCTTCATTAAGATATATCAGGATGATGTCACCATTGAGATAAAAATCAACTGACCGTTACATTTGCCAGTCTGACTGTCACAGCTCTGAGACTGACAGATGGAATCGCACCTGTCGCACGTGCCGGTGTTGGTTTTGTAGTATCCACTCCCACATTCTGTAAAAAAAAAAAAATAGGGATAGTACTCGTTGTGAGGGATGACATATTTAGACATGAACTATTTACCCCATATATCAAAAAACACAAAGATATATCGTACCTTGTTTCCGTGTGTATGTGTGGGTGTGTGGTGTGGGTATGTGATTTCTGTAAAATGAAGTTCACAGTTGTCAAAAAGTTTCTGTATAATTCAGGAAGAGACATTAAAATAGTATTTGTTTTGGGAAGGTCATGTGCACGATGTGTTACTTTCTGTATCTGCTTTCCTGGGGAAAGTAATATTGTAATTTAACTAATGCAACAGGCAGCAGCTCTTTTGTTCTCTATGGAGCTCAGGCTGGCTATTAGCAGGAGAAATGAGGATCAGTCTTATTTCAGATCATTTCCTTACTGTGCATGTGGCAGTGCTTTTCATCAGCAGGGAATCATAACCCAGTAGCGACCCTGACAAGCTCTGCTTAGAGCGAAACAGCTATTGTATGGTGGTCCTGCTGACCTCCACTTCGTAGGAACTTCAAAGCAGACAGAACACTGAGTATAGAAGAGAGATGACCTTTGACTTCTGCACATCGTGATGGAAGGCATAACTGGGAAGTTATTCAATCGTTTTATGATTTTTTTTTAAAAGATCAGAATTATTTTTCTATTTTTCAATTCACATGCACGTGCACGCGCACACACGTATACACACACACACGCACGGAAGCAAGCATGATAACGTTTATGCGTGCATGGTGTGTGTGTGTGTGTGTGTGTGTGTATGTGTGTGTGTGTGTGTGTGTGTGTGTGTGTGGTGTGTGTGTGTGTGTGTGTGTGTGTGTGCGTGCGTCTGCGTGCATGCGTGCGTGCGTGCGTGTGTGTGTGTGTGTGTGTGTGTGTGTGTGTGTGTGTGTTTATAGGTGTAGGTGTGTGTGTGTGTGTGTGTGTGTGTGTGTGTGTGTGTGTGTGTGTGTGTGTGTGTGTGTGTGTGTGTGTACATGCGCTAAGTGCTAAGTGGACTGACCTATACAAGGTGGAACCAGCAGGTGACTGTGCAACGTACATTGATCACATATTCCTGTGTCCTGATGACAGAATGGCCTCTCTCTGTGTCTGTCTGGCTCTCTCTCTCTCTCTCTCTCTCTCTCTCTCTCTCTCTCTCTCTCTCTCTCTCTCTCTCTCTCTCTCTCTGTGTCTGTGTTCCCCGCACTGATCCACCTGCTCATAGAATGGTGAATTAAATAAAGAGACCTGTACAGTTTGGAGACAGCAGATGACTGTTCAGTGTACACTGTTCACATTCCCCTGTGTCCCGATGACACTGCTGACAGTTTGGCGTTGGGCACATTGTGTCACACATGTCTCCATAGTAACCGTCCACACAGCCTGTAACATCAGTAGAATGAAATGTCAGTCTGTACACCTTTCTCTGTGCTGTAAACTGACAGCCACAAATTGTAAGATCCTTCGGAGATAATGCTGACTTTTGCCGGATTCTTGTCTAACAATTTGTTATTGTCAGTACGGGGTTAGTGGCTTGCGTTTTGGATTCGCTGGCTTCAAACAGGCTTTCTTATGATGAGTGCGATACTAACTGCTTTCTATGAAATGCCGATACTCAGGTTGCAGTGGACGGCCCTGGGTTTGGCTGTTTGTGCAGAATCCTGAATAACTGGCTCGAGAATGGTGCAGCCGAGATGGCAGAGAGAGAGAGAGAGAGAGAGAGAGAGAGAGAGAGAGAGAGAGAGAGAGAGAGAGAGAGAGAGAGAGTTGTAGACTATTGCCAAATATTTTGACTCACGTTTTCCGTAGTGAGACACTTTTTAAACGAAAGGGAAAGGAAAACATGCGTCAGTTTGTCCATAGCGTTTGAGGCCTGAACATAAAAAAATTCTCGTTGCTAAAACATGACCTGCCTGGACCACAGCTATTTATCGTTTGCTCAAAGCAAAGACACCTGCACAGGTAAAGGAGAGTACTAGAAGACCAGTCTGAACACCATTTAAAAGATGTATTAAAATACAGTAAACTGTCCGTCAGCAATGCCACTTTGTGTTTGATGTAATATGACTGAAAATGTTGACGTTAAACGGACAAAGTGGTGTTGCCACCGAAAATAGCTTTCTTTGCAGATACGTTATATGCAATTGAGTGCTAGTGAATAAGGACTATGCAACGAAAGACTTACGGATTTGTCTTTCACAGTGCACAATGGAAGCATGGCATTGAGAAATACAGAAACACTTGGGAGCAGCCCATGACCTATAAGGCTGATAGCAGAACTTTGAATGAACATTCAATTTTAAAGCATTGTGTTTCGTTGTGCATGATGGCAGTGTTGTGCAAACCAAGAAAAATACAAAACAAAAACAAACGAACACCTAAACCTGAAAAAACCCAGCGTATCTCATCTGAACAGGTGAAGGTAGGTTTAGTGTATGCTCTGTTCATGCATTGCCTGTGTCTTGATCACTCCCTTGACATTAGTTGTTCGATAAATCATGCCAGACATACTCCATAATTTCCGTCAGTGCAACATTAGAAACAGTTTTGCTGACATCTGGATGTGGCTATAAAGTAATATACAGTCGTCAATCTGCTTACAACAAACAAGCAAATATTGCAGGGCAAGAAGTATTCCTTAAACCTTAAAATCATCTTTTGTTCTTCTTAATTCCAAGACAGCTTCTAGCAAATGCGAAGCATGGAGAAACCACAGTCAGGACACAAAACCACAAACACAAAAGCGTGGAGAAAACATAGTGGTGGAAGAAAAATAAGCAACGTCATGTAAAAGAGAGATTTGTCAAGTATGAATGTCCTCTCTGTCTGACATGATCTGTAAAATTCTGAAGTGGATATTTGATACTGAGATGACTTCTCACCACATGTTACTTTTACATTTATATTGTTTCTTACATATAAAAAAGTTGCACTAAATATCATCAGCTGGCAGGAAGAATAAAAGGTAAAGAGACACAAATCTGGTAAATCAGGTCAGCATTTAGTTGATAAACTTTGTCATTAGCACTTCAACATTATTTCATATCTTCATATGCTCCTTTTTCCACAAAGCTCACATAACCTGTGATTTTTTGCTTCCTTAAGATACATCAGGATGATGTCATCATTAAGATAAAATCAACTGACCGTTACATTTGCCTGTCTGACTGTCACATCTCTGACAGTTGGAATCGCACTTGTCGCACGTGCTGGTGTTGGTTTTGTAGTATCCACTCTCACATTCTGTAAGAAATGGGGACAGTGCTCGTCGTGAGGAATGACATATTTAGACATGAACTATTTACTCCATATAACAATAAAGACAAACGTGTATTATACTTTGTTTCCTTCATTTCTATACAATAGAGTTTACATTGTCAAATAAAATTGGAAATGAAATGAGGCAGGGAACAGTAAACAATAAACAAGTGGGGTAACTTTTGCTCCCATAAGAAAACCTAACAGAGAGTAACTTTTATTCAAGACTGGCACAGCCTTTTAACTTGAATAAAGTAGGACAAATACAAAGACGAACAATCTAATAGTGGGTGAAAAAACAAGCGCAGGCCAACAACTCAAGTGTCTTCATAGTAGACTTAGCAAAATTTGGACTTAAGGAGGGATTGGGGGGGGGGGGGGGGGGGGGGGAGGAGGGGTTGCAGATGGAGAAACTGGGAACATGATATTAAGAAAATATATTAGATATGAAAACTCTTCACTAGCTGCATAAGGCAACCATCGCAATCCCTTTTGAAGGCAGATATATTTGTATTGCCTGCTCCGAGGCCTTTCGTCCGCTGGATCGGAACTCATCAGGGAGACACGGCTGGTTGTGTCTGCGCTCCCGGCGTCAAATAGAGGCACACCACAGTCCATAATACCGTGGTGTTCTCACCACCAAGGGTGCAAAAAAGAATCCAACAGCACCCCAAAGCAGCCAGTGAAGGGTATAGTCAATGAAACCAAACGAAAGTGTGGGTAGGAAAGAAGTTGCTGAAAAACCAAAGACATTATGCAAATAATATAAAATGTAGGGGACAATCTTTGAGCCTATGCCTAAGGATCCACCCAAGGATGCAAGGGAGATCAAGAGACAAACACGCAGACGGGCAGAAACAAATACAAATAACCTCGATTTAATCGAAACGAAATTGGAAATGGAATGAGGCAAGGAACAGTAAACAATAAACAGTAAACAAGTGGGGTAACTTTTGCCCATAAGAAAACCTAACAGAGAGTAACTTTTATTCAAGACTGGCACAGCCTTTTAAACTTGAATAAAGTAGGACAAATACAAAGACGAACAATCTAATAGTGGGTGAAAAAACAAGCGCAGGCCAACAACTCAAGTGTCTTCATAGTGGACTTAGCAAAATTTGGACTTGGGGGGAGGGGGGGGGGGGGGGGGGGGGCAACAACTCAACTGTCTTCATAGTAGACTTGGCAAAATTTGGTATTATGGACTGTGGTGTGTCTCTATTTGACGCCGGGAGCGCAGACACAACCAGCCGTGTCTCCGTGATGAGTTCCGATCCAGCGGACGAAAGGCCTCGGAGCAGGCAATACAAATATACTCAGAGGCAAAAAAAACGCGAAAAAATAGAGACAGTGCACGATTGTTCACATTGTGAACAGGACGTAAGCAATGTCGTTGGCACGTGCAACATTAGCAGTACGTGGTGTCTTGGCCGGTTGTAACCTCGTAACAGTGGGTGAATGTTGCCGGGTCAGCGTTTTTGGCACGAGGAGTGCATTTGCCATGTGGACTACCTACGCCACGTGCATCAATGTGAATTGCAACTCAATGTGGCCCCCATTGTGGGGCTATAAATTTCCAAACCCCAAAAAGTTCAAATCATCCCTTCCAGAGGCGCCAACATAATGCCGAGACTTTCTCGTCAAGATCGTTGCATAGCAATGGGGCAACTGCAGGCCGGGGTTCCAATGAGGCAGGTCGCTATCGCATTCGGAGTCCACATTTCCACCGTCTATCGCCTTCTGGACCGCTTTCAAGCAAGAAACACCACTGATGACAGACCGAGGAGCGGCAGACCGAAGGTCACCACAGCAGCCCAAGACCGCCATCTTCTTCGTCAGCATCGACGGGAGCCTTACCAAACCGCTGCCAACACAGCCAGGAACACCGTCGGCAACCATGGCAGGCCAATCAGCAACAGGACCGTGCGTCGCCGACTAAACACAGTTGGTCTCCAATGCAGGCGTCCAGCCCGGCGACCTATCCTGACACTCCAGCATCGCCAGAACCGTCTGCAGTGGGCACAGATCCACGTGCATTGGCGCCATCGGGACTGGGGCCGAGTCCTCTTCAGTGATGAAAGCCGGTTCTGCGTCGACCCAGGCGATGGCCGCATCCGGATCTGGAGAAGAGCGGGGGAACGCTTCACGGATGCCAACATCACCGAAAGGGACCCATGGGGTGGTGAAAGCATCATGATCTGGGGGGCTATCGGCATAAATCGCCGTATTGGGCCAGTCATCTTCCAGAATGTGGGTCCAGGACGTGGTAACGGGGTCACTGCTGTTCATTACATCGACCAAGTTCTGAGGCCCCACATCCTGCCGCATTTCCAGCAGCATCCACAGAACCTGTTTCAGCAGGACAACGCAAGGCCGCACACTTCCCGTGCTACGCAGAACTTCCTGAGGCAGAACAACATCAATCTGCTGCCCCACCCAGCCCGTTCTCCCGACCTTAACCCAATAGAGCATTTCTGGGATGCCCTTCAGAGGCAGTTCAACCAGCTCAACCCCAGACCCCAGACAGCAGCTCAGCTTGCTGTCGCTGTGGGCCAGGTGTGGTGGCAAGTCCCCCAGAGGCAGACCAACACTCTGGTGCGCTCGATGTACCGCAGGTGCACAGCTGTGATCAATGCTCGAGGTGGTCACACCAGATACTGACATTCTGCTGTTAACACAGGGTCAAGGTCAAGTTCATGTGACCTTATTTTCTACCAGAATGAACTTTGAAAGGACACTTTTGCGGTGTTCGATTGCTTTTGCTCACTTTCTATTACCAGTTCAAAGGAATCGGTAGCCAAATTACATCAACATTTCTATACAGTTTGTTTTCGCGTTTTTTATGCCTCTGAGTATATATCTGCCTTCAAAGGGGATTGCAATGGTTCCCTTATGCAGCTAGTGAAGAGTTTTCATATCTGTAATATATTTTCTTAATATCATGTTCCCAGTTTCTCCATCTTCAACCTCCTCCCCCCCCCCCCCCCCCCCCCCCCCCCCCCCCCCCCCCCCCCCCCATCCCTCCTTAAGTCCAAATTTTGCTAAGTCTACTATGAAGACACTTGAGTTGTTGGCCTGCGCTTGTTTTTTTCCCCCACTATTAGATTGTTCGTCTTTGTATTTGTCCTACTTTATTCAAGTTTACAAGGCTATGCCAGTCTTGAATAAAAGTTACTCTCTGTTAGGTTTTCTTATGGGAGCAAAAGTTACCCCATTTGTTTACTGTTTATTGTCAATAGTTTCTGTGTAATTCAGGAAGAGCCATTTTAGTAGCATTTGTTTTGGTAAGATCTTGTGCACGATGTGTTACTTTCTCTGTCTGTTTTCCTGAGAAAAGTAATATTGTAATTAACTAATGAAACATGCAGCAGTTTTGTTCGCTATGGAGCTCATGCTAGTGGTTTCGTCAGCAGGCAATCATAACCAAGTAGCAGCCCTGACAAACTCTTCTTAGCGCGAAACAGCTATTGTATGCTGGTCCTGCTGATCTCCACTTTGTAGGAGCTTCAAAGCGCACAGAACACTGAATGCAGAAGAGACACGACCTTTGACTATTGCATATCGTGATGGAAGGCATAACTGGGAAGTTGTTTAATCGTTTTATGATTTTTTGTTGTTGTTGCAGATCAGAATTATTTTTCTATTTTACAATTACACATGCACGTGCACACGCACACATGCACGCATAAATGCACAAGCAACGTAGGCATCCTTCAGTCTCGGAAGACTATGGAGTTGCGCTGTATGTGTCTATTCTGGTAGAGCGACGGGTGTGGCTGGCCAGTCCGATGCGGGAATGACAGTCCCTGTGGCAGAGGGCACAGATGAAGTCTGACGCTGGTCTGTCTGCCCCTGCAGCCTTTCTTCTCATTCTCTTTTCCCCGTGCTGCTGAGCGAGTGTCTCTTCGAACTTGGAGAGACCTTTCTGCACAGTCTGTCTCCAGGCTGACCGTTTGAGGGCTGTTGCTTCCCAGTTCACACGCACGCTTACAAGTAAGCAGAGAACGCGCTTGTTTCTGTGCGTGCATGTGTGTGTGTGTGTAAGTGTGTGTGTGTGTGTGTGTGTGTGTGTGTGTGTGTGTGTGTGTGTGTGTGTGTGTGTGTGTGTGTGTGTGTGTGTGTGTTGTACAGGAGCGACTCCTTTGTTTAACAATGCTATAACACAACAACAGCATAAGCTAAATAAGCTGACAAGATACAGTGCGGCTAAAACAATCTTCAGATTGGTCGTCTTCATTTGATGATAAGAATTGACTCTCTTCTTTACATTCACTTTGGTAAAACTGAAATTAAGATTAAGTCTTTGTTTTAATAACCGGCTTTTCGAAAAATGCAATACACAAAAGTACTGCCACTTTCCATTATTGTGCTGAAAACAATGTTCACATTCACAATTTTGATAGAGAAAAAAAGTGGGAAAAACTACGTTTCGCAAACTTATGAAAAACAAACTAAGTTTTCATAAATCATTTGTGGGGAAGAAGAAAAAACACAGAATAATGTGCTAAGCAGACTGACCTACAAACGGTGGAGCCAGCAGGTGACTGTTCAACGTACATTGATCACATCTCCCTGTGTCCTGATGACAGAATGGCCTCTCTGTCTGTCTGTCTGTCAGTCAGTCTGTCTGTCTCCCTCTCCCTATAAGCCTATATATATATATATATGTGTGTGTGTGTGTGTGTGTGTGTGTGTGTGTGTGTGTGTGTGTGTGTGTGTGTGTGTGTGTGTGTACCCACACCAATCAACCTGCTCACATTAAAAATAGTGAACTAAGCAGACTGACCTGTACAGGGTGGAGGCAGCAGATGACTGTTCAGTGTACACTGTTCACATTCCCCTGTGTCCTGATGACACCGCTGACAGTTTGATGTTGGGCACATTGTGTCACACATGTCTCCATAGTAACCGTTCACACAGCCTGTAACAGCAGAATGAGGTGCCAGCTTACACTTTTTTCTGTGCTGTGAACTGACAGTTGTGAATTGTGAGGTCGTCTGGACAGAATGCTGATGTATGCCGGTGTCTTGTCTAACCATGGTCAATATGGGGTTAGTAGCTTTTGTCCGGATACGTTGGCTTCGACCAGGCTGTCTTGTGATGATCTGATATTAATTGCTTGCTATGGGATGCCAGCACTGGGGTTGCACAGGACAAGGCTGGGTTTGGCTGTGTGTGCGAAATTGAGAATAACTGGTGCGAAATTGTACGGCTGAGTTGGTGTAGAAAATGAGGGGGAAGAAAACTTAGTCATTGTTGAATATTGCCAAACTTTTTAGTTTACGTTTTGCCAATTGAGACACCTTTCAAAAGGAAACGGAAACATGATTGGACTTGGAAGTGCTAAAAATGTGACCTTCATGAACCACCCCTATTTATCGTTTGGTTAGAATAAGTTGGTGAAGATGCCCACAAGTTAAGGACAATACTAAACGACCAGGCTGTGCGCCCTTCAAAAGATGGATTAAAAGAGAGGAAAGTGCCAGCCTGCAGTGTCACTTTGTGTTTGATTATCTTGACTGAAAATTTGATGTTTAAAAGACAAATCAGTATTGCCATGGAAACTAGCTTTGTTTGCATAGATGTCAAATAAAATTGAACGAGTAAGAACTATGCTATAGAATACCTTACAGATTTGTCTTTCACAGTGCACAGTGGAAGTGTGGCAATGAGAAATACTGAAACGCAAGGCACCACCCTGTGACCTTTAAGGTGGAAGAAGCAGTTTGAAAGCCAATCAGTTACAGTATTGTGTTAGGTTGTGCACGATGGAAATGTGGTGCAAAGCAAAAACAACAACAACAAACAAACAAAAACAAATGAACAACTATATCCAAAAGACGAATGCACCGTTTCTTCATCCGTACAGCTGAAGGTAGGTTCAGTGTACACTCAGTTCATGCATTGTCTCTGTCCTGATTTCTCCATCGCTGTTTGACAAAACATGCCGGACGAGCTTCGTAGTCGCCGTCAATGCAACGTAGGTGCTCATGTGTGGATACCGGTTATTTATGAGTTAAAATACACGTGGTAAAGTTATACGACAACAAACCAGTGGCACAATGCAAGAAAGAATCAGCCTTCAAATTGATCTTTGTACCAGTGAATTCCAAGACAGCTCAAAGCAGATGCACAACAATAGGATATCGACTGAATACAATAATATTGTACCAGAAACACAAGTGCATATGAAAAAAATCCAGTGTAACACACAGTTTGATGAAAGATAAGCAATGGAACCTTAAAACCCGTCAAAGTATGTCTGAACTCACTGTCAGTTATGATCTGTGACGTAATTGAGCGGGTGCTTATCCAGACTATTCTTCTGGTTCCATATTTGTCACACATTAGCTGCGGTTCAATAAAGGCGAAGAGGGTGGACGACATTAACACACACACAATACATCTTCATCACTTGGCACATAGATATAATTGAAACGTATATGACACACAAAAGTAGTGACTTAAGTTAGCGTTTGTTCATTATGAGTGTTGAAATATTTTTCTCCAACTGCTGCTACTCCCACAACATTCACCAAACATGTGCTTTTTGCCTTGCTTTAAAACTTCAATGTAGTGTCATTACAAAGCGTAGGGAACCGAACTCACCGTTACATCTGCCTGTTGGACTGTCACAGTTCTGTGACTGACATTGAGAACCGCACCTGGTGCACGTGTCACTGTTGTTTTTGTAATATCCGGAATTACATTCTGGAAAAAAGACATTGTGAGCAATGACACTGGTATGTAAACAATGTATCAAATATAATAACAAACACGTGCATTTTTCAAACTTTGTCTCATTGTGTTTGTGTAGAAGTAGGGTGAGGAGATTGTGTGTGTGTGTGTGTGTGTGTGTGTGTGTGTGTGTGTGTGTGTGTGTGTGTGTGTGTGATTGTGTGTGTGTGTGTGTGTGTGTGTGTGTGAGAGAGAGAGAGAGAGAGAGAGAGAGAGAGAGAGAGAGAGAGAGAGAGAGAGAGAGAGAGAGAGAGAGAGAGAGAGAGAGGAGAGATACTTAGGGGACATGGCTCCTAATGAAAGTGTTGCAAACAAATCTTTTCGTAGAAAAAAAAGGTGAAAACTAACCAGATACCCAACAACATACATAAGGAAATTTAGAAACTAGACATTAAACACTGCACAACGATTAATAACGACATACCATACTTCGAACAGTAAATGCCTTGCACAGGAAGTTATCAACATATGTTCTGGTCTTTTCGCTTGTGGATGCTTTAAGTAATAAAATTCGAAATAGAGAAGAATGTCCACAACATTTGTGATGAATTGATTGATTTCCGAGATCATTCAAAATATGACAACAGAACACAAAGATGATTTCATTTTCTTCCGCACTTCTCCGTAATGGTCAGATCAGGTCACATTTATTATGCTTCCAGGCATGCTGTTCATGGCGGTCACATGTACATTAGCTTCCAGTGAAGCAGGTACTACAAGGGGCACTCTGTTCATCATGTACGTCTGTCTCCTGAGTTGCCAGTATTGATGACAGTAACATTACATCTGTTTCCTGTGTTGCCAGTATTGAATGACAGTAACTTTACATCTGTTTCCTGTGTTGCCAGTATTGAATGACAGTAACTTTACATCTGTTTCCTGTATTGCCAGTATTGAATGACAGTAACTTTACATCTGTCTCCTGTGTTGCCAGTATTGAATCACAGGAACTTTACATCTGTCTCCTGTGTTGCCAGTATTGAATGACAGGAGCTTTACATCTGTCTCCTGTGTTGCCAGTATTGAATGACAGGAACTTTACATCTGTTTCCTGTGTTGCCAGTATTAAATTACAGGAACTTTACATCTGTTTCCTGTGTTGCCAGTATTGAATGACAGGAACTTTACATCTGTTTCCTGTGTTGCCAGAATTGAATGACAGGAACTTTACATCTGTCTCCTGTGTTGCCAGTATTGAATGACAGTAACTTTACATCTGTCTCCTGTGTTGCCAGTATTGAATGACAGGAACTTTACATCTGTTTCCTGTGTTGCCAGTATTGAATGACAGGAACTTTACATCTGTTTCCTGTGTTGCCAGTATTGAATGACAGTAACTTTACATCTGTCTCCTGTGTTGCCAGTATTGAATGACAGTAACTTTACATCTGTTTCCTGTGTTGCCAGTATTGAATGACAGTAACTTTACATCTGTCTCGTGTGTTGCCAGTATTGAATGACAGTAACTTTACATCTGATTCCTGTGTTGCCAGTATTGAATGACAGTAACTGTACATCTGTCTCCTGTGTTGCCAGTATTGAATGACAGGAACTTTACATCTGTTTTCTGTGTTGCCAGTATTGAATGACAGTAACTTTACATCTGTCTCCTGTGTTGCCAGTATTGAATGACAGTAACTTTACATCTGTTTCCTGTGTTGCCAGTATTGAATGACAGTAACTTTACATCTGTTTCCTGTGTTGCCAGTATTGAATGACAGTAACTTTACATCTGTTTCCTGTGTTGCCAGTATTGAATGACAGTAACTTTACATCTGTCTCCTGTGTACCCGGTATTGAATGACAGGAACTTTACATCTGTTTCCTGTGTTGCCAGTATTGAATGACAGTAACTTTACATCTGTCTCCTGTGTTGCCAGTATTAAATGACAGTAACTTTTCATCTGTCTCCTGTGTTGCCAGTATTGAATGACAGTAACTTTACATCTGTCTCCTGTGTTGCCAGTATTGAATGACAGTAACTTTACATCTGTCTCCTGTGTTGCCAGTATTGAATGACAGTAACTTTACATCTGTCTCCTGTGTTGCCAGTATTGAATGACAGTAACTTTACATCTGTTTCCTGTGTTGCCAGTATTGAATGACAGGAACTTTACATCTGTCTCCTGTGTTGCCAGTATTGAATGACAGGAACTTTACATCTGTTTCCTGTGTTGTCAGTATTGAATGACAGTAACTTTACATCTGTCTCCTGTGTTGCCAGTATTGAATGACAGTAACTTTACATCTGTCTCCTGTGTTGGCAGTATTGAATGACAGTAACTTTACATCTGTCTCCTGTGTTGCCAGTATTGAATGACAGTAACTTTACATCTGTCTCCTGTGTTGCCAGTATTGAATGACAGTAACTTTACATCTGTCTCCTGTGTTGCCAGTATTGAATGACAGTAACTTTACATCTGTCTCCTGTGTTGGCAGTATTGAATGACAGTAA
>CM031615.1:44534532-44547032 GCA_018398815.1 Conus ventricosus | reverse complement strand
AAAGGCAGGTGCAGTGTTTGAAGAAAACCCTATGTAGGCTATGTTTGTCTGTGTTGTCAAAGGCAGGTGCAGTGTTTGAAGAAAACGCTATGTAGGCTATGTTTGTCTGTGTTGTTAAAGGCAGGTGCAGTGTTTGAAGAAAATGTTATGTAAGCTATGTTTGTCTGTGTTGTCAAAGGCAGGTGCAGTGTTTGAAGAAACATTATGTAGGCTATGTTTGTCTGTGTTGTTAAAGGCAGGTGCAGTGTTTGAAGAAAACGTTATGTAGGCTATGTTTGTCTGTGTTGTCAAAGGCAGGTGCAGTGTTTGAAGAAACATTATGTAGGCTATGTTTGTCTGTGTTGTCAAAGGCAGTGCAGTGTTTGAAGAAAACGTTATGTACGCTATGTTTGTCTGTGTTGTAAAAGGCAGGTGCAGTGTCTGAAGAAAGCCCTGTGTAGGCTAATTTTGTGCTGTTACAGGCAGGTTCAGTGTCTAACGAAAACCCTGTGTAGGGTATGTTTGACTGTGTTGTTAGAGGCAGGCGCAGTCTCAGAAGAAAACGCTGCGTAGGCTATGTTTGTTTATGTGGTGCCACGTCGGTTTGTTGTTAAAGGCAGGCGCAGTATCTAAAGAACACCCTGATCTGCACTAGAAATGGCACCCAAAGTTGTTTTTTTTGTACTAACACATCTTCGGTGCCACCTCAGTGGCAGCGAACCCACTCTGCTCATTCCGACACCCCTTCCACTACCACAGCCCGGCTTGGCCTACCAGAGCCCTAACACTGGCAATCCACTGGAACAGTCAATGTCCAGCTGGCAGGACACCACCTACTAAGCCCCCTACTGACCTTAATAATTGCTTAGTCGCGAAGCCTAAGTGTGAGCTCTGCCTCCGACACCATGTCCAACGACATCCATCATGGATTCGTGATACC
Organism: Conus ventricosus; assembly: GCA_018398815.1. Taxonomy (NCBI): domain Eukaryota; kingdom Metazoa; phylum Mollusca; class Gastropoda; order Neogastropoda; family Conidae; genus Conus; species Conus ventricosus. The sequence goes on along the minus strand of CM031615.1, from coordinate 44,546,113 downwards.
TGTGATCCCGACGGAATCAAACCAAGATCACAGACGTGGAGAGGACATCGAAACTGAGGTCACCATGACAGCAGGTATGAAGGGCCACAGAACTTGAGTTTTTTTTGCTGATCGATAAGAATGAGATGTGATGAAGCTGATGCTACGGATTTCCATTACGATGTCCAGTCTCGGACAGACTGCATGGCATGGCTGTAAACTAAATTTCATAATATATCCCGGCGTCAACCAGCCAGAGAGCTAAAGACACATGCAGTGTTGGTCAGGAAATTTAAGCAACACTCACAGAGACGCATCCATTAAGTGGATGAAACTCGACTGTGTGTGGTACCAGTCTTCCCACTTTAGGCCATGGCAAACTCAACTCTGGATAGGACTGGTCGAGCAGAAAGATCCCACATGACTCTGATGGGAATCGAACCCAGCTCGCAACGCACAACGCTAACCACTTGCCACGGCGGCCATTCGTTTGAAATATATTTCACACAATGAAACGATCTTTCTACCTTCATGTGAGCGCTCTTTTCCTGTGTGCGTCAATGGAGTGGTTTATTGAAGTTTAAATGGGGAGGGGATGGGGGGGGGGGTGCTTCGCTGTGCGCTGAACAGCAATGTCAAGCTTTTCTCCGGCTACGGCTGAGAGCCGGTAAGAACAGTGCGTCAAAGATTATCTTCCGCTCAACGGATCAGAACCGATTTATGTAAAGAAGGGCTAGAGTCTGCACGACAGGCATATTGAAACCAGTCGAGTCAAGAGTGATAATTCTACTTTAAAGAGTGTCTTGTTTTTGAAGCGGTGCCTTATTTTCACCTGTGGCAAAGGCTTTTACTCGAGCTACAGCTGAAAAAGAACATTTGCACTCTTAAAATGCTATACAACCCGGAAACACTTGAAAAGGAGGACCCGTTGCTTTTAACAGATATGAAATGTGCTCAAAATGGCAGGCGATTACACCACAGCGCACGCTCACCAACTCCAGGATCAGTCCAGTTCTGCGTAAGCATCCAAGAAATGTGCAGCTTTTGCTCATATAAGGATGATGATTGTTTTGTAGCAGTAATTTTGTCATTTGACCCCTGAATACTTTGAACAGATTTAATGGCATTACCGATAATTACCACTGCCACCGCCTTCAAAGTTTATGTGAATATAAAGAGTCGGTGTATTGAACAGCTTATCTGACTGTGTTCATATGCATGTATGTATGTATGTATGTATGTATGTATGTATGTATGTATGTATGTATGTATGTATGTATGTGTATGTTGTGTGTGTGTGTGTGTGTGTGTGTGTGTGTGTGTGTGTGTGTGTGTGTGTGTGTGTGTGTATGTGCGCGTGCATGCGTGCGTGTGTGTGTGTGTGTGTGTGTGTGTGTGCACGTGCGCGCGCGCGCATGTGTGTGTGTGTGTGTGTGTGTGTGTGTGTGTGTATGTGTGTGTGTGTGTGCGTGCGTGCGCGCGCATGTGTGTGTGCGTGCGCGCGCGTGTGTGTGTGTGTGTGTGTGTGTGTGTGTGTAGATGTTGAATAAACAAATACTGAGGGAAAAGAAGTGAAAGCAAGCAGTTCCTCCGTCATTACAACGATGGCCTGACAAAACATTCAGCAAAAAAAACAAAAAAAAAGAGAGAGAGAGAAAGAGAAATTGGGCAGGATGAGAGTGGGGAGAGAGGATCTGAGGGAAAGAAAACGGGAAAGAAAAAGAGGGCATTGGAATATCAATATGAAACTGATCCTTGACACCGTTGATCTCCCTTGTATCCTCAAACAGATCCTCCAGCAGAGGCGCAAACATTTTGTCGTATGTTCATTACTCTTTCCATGATGATTGTAAAATTCAAGCAACTCATTTCTTTTCATTTAACTTTTTTGCCCTCCACTGCATACTCTGAGGTGCCGTTGGATTCTGTTTTTGAACCCAAGGTGGTGCGAATGCTTCAGAAGGATAGGCATCACAATAAGAAATGACATTGTCTGTATTTATCCGAATGGCATTTTGGTGAGATGTGAGGGGTTGTTTCACTGCCTCACTACTTTACCCTGTTCCCTCGATTCTGACGCCACTGACTTCGTCAACATGAATGTGTGTGTGTGTGTGTGTGTGTGTGTGTGTGTGTGTGTGTGTGTGTGTGTGCGTGCGTGCGTGCGTATGAGAATATTTAGTACCAACATTTCACGCCATAGGATTCGAGTAGTTCAAAAATGCTGTTTTTTTCATATTTGCAAATATGTTGACTTCTTTTCAATACAGAAGTTTGTCTCGCCAACCATATTGCTGTGAAATTTGGTGTCATTTTTTTCTTTTATTGTATTCTTTCATTATGTAAATTTGAGAATTTTGTAATGATTTCCAAACAAAAAATATAGGATCTATACTGAGCCACAAAAGAAACGCAAATGGAGGGGTAGGTATGGGTGAATATAATTAATGGCACTGTAGGTGCGCTGTGACCATATTATATTCCATGTGGTCATGAGTCAGCATTAGGCTGCGGCCATAGTAAACCCGGTTTTTTACCGCCGTCTTTTTTGCCGGCCCGGGTAAAAGATCCTGCCCGGCTTAATTGCTCTGTAGCGTCACCGATGACGGATGTGGGTGGCCCGGCATTTACAACCCGTCGTTTCGACTTTCGTGCAAAACGTCCGTTTGCCGGGTCGACGGAAAGGAAAAGGGAAAGGGGAAGAACTCCGTTCCTGATTTCTCAATGACTTATCTCCCTTGCAAACATGGACGAAGAGAAGTTGATCAGTGCTGTGAGGCTCAGAACCTTTATTTACAGCAAAAGTGACAAGAGACATGCCGAAGTTAGTTGACTTTTCTCGAAGATCAGGTGCACAGAGTTCAAGAAGATGATCAAAAGAATGAGGTGTCATTCTGAGGTACTGATGAAACTTCTCTGAGTGATTGCACAGTTGGGGCATCAGATGGTGATATTCTCCATACATGTGTCTCGATCTGTTGATAGGATGAACAGCGAAACGTCGTAGGCTCCCTCTTTTCTTCCTCCACCACCACCACAGCAACAACAACGATCTGGTCCGTTTCGTCCGCGCCATTCTGATAGTGACGACTCACATTTCCCTTGACCTCAGCAAGAGACGGCCGTCAAAACTCCGGAAAGCCGTGTTTACTATGGCCACTTTGACGGACTCGTTCTACCGGCTAAAGAGACGGCCGTCAAAACTCAGGACAGCCGGGTTTACTATGGCCGCAGCCTCCTAGTGTGCAGCACGTGCAAATCAGGTCAGTGTGACTAGAAATGAGCTCACACCGGCGCCATGAATGTGGAAGCGCGTTTTTGCATGTGCAAGGCGAATGCAAACAGTCATGTCAATCTTTTTTCGCTGAACAGTATTCACACATCACTAGGAATAAAAACCCAGGCTGTTACGCCCTGGCAAAGCAATCACTTCCACATGACCAGAATACCAAGACTGAGCGCCGTCGACAGAGAAAGAGCCATAGGGCGACTCCAAGCCGGAAACCGTGCTGCACAAGTCGCAGCTGCGTTTGGCGTGGCTGTTTCTACAATTCGTCGTTTGTGGGCCAGATTCCAGTCAAATGGCGACGCTCGAGACAACCCACGAAGTGGCAGACTCCGTGTAACGACTGCACGACAAGATAGGGTGATTCACCGCCGTCACCTGCGTGAACCATTCACTTATGCAACAGAAACGGCCAGAAACACCATTGGCAGGCATGGTGCACACATTTCTGGTGAAACTGTGCGGCGTCGATTAACAGAACATCACCTGCACTGCCGCCGTCCCGTAAGGCGACCTGTTCTTATTCCAAGACATAGGCAACAACGACTGCAATGGACCCAGCAGCACCGGAACTGGAACTGGCGGCAATGGAGGGGCATCCTCTTCACGGATGAGAGCCGATACTGTGTTCATCATGCTGATGGCCGAATCCGGGTGTGGAGGAGGCGCAACCAGAGGTATGCCAACAACAACGTCCACGAGATCAACGCTTGGGGAGGTGCGAGCGTCATGGTATGGGGAGGAATCAGCCTCAACCAGCTTGTCAGGCCTAGTGTTTTCCTAGACATTGGCCCTGGTCGCGGAAATGGCGTTACTGCTCAGCGATACATTGACTAGGTGTTGAGGCCCGTTGTTGTGCCCCACTTCCAGCAGCACGGCCACCTCACTCTCCAGCAGGACAATGCTCGTCCACACACTGTCAGAGTCACCACAGACTTCCTGCAGCAACAGGGCATCAGACTCTGCAGTGGCCCTCGCTGAGCCCTGATTTGAACCCCATCGAACACTTCTGGGACCATCTCAAACGGGAGCTGAATGCTGTTCAGCCGAGGCCAATCACAGCCCGTCAACTAGAGCAGGCACTGAGGCAGATCTGGAACAACGTCAACATGGCCACCGTCAACCGTCTGATCCACTCCATGCCCGCCAGATGTAAGGCTGTTATCAATGCTCGTGGGGGACACACTCGTTACGGACCCTCTCCTCATGACACGTGACCACTTTTTGCTTCTGCCACTTTTTGCTTCTGCCAACAATAAGAACACTAAAGCCAGAAACTCAATGGTTGCATTCAATTCATTTCAATGGTTGCAATTAAATGTCAACAACATGAGAGTACATTGAATGGACCCATCGTTTGCGTTTCTTTTGTGGCTCAGTATATTATATTAATGCTGAAATATCACATGCCCTGCAGCTCCTAGTAACAGGTATACCTTTGATCTCTCTCTCTCTCTCTCTCTCTCTCTCTCTCTCTCCTCTATCTCTCTCTCTCTCTCTCTCTCTCTCTCTCTCTCTCTCTCTCTCTCTCTCTCTCTCTCTCTCTCTCTGTCTCTTTTTCTCTCTAGCTCTTTATGTGTTTCACTGTCACAGAAGCATGGAGTGTTAGACAAAAAACAATGAAAATTGTGAGGCATAACGGAAGGAAATAATGAATTGCTCTACAGTTTTTGGATGGTTTTAGCTGTTCTGAATTATTTTGATTGCCGATCCCCGGTCTCTCTCTCTCTCTCTCTCTCCTCTCTCTCTCTCTCTCTCTCTCTCTCTCTCTCTCTCTCTCTCTCTCCCCTCTCTCTCTCTCTCTCTCCCTCTCTCTCTCTCTCTCTCTGTATGTTTTCCCCCACTAGTTGATATATATATATATAATATATATATATATATATATATATATATATATATATATATATATGTGTGTGTGTGTGTGTGTGTGTGTGTGTGTGTGTGTGTGCGCGTGCATGTATGGTTGTGCGTGCGTGCGTGCGTGCGTGCGTGCGTGTGTGTGTGTGTGTGTGTGTGTTTTGTGTGTGTGTGTGTGTGTGTGTGTGCGTGCGTGTGTTTTCGTCTGTGTGTGTGTACGTGTGTGTGTGTGTACGCGCGTGCGTGCGTGCGTGTTTTGAGTGAGAGCATGCGCGTGTGCATGTGTGGTCTGTGTGTGTGTGTGTGTGTGTGTGTGAGAGAGAGAGAGAGAGAGAGAGAGAGAGAGAGAGAGAGAGAGAGAGAGAGAGAGAGAGAGAGAGATTCCACACTCACCATCATAGCATTGCCCAGAACTCTGGTAACAAAAGTTTTTACCAGGTCCTCTCCCACAGTGGTTACTACAGTTCGAGTTGCAAGATGTCCCGTAACTGCCTGCTGGACACTGGCTGACTTCACTGGGAACTGTGCACATAGAATGAATGCAATGGACATCGTTAAATTCCTATTATGTAATCATCGTTGGAAAAAAACAAAAATCACAGCAAAAAATTCCCAGCAGACCGACAGTGCACTACGGGCGTAAAAATTTTAAAATGTGTGCCCTCGGGTCGAAAAGAAAAAAATTAAAACCCCCCACCCCCCCCCCACCCCCCGCCACAAAAAAATAAAAAACCTGGGCAAAACATAGAGCACCCTCTTTACAGAACAAACTCCCCGACTAATCGAAAAAAAACTCCCGAAAAAAACAAAACTCCCCAGCCAAAAAAAGCACTTTCCATGATCTGACTGACTTAAAAGAAATTTCATAATTTAAAGAGAGCACGTTTTTGTTAAAGCAGAAAAAACCCCCTTTAAACCCAATTTTGAAAAATTCCCAACTGTGGGGGAAAAGCCCCTGACTAGCACATATTTTTGGGCCCGGGATAGAAAACCCTTTTTTTTCTATGCAGTGCAAAAAGGGAAAATTTCCAAACTTAAAAAGAAAAAACCTGTTTTGAACAAGTAAACCTGAAAAAAAAAACTGCGGACAAACCAAATTTTCCTTTCAATGATGAATGGGGAAAAGCCCCAAAAACAAGACACAAATGACAGAATACAGAAAATTTCCTGATAACAATATTAGAGTTTCTGATTTTGAGGGGAAGGGAAACCCGGAAACGAACACACCTTTGATTTAAAATACAAGAATTTTTTCTCCCCAAAAACATAGTGCTTTTCCCGGGCCCGGAAAAAAAAACTTTAAGACTTAAAAGAGCACACCGACTAACCTTGAACAAAAAAAAAAAAAAATTTTCAGTTAACCCGTCTGCGTTTTCCTTAACTTAAGGAAGGAATTTTCTAAACCGACCGGTAAGTGAATGGATGAAAATTTCGGGAAAAAAAGGGAAACCAAAAAAACCGCTAACGATCAGAAGCTAACTGTGTTCCCAATTAAATTTCCCTGGGATCCACTTTAGCAGTGGGGAATTAAAACCCAAAAACCTCATTAAGGGGGAAAAGAATGGAGGCAGCAATGCCTAAAAAAAAAACCTTTTTTTTAAAGGAAAAGGGAACTTCTCCAGGGAACTAAAAGGGGGGGCTCCTGTGTACATTTAAATAAATACCCTCTTCCGTACTCATTTGAGATGGAATCCCCCTTGTAAAGGAGATTTTCCCCAAAAATTTGCAAAAACATTGGATAAAATTTTTTATATCCCCAAAATTTAAAAGTGTTTTAAAAAACCTTTCGGGCCCGATACGGGAGGGAAACAAAATCTTTAAAAATTTAGTCGGGAAAAGGGGGGATTACGTTGATTGGGTTTTGTATGAAGATCCACGGGACCTTGGAAAAAAAATTCCTTTTGGAAACTTTTCAAAAAAGGTTTGTTGGAGGGGAAGATAGAGTGAAACGGGGAAACTTTTTGCAGGGGCCCCGGGTTTTTGGGTTTTAAATTTATAAACTACAGAACGGTGGAACCTGGCAAACCCCGTTCTTCAGTGTAGTTGCCCCCAGGATTTCCCCAAACAGATTTACGGCAGAGGAAATTTTGACTGGGGAAAGAAACATAAAAGCGAAGCACTTTCTTTTACTGAAAGAAAGAAACTTCTAAATGAAGGGAAACAAAAAACTCGACTTAAAACGGTAGTCACTGCCTGGTTTAACAAAAAACAAACAAAACCAAACCCTGTAGGAAAGGTTAAAGGGAAAAACACGTAAAAAGGAAAAGCACGCTTCCCAAAAGAAAAAAACCCAACACCCACACCACACACACACACCACACACACACAAAACACACACACACACACACACAAAAACACACACACACAGGGAAATTTTTCCTTTTAAACAGAGAATACTAAATTGTTTTAAACAGAACATTTTTGTTTAAAAAGGCATGCCGTTGTCAAAATTTGAGGGAATTTGTCTGACTAAAACAGGCAGGGGTTATGACAAAATCGGGAAAACTTCGCTAAACACACCCAACACGCAATTACAAAAAAGGGGAAGAAATTTCCCCAAACTAAACAGACAACCCCACGATTAAACAAAATAAAACTTTCACTGCACAGGGGGCACGCCCCTTTGAGAAAGAAAAAAAAAGTCTCTGACAAAAATGAGCACGCTAAATTCTAAAACGGGGAAATTTTCCCTTGACTAGACGGGAAAAACGTCTTTAAAAAAAAAAAATGGTCAGGGCCGCTCGGTGACTACAAAAAGGGAAAAGGGCTTTTTACAAAGTAAACATACTCTTTACTAGGAAGTTAAGGGGTCATTATAACGAGAACAAACCTTAACAAAACAGGGGAAGCGATAAAAAGGGGAGAACACCTTTTTTTGACAAAATTTGGAGGAAATTTCCCCCTTATGAAGAGAACACATTTGGGAGATTTGAATGGGGGAACCCTGTTATAAGGAGATAATTCCGGTGACTAAAAAAAGAGGAAAGCGTTATAAAGGAGATCTTCTCGGTGACTAAACGGGGGGGAAAGTTTTTATCAAGGAGATCATTTCCGGTGCAAATTTAGGGGAAAAAGTCTGTTACAAGGAGATAAATTTTTGATGACTAAATGAAAAAAGTTGCCCACCCCAAATCATTTTGATACTAAAAAGGGGAAAAAGGGTCGGGTTATAAAGGGAACATTTTGAGACTAAATAGGGGAAAAGTCTGTTATCAAGATCTTTCTGATTTCTAAGAAAAGGGGAAACTTCTTATCAAGATCTTTTGGGGGTTGACAAAAATAGGGGAAAAGTGTCTTTTTTAAGGAGCCATATTTTGGGAAAACAAAAAAGAAAATATTTGTCTTTTTAAAAAAAGATCACAGTCGGGGGCCCTAAATAAAAAAAGAGTTTTAGGAGATCTTTAAGTCAGTGACTAAAAAGGGGAAAATTGCCTTTTTAAAGGGAGATCCAGCCGGGTGAAAAAAACGAGGAAAGTGTCTTAAAAGGGATCCGTCAAAAATTTAAAAAAAGGGAAAGTTTCTTTTTAAAGGGAATTCAAAAGTGGAAACTAAAAAAAAGGGAAAAGTGCCCTTATTAAGAGATAAAGGCCCGGTGACCCTAAACAGAGGAAATTTGGTTTTATTAAGGAGATCACAGTCGGAAAACAAATAAAGGAAAGTGTTTTATTAAGGAGATCACAGTCTTGATTGAAAGGGAAAGTTTTTTCAAAGGAAAACCCTTGCTTGATAAATGAAGGGACAAAATTTCTGTTAAAAAAGGGGGGGAAAAACCCAAACTCGAAAAATTAAGTAGGGGAAATTTTTCTCACAAAGGAAAAGGGGCCACTTGGTGATTTAAATAGGGGGCAGTCTCTCCCCGAAAAGAGCAAAATCGAAAATTTAATTTAAGGGGAAAAATCTCCCCATTTAGGAGAGGCACTTGGTGTTTAAAAACAGGGGGACAGTTTTGACCGAAAGAGAGACACTTGGAAACTAAATAGGGGAAAGCCCCCTTTTAAGGAGAACACCCCAACCCGGGGGACTAATGGGGGAAAGTTTACTATAGAAGCCCCCTTTGGGTTTATAGATAGAGGAAAGTCGGTCACTATGGAGAGCACATTTGGGGTGACTAAATAGAGGAAAGGCTTCCTGGGGGGAAAAAACCCCTTTTGGACAAAATTGAGGAAAGGCGGTTCTGGGGGGAAAAAACCCCTCTGTGACAAAAATAGGGGAAAGGCTGTTCCTAAAGGGAGAACCCCTCTGTGACAAAAAAAGGGAAAGGTTTTACTTGGAGAACACCCTCTGGGAATTTAAATAGGGAAAGGGCTGTTACTGAGGAAAAACCCCCCCCTGTGACAAAATAGGGGGAAGGCTGTTACGAGGAAAACACCCTCTGTGAAAAAATTAAAAAAAAGGGCTGTTACTGAGGAAAAACCCCCTCTGTGACAAAATTTTAGAGGGAAAGGCTGTTACTGGGGAAACCCCCCTCTGTGCCCTAAAAAAGGGGAAAAAAAAGGCTTTTTACTGAGGAGAACCCCCTCTGTGACTAAATAGGGGAAAGGGCGTTATGAGGAGCCCCCCAACCCTCTGTGCTAAAAAAGGGGAAAAAGGCTGTTTGGGGTAAAACCCCCATGTGACTAAATAGGGGAAAAAGGTTGTAACGAAAGAAAAGCACACTTTGGACTAAATAGGGGAAAAAGGCTTTTTATTAAGGAGAAACACCCTGTGCTAAGTAATGAAAGTCTTTCTCTAAGGGTAGCACTAAATAGAAAACGTTCTGATTAAAGAGAGTACACTGGGGTGAGTAAATAAGGGGGGCCCTGGTTAAGTAAATAGGGAAAGCCTTTTAACGAAACAAAAGGGGAAAACAGACAGAAAAGAATCTCTAAATGAACGAACCCACACGGGGTCCGGACTTAATCAAGGAAGTATGGGAAAAAACCGGGAAACAATCGGGACTTTTTTTACAGGAAAGTCTCTGACTAAAAAAGAGCACACTCTCTAACTGGAGGAAAAAAAAAACATTATGTGATCAAAAAAAAAGGAACGCTTTGTTTAAACAGAGCACACACTTCAAATACTTTTATTCCCTTTTGGGCCCCTGCCCCTTTGCTGCAGTCTTCTTATTTGTTGCTACCCCCACAAAAGGGAATGTACGGCGGGGGTGGGGAAACGCGCCCCGGTATTTGTGTGGGGTTTATATGTTTGCGTGGGGAAAATTGCGAGCGCACGCGGCCCAAAAATTCATTTTAACCTATGTGTTTTGCATTAATAAGTTTTTTTTAAAAAACCCCCAACCCCAAAGGACCAAAACGCACGCACGCGCGGGGCGCCAAAAGGCCCACAGACACAAAACACACAAAAACACACACACACACAACACACACACACACACAACACACACATACATCTGATGCACACAAAATTACACGGAAAGAGAGAGGGGAGAGAGCGGGGGGGTGAGAGAGAGAGAGAGAGAGAGAGAAGAGGAGAGAGATAGAGAAGAGAGAGAAAAAGGAGAGAGAAGAAAAATTATTGAAACACACGCACTCGAGAATGAATGCAGCACAGAAAACGTCCCCACCCCAACGCACGCGCACGCCACACACACACACCACACATCCCCCAAAAACCCCACACACAAAACACAAAAACCACCACACACAACACACACAAACACACCCCGTAAAACACGCCTTGCGCAAACCCCACCACACATCGAAACACCCCCGCGCACGCGGGGCTATAAAAACAAATGCTTTGGTGGGGTGCATGCCCCCCGGGTGCGTAGGCAAAGAATTCATTTGGAAATAAAGTGAAAAAAAAGAGCTGAGCAAAAAAAGGGGGGGAAAAAATCAACTTTTTTTCGTGGATAGTAATTTTTTTCCAACCCCAATTTTTCCCCAGTTCACCCCGATTTCAGTGTCCTGTCGGGCTGAAGATTCCGATGGCCCCCATGTTTTTGGTGATGCGGACCTCTGCCCCATACATAAACGGCAAAACACGTCACTTTTTTTTCAGTGGGTTGCCCGGGAAATGGACTCAATTTGTACAGGGTCCCCCAATCCACGGGGATTTTGGGGGGGTTAATGGGTTTTTTTGGCTAAACATATACAGACTTCACTTTTAATTAAAAGGACCACGGGGTTAAATTGCACGAAAAATTTGGGAAATTAAAAAACGTTTCCACCTTTTTGAATACATTTATTTAAACAATCCATATGTGCCAAAAAGGGAAATTTAGCACAATCGTTACAGAAATGCAAATTTTGCACGTTTCGAAATGGGCCCACCCTCTAAATCAAAAATTCCACAAATTTGTCAAAAAAATTTTAAACAAAATCAAAAGAAAAAAGGGGTTTTAAATTCATGAATTTTAAATTTGGTTTTGTCAGAAGCGCGTTGCCCAAACCATTCAGGGCAAGGCGGGTAAAGGGAAACGCTGGGCATGGATTTGTCGGGCGTGCCAAAAAGGGCCCT
>CM031615.1:44524532-44529532 GCA_018398815.1 Conus ventricosus | reverse complement strand
ATGAAATAAAAAAAGTTTAAAAAGAAAAAAATCAACCAAACCAGACAAACCCTCAAAAATTTTCTTTTACAAACTCAGTAATAAAGTAATTTTATACACAGATCTACGACATGGGACCTATATTGCTGTGCAGATTATAAGCTGGACCTACCAAACAACCAGTCCGGGCACGCAAATGCAACGGGGGTTTTCATTATAATCTGGCTTGGTTAAATCGAACATTGAATGATGTTAAAAAAAACAATTGCTTTTAAAGGCAGAGAACTGCCCTTTTAAAAGGGTTATGAAATTTAATATACCCAAGCAAACTTAATTTATTGGTGAAATCTTCCACTAAAAATTTTTTTTGGGGTAAAATATTAATTTCCCTTGTAAAAAAGAAAGAAAAAAAAATTGGGTTTATTAGTGTTCTTTCTGTCTCCTTGATTAACGGGGGATTAACCTCGTCTAGTGCCCCAGGGCTAGTTCTTTCAATTCGTCGAGGGCCAAAAATTTTTTTTTTTTTTTTTTTTTAACTTTATTTTTAAAACAGCTGGAAAACAGATTTATACAAAAAACCATATTGACTCTTTTGCCTTTAGATTGGTTGGTTTCCCCCGAGGGGTTCAATTTTTTTGACGCCAAGGAGGGGTGTGTTCCCCTTAAATGAACACAGGTGTTGACCTGTTTTTTACGGGAAAAGCTAAACCCATCCCAATTCAGAAAGACGAAATTTTTTCAAGAGAGACCCGTAAAAATGGGGAACATGTCCCGAATATTTTTTTTTCCCTTTGTTTCGAAAAACCTGCCTTTTAAAGGTATTGCCGGGTTCCTGTTGTTAACCCTTCGGGTTGTTGGGCAGGCGAATCATCGACACTAAAATCTTAAAAAAAAAGATAACCTCTGTTACATATCCGGCCAAAGACTTGAAGATGGAAAATACTTTCCCCTTCTACACTTTTTCTCGGAGGGTACGGTTTTAGATTCTTCCGTTTTGGGGGGTTTCCCCTTGTAATACACGCTTAGATTAGAAAGATTTTCCATATTAAAAAAGGGATGTTCAATTTTACAGGGAGTTATTGCCATTTTGAAAAGCACTAGATTTTAAACGACATCCCCTGTTTACATGGACAAAATTTATACACGGACCAAAATCAGAGCTTCGCTTACATTGTCAATCAAATCTAGTCGTTCGACTTGGTAGTGAGATTTTATTTCCATTATCATTTAAATAACCTGGGGTTCGAGTAACTTTGTTAGGGTTCCAGGGCACTCCAGTTTACGGGCAATATTTAAAGCTACTTTGATGCAAGAACTGAAAGAAAAAATGATGTTTTGATTGTAACCTTCTTCTTCACGAAGCACCACATTCTACAATTCAATCTGGAAAAATAAGAAAGTCATCCTTAAACTTCAGCTGGGAAGCAAAAGGGAATAGACAAAACCAACAACAAATTTTTGTAATCCTCCGGGTCAACCCAAATCGAACCCTTTGAACATGGGCTGGGGGTTAAGGGAGGGTTACGGGTTTTTAAAACCGGGCACTTTTTGTGCATGTGGTCAACCTGATATCCCTTTTTTATTTGACGAAAGAGTTCCTTTTCACCCCATGAAAGATGAATCCTTCAAGCTTTCCGCTATGTCTCGTGTTTTCAACCCCATTTATGACAACGGTTGGGTCTGAAAAGCGGTGTTATCTTATTAAACCATCCACTTTGAAGTATTTTTAAATTTTCCCACCCCCCTCTCCCTCTTCACTCCCTCCCCCCCCCCTAACGTTTTTTTTTAACCAATTCGCAAATTTTTTAAAGTTAAAAATCTATTCGGGCATATACTATTCATAGGTTGGGCGCCCAAAATTTGCACTAGAGCAAGGCTTTTCACCCCCCCCCCCCCCCCCCACTCTCTTCCCCCCCCTTTTCCCCTTTTTCCCCCCCCCAAATCCATACCCCAAAAAGCTGTTCGACCTTACAGTAATATTCACCATTTCCCTACTTCGAGACCCATACCCCCCATGTATTGGATATACATGTGGTCCACAAACTATCCCCGTCTAATATCACAGGGATAACTTAAATTTGAAGACAACAACAAATTTATTTTCGGGATCCCGGGATTTTGGGTCTTTGGTGTGTTGTGTGTGTTGTGGGTGTGTGTGTTTTGGTGTGTGTGTGTGTGTGTGTGTGGGGTTGGTTGTGGGGGTTGGTGTGGTGTGTGTGCGTGCGGCTGCGGCGGTATAAAAATTACCGTCTATGCCATATTGCTTTGAGTTTGAACGAACGAACGAACAAATTTTTAATGATGTTGGGCTGAAAACTCTTTTAAAGCAAATCGCGCGATGTACAACAACAAAACGGACCGTTTTCGTTCATTAACATGGAAACCACAGCAATGTCCTGTCTTTCATTTTACATGACAAAAATCGAAAAAGGAAAATGTCCGGATTACGGCATTCTTAGACAGGGTCACCCCAGGAAAAAACGGATCATCCGTGGACGGGCGGGCAGCCGCCTAGAGCACTGTTTGGGGTCCTCTGCTTCGTGTTCCGAGCTCCCCTTTTCCGAAGGCCCAATTTTAACACTTCCTCCGATGACATGTGTCTTTCTTCCTGCGTAAACCAAAATAACAGTCATCTTCCCAAACCGGATCCGGGGAATTTCTAGAACGAGTCGTTGATTCCCAGCAGCACACCCCTCACCGTTTGATGCAACACGACCTTCCGAAAAGCTTGATTTTGTCGGGTCTCGGAATCGTCTCTGCACTTGTCGTTCTGTCAAATAGCATCAAATCCTTTTAAACCCTTTCCCCTGTCAAAAAAAACGACAATTTGTCTGTACTTCTCCAACTTGGTCAGTCCGACGGGGGATTTCTGGGCCCCTGCTGTTAACATACGACAAATCGGGAAAGCAAAAAAAAAAGCGTACCTGAAATGCGACGGCATCATCACCCGAGTCCCCTTGATGTGTTCCCCTGTGCTGTGACGTGTTCATCCAATTCATGTCAGGGATGGGCCATTCATTTGCGACACAATGGTACCGGCCAGCCCAACCATTTTTATGCTTCGATGCTTTGATCCGTCGCACCTGGCTGGGGGGGGGGGGGGGGGGGGGGGGGGGGGGGGGGGGGGGGGGGGGGGGGGGGGGGGGGGGGGTTCTTCCCCGTATAATGAACTTGGTTCTCCCCCAGCACAGGATCCGCCATTGTTGTTTCACGTTGTACGGTCCGAGTAGAGTGTGTGTGTGCGGGGCCCCCGCGCGCGTGTTGTGTGCGGGTTGGTGCGCGCGTGTGTTGGGCGTTTTTATGTCTGGTGAAAGGGGTTTGTTTGAGCTGACTTGGGGGATTGTTGTGTGGTGTTGGGGTTTTGTGGTGGTGTGTTAGGAGAATTAAAAAAAAAAGTCCGGGGCGCAGGGAAAATTAGGTAGGGTCGTGTGCCAGAACAAAAAATTTCTTTGGACAAGCTCTTTGCCTTCTGCCCGGTTTTTTTCGTTAGCTTACATGTGTTGTGAATTAAACGTTTAAAAACCACAAAGTTTAAACGCAAAAATGGGACAGATTTCCAAAAACCCTAAATTCCCCAAAATTTTGAGCCAAAACCATTTCCCCTTGCTACTTACAAACAAGTCACGAAAGTAAATGAAGTAAATTATTGTCATGTAACAAGACAGAAGGCCAGACAGTTCACCAACTGTGTGCGCACTTGTTCTTTGCCCGCCCTCTGAAAAAAACCCAAAATCTGTTCGTCGAGACCTTTTGACCCCTTTCCACGGTAATTCTTAATGATTTTAAACCTAATATTTACGCGCGCCCGCGCGCGGCACACACCCACCACACACACACCACACACACCACACCCCCACACCACCACACAACACCACACACACACACATTTAAACGTTTTTTTGTTTTTTTTTTTTTGTATGAAAGGCAAATAAAGCCAGGAAACTTTCTTACCTGCTTTTTATCGACAGTGGATGTAGTCTTTTAAATCCAAACCCAAAATTTAAAATCCACAGAACCCCTGTCTCTTTACTAGTTTCTGTCTATCTCTCTGTCTGTAAAATTTGGTGTAGGAATCTGCACGAATTTAGAATCGGCACCAACAACACATCACATTTCCTCAACAAAAACACGGGTGCAAATTAAAGTTTTTCCCCGCGCACACACACATACAAAACGCGCGCGCGCGCGCACACACTCACACCCACACACACCACACACACACACACACACACACACCAAAACACAACACACACCACACACACATCACAGCTCTCACACACACGCACCACACCGCACGCACACACACACACACACACACACAACCACACACACACACACACACACCAACCCCACACACCACACACACACAAAACCAAAACACACACCCACACACCCTATTATAAAACCAAAAATTCAGTACGTCACGCGACCTATCAACCAGGCTCGGGAAATACTTTTCACTGTCAAAAACATTACCAACGAATCCCAATTTAAGATACAACCATTTCCATCTTTTTTCAATAGCAATATTATTCCAACAACAATCATCAACGAAAGAAACATTAGAGAAAGACCGATTAAACATGACCAAATAAATACTTAGACTTTTACCCAAATCCCAAAAATCTACTATTTGGGTACATTTTTTACTTTGGGATCAAACACCCAGAAAATTAAAAAAAAAATAATTTAAAAAACGAAAAAAATTCCTAAAAATGAAGCATGAGTCCGATTGGTGTTTTTTCGGGGTGCAGGGTTTTCTTAGGTTATGTACGCCAAGAACCCCTGCTTGAAGTGATTTTAAAACAACGCATTAGCACTTGGGAAGGAAACCATTAAAAGACGTTCCGCATGACATCTTTCCCACACAACACACACACACACAACACCACACACACACACACACAACACACACACCACACACCACACACACACAAAGCAAATTTTAAAAACCGCTTTTCAACCGCCAGCCCATGCCCATACGCAATTTAAAAATGGCCCGAGTGATCTGACCCCCTTTC
>CM031615.1:44512032-44519532 GCA_018398815.1 Conus ventricosus | reverse complement strand
AACCACAAGCCAAAAAACTTTTTTTAAAAAAAAAAATTTCTTCATGCAAACACGAACTCATACAAAAATTTAGAAAAATGGGAAATTTTTGGAACAAAGTTCAAGCAGACCCCCCACACACACCCCACACACACACACACACACACACACACCAACACCCACACACCCCACAACCCCCCCAAAAAAAAAACCCACACATACCCAATGGGTAAAGGGATCGTATTGATGGAAATGATTTAATTTATGCGCTGTTTTATGAGATGCTTTTTTGTCTTTTCAAAAAATTGTGGTGTGTTGTGGTGTGTGTGTGTTGTGTGTGTGTGGTGTGTGTGCACGCGTGCGTGCGTGCGTGCGTGCGTGCGTGCGTGCTGTGTGTGTGTGTGTGTGTGTGTGTGTGTGTGTGTGGTGTGTGTTGTTTTGTGTGTGTGTGTGTGTGTGTACACGATACACGATATTTATTTGTCCTCATAGAATACAAGGAAAATTTGTTTGTGTGCCATTATCAAAATTCACATATTGCAACAAACTTATAAACAAGTATATCATTAAAAATATTCCACTCTTTGCACTGTGCTCAGTCCTTCCTTGTCAATTCATTTATCCATCTTGTGTCACTCTGTACATTATATAAATATTAACACATGCACGCACACATCCTACCACCCTCTCCCCCCCACCCCCCAGATACACACACACACACACCACACCATACAGAATCACACACACACACCCCGCCAAAACAGTGTCATACATACACACACACACACACACCACACACCACACCCCACACACACACACAAAACACACACACACACCACACACACACACACACACACACACACACAGAGGTGCACACATCACCACCACAAACCACCTCACATATGCAATATTATAAAAACACTTAAATAAACACTGCAACTGTAAAACAGAACACTCCAAGATAAGCTCAAAGTTAAGTATAAAAAAGAAAGAAAACAAAACAATAGCACCATTCAAAAGATCAATAATATTGCAAAATGTATAATTACGTAAACTGTAAAAGTAACCTGCAGAGTTAAATACAAATCAGGAATAAAAGATTTACTGCTAAGGAAGATGTTTGAAGTTGGGTGAAGAGAGAAGAGAGAGAGAGAGAGAGAGAGAGAGAGAGAGAGAGAGAGGAGAGAGAGAGAGAGAGAGAGGGGAGAGAGAGAGAGAGAGAGAGAGTGAGAGAGAGAGGGGAGACCCAAGGGAGATAATTTTCATAGGGGTGTGAAAATTGAAAAACAGACTTGTATGAACATTTAACTATAAAAAACATATCATTCTCTATTAAACCAAGTATGGAATAAAAGAGCACAAAATTTCAATGCCAAGAAATTATATCACAAAAGTATGATTGTATAAACAGTAAAAATAATACAATCAAATAAAGATACTTGTAGTAAAAATGGCTTGGATGGGGTGGGGTGTGTGTTCCTTCACACATACACACATATATATACATATACATACATAAAACACACACATACATATATAAAACATACACATATACACATATATACATATACACATACACATTTTGTGTGTGTGTGTGGTGTGTGTGTGTGTGTGTGTGTGTGTGTGTGTGTGTGTGTGTGTGTGTGTAGCAATGTAAAGAGGTTCGCAGGGTGGCATCTGAAACGCAATGTGTCAGATGACATTCATTTCATTATCATTCTTCATTAGTTTCTGTGTCTCCCATAGTCAATGGAATTCTTGTGACTATTTTAAACGTGCTGCGATTTTATGCTGCGCCCTAGTGAGTACACCGACAGCTCTTTTAGTACAAACAGTGCCCCCACTTTCTGGACATTCTGTGCTGGTAGTCTCCTCTTTCCTTTCTTTCTCTATCATCCGTCCCCCCTCCCTTTTTGTTTCCTCTTCTTTACTGTCATTTACAGTTTTCCTGCATGTGTGGCCCATACTCCTGTCAAAGGTTTTACCGGCTTCTTTGTTGTGATCTGGCAACCAGGCAGGGACGTTGTAAGCACTGACTAGAGTGGGCAGTGGCTGTCGTTCTCCTGTGCCCCATTGGTCCATATGTATTCTTTATGTTTTTGTTTTTGTTTTTGTACATGCATATTCTTCGGTTTACGACTAAGGCATTTATTTCAACAGCCCTGGACTCAAGGGGTATGACTGGCGCCGTCAGCACGACCTTGTCTTCTTTGTCTCACAGATGTCAAATCATTAGTTATGGAATGCATTCAATGTTTGTAGCTTTTATGAAGTTATGTTGCTTTCCTGTTGTTGCTTCGCCCCTCAACCATCCCCACCTGCCCCCTCCCCCCCCCCCCCCCCCACACACACACCTCCTCGTAATTATAGCCCTTTTGGGCGGCTTGACTGTAATGAAAACAAAAATTGAGGAAGTATGTGTGGCCAGATGCAGTTCTTCAATGCACGCATGCGCGCGCGCAAACGCACAGACAAACACACACACACACACACACACACACACACACACACACACACACACACACACACACACACACACACACACACACACGCACGCACACACACACACACACGCACGCACACACGCAAGTGCACACACACACACACACACAACACACACACACACACACACACACACACACACACACACACACACACACACGCAAGTGCACACACACACACACACCACACACACACACACACACACACACACACACACACACACACACACACACACACACACACGCACACATACGCACACGCACACGCACGCATGCACCACGCACTCACGCACGCACCCACCATCCACGCGCACACACACACACACACACACACACACACACCACACACACCACACACACACACACACACACACACACACACACACACACCGCACACGCGTACTCAGCCACACACAAATGCCGGGCATCCATAATGCCTTTCGTAGATCTGCGTGTAAAGGGTAAAAGTAGACAGAATGAAGTTGATCTTTCGAGCAGATTCGTATAAAGGTGGGAGCAAATCACTTTCTTCATGGACGTTATAGGTTTTACGATTTACTGCAATAATATGACCTAGAAAGCCTGAATGTCAGCAAACTGAAGTCTGGTAAATCTAGTAAAATTCACAGACAGGTTTATTTCAGCTTTTAAGTGATTACTTTTCAACAGTCAGCATGTGGAAAACGTTTAATGTTTTAGTATTCTGCCATCAACAGTCTAGTTTATTATTCCTTGTTTAAGACAAGCCAGGAAACTGTTAATGTAACCAACGAGTTTGTGTAAACCAAAGAGCGAAAAACAATGATGACCTGAACATTTACGATTAATGATGCCAACAGTCACAGGCTGTGGCAGGTAGTCTGCTCACTCATACATCAGTTTAAGCCAGAATCTAACACATTTTGAATACGAATTTAATTAAGTAGAAGGGAAATGTTCTGAATTCGCCAGCAGGCCAATATCACATGGAGTTCATCTGTCGACTGTGAAAAGAAATTCATAATTTCTAGGTCATGTTCTTTCTTCAAATCCCAATTCTCTGACTGTATTGGACTATGGGCTGTACATAATAAGCGTTGGTATAAACAAAATATAATTCTTGGTAGTAATTACAGTTGTTATCACTTTCCTGTTTCTGTTTCCAGTGCGGTACAAACTGAATCAGTATGTCTGGTGGGATGAGTCATTTCCTAGAACTGGAGCAGTCACAGATACAGGGAACTCCCCCCCCCCCCCCCTCCCCCTCCCCGCCCCTCATCTCCTCCTCTCTCTTTCTCAGTTGCAGTGAAACGGTGTTTATGTGGATTCTTCTTCTTCTTCTTCTTCTTTTCTTCTTCTTCTGAGAGAGAGAGAGAGAGAGAGAGAGAGAGAGAGGAGAGAGAGAGAGAGAGAGAGAGGAGAGAGGAAGAGAGAGAGAGAGAGAGAGAGAGAGAGAGAGAGGGAGGGCGGTGGGGTGGGGGAAGGGGTTGAAGAGGGGAACGAATGGAGCGGGAAAGAAAGAGACAGTGATTAAGGTCCATGTTCTACAGTTAACTACAAAGGCACGTGAAGCAGAAACAGAAAGGTACAAAGAAGCTATCAGGAACACAGAAAACTTTCTGTTTCACAAGTCTCACAACAGACCAAAGCACTGACGTCACTCACCGGTGGTACGTGCCCAGATGCTGATGTTGTTCACGGGATATGTCCTGCCTAGGTCCAGCTCCCCCCAGGGGTTGAGGTCGCCATTTTCATTGGTGTGGATACAGTTGGGGTTATATGTACCCCTGGTGTCTCCATTGGCCGCCATGCTTGACGGGCCTTGGCTAGAAAGCTTGCTACTCTGATGTATGTCTTTTCTGTGGCCACGTTGACTGTGAACACACACACACACACGCACGCACACACGCACGCACACACGCACACACACACACACGCACGCACGCAGCGTGCGCGCTCACACACGTACGCATGCATGCACACGTATACACAAATGCAAGGAAATGCCACTTGTTCCCTGGCATGCGAGCAACAAAGAATATCTGCTTGCGATGGGCGTGTAGGCACAGTATCCTCATAAGCAAAAGTAATGAGTGACAGACATGAGTAACAGTTATGAACAGTTACGGGCAACAGTCATAGGGAATGGGAAGTAGTTACAAGTAACAAGGCAATGGACAATGTGGGTAACAGCTATAGGCAATAGAGCAACACTTTTAGACGCGTAACAGTTACACGCAGCAGGGCAGTACTTATGAGTAACAATTATACCTAACATAGTAGTACTTATGAGTAACAATTCTAGGCAACAAGGCAGTACTTACAGGTAACAGTTATAGGCACCAGGGCAGTAGTTATGGGTAACAGTTATAAGCAGCAGGGTAGTACTTATGGGTAACAATTATGGGCAACAGAGCAGTACTCATGTGTGACAAGTATGGGCAACATAGTACCTATGGGTAACAATTATGGGTAACAGAGCAGTAGTTATGGGCAACAGGGCAATACTTATGGGTAATAATATGGGCAACAGAGCAGTCATAATTATGGGCAACAGAGCAGTACTTATGGGTAACAATTATGCGCAACAGACCAGTAGTTATAGGTAACCATTATGGGCATAAGGCAGTACTTATGGGTAATGATATGGGCAACAGAGCAGTCATAATTATGGGCAGCAGGGCAGTATTTATGGTTACAATTATGGGCAACAGCGCAGTACTTATGGGTAACAATTATGGGCAATAAGGCAGTACTTATGGGTAATGATATGGGCATCAGAGCAGTCATAATTATGGGCAGCAGGGCAGTACTTATGGTTACCAATTATGGGCAACAGCGCAGTACTTATAGGTAACAATTATGGGCAATAAAGCAGTACTTATGGGTAACAATTATGGGCAATAAAGCAGTACTTATGGGTAACAATATTATGCGCAACAGCCCAGTAGTTATAGGTAACCATTATGGACAATAGGGCAGTACTTATGGGTAATGATATGGGCAACAGAGCAGTCATAATTATGGGCAGCAGGGCAGTACTTATGGTTACCAATTATGGGCAACAGCGCAGTACTTATAGGTAACAATTATGGGCAATAAAGCAGTACTTTTGGGTAACAATTATGCGCAACAGACCAGTAGTTATGGGTAACAGTTATGGGCAATAGGGCAGTATTTATGGGTAACAATTTTGGGCAATAGGGCAGGACTTATGGGTAACAATTATAGGTAATAGGGCAGTACTTATGGGTAACAATTATGGGCAACAGGGCAGTACTTATGGGTAACAGTCCTAGGCAAAGAGCAGTAGTTAAAAGTAACAAAGCAGTAGGGCAGTACTTATGAGTAACAATGGTGGGCAATAGGGAGTACGTATGGGTAACAGTTATCGGCAATAAAGCCGAACTTATAGGAAACAGTTGTAGGCAACAGGTAGTACTAATGGGTAACAATTATGGGCAGCAGAGCAATATCTATGGGTAGCAATTTTAGGCAACAGGTAGTATTTATGGGTAACAGTTAAGGGCAGTAGGGCAATACCTATGGGTAACAATATAGGCAACAGGTAGTATTTCTGGGTAACATTTATAGGCAATAGGGCAATACCTCTTTGTAACAATTATAGGCAACAGAGAGTACTTATGGGTAACAATTATCGGCAGTAGGGCAATACCTATTTGTAACAATTATAGGCAACAGAGAGTACTTATGGGTAAAAATTATGGGCAGTAGGGCACTATCTATGGGTAACAATTATAGGCAACAGGTAGTAGTTATGGGTAACAGTTATAGCAGTAGGGCAATGCTTATGGGTAACATGTCTACACAGTAAGACACTTATGGGTAACAATAATGGGCAATAGAACAGCAGTTACGTGGGAGAGTTACAGGTAATAGAGTAGTACTTATGGCTAACAGTTCTAGGCAATTGGGAAACGGTCATGGGCAATAGTGTTGTAGGCCCTCTTATGGGCAGCAGTCAATGGCCATAGGGCAATACTTACGGGTAGCAATAATATGCAACAATTACGATTGAATCAAGACAACAACAGTCAAGAACAACACTGAGGTGCTACAGTCATGGATGACAACAATCAGGGTAAGAGAACAACAGTCATGGGCATCAGAGCAACCGCCAGAGCACTAAGGGAAGTCACCCGTTATGGTGGTGCCAGTCATGCATAACAGGACAACAATCATGGGCAACAGTCATCCATAACAACAGTCATGGGCAACAGTCATCCATAACAACAGTCATGGGCAACAGGCCAACAGTCAGAGCACCAAGGAAAGTCACCCGTTATGGTGTGCCAGTCATAGTTAACAGGGCAACAATAAGAGCAGTAAGGAAAGTCTCTCGTTATTGGATGCCAGTCATGGTCAACAGGGCAACAGCCATGGGCAACAGGACAACAGTCATAGTTACAGGACAACAGTCACATATGATGGAATAGCAGTTATAGTAACAGGTAACAAGGCAAAAGTCACAGGAAACTGGGCAGCAGTGATGGGTAACAGGAAAACAGTCATAGGCAAGTGGAAAACAGTCATATATAGTGAAACAAGTCATGGGCAGTAAGCAACAGTATTCAACAGGACAACAGTCACCGGCAACAGGACAGTAGTCATACATAAGAGGGCAGCAGTCATGGGTAACGGAATAATTGTAATGGATAATACAACAACATTCATGGGTAATCGGTTAGCAATCGTAGGTAACACGACAACCATGGGTGAAAGGGTAACAGTCATGGATGACAGGGCAACAGTCATAGGTAACAGAATAACAGTGATGGAATAAGAGAGCAACATACATGGGTAATAAGTTAGCAATTATTGATAACACGACAACAACCATGGGTGACAGAGCAAAAGTCATAAGTAACAGATAACAGTGAGATATAGAACAACTTCATGGCAATAGGTTAGCAATCGTAGTGCAGGACAACAACCATGGGTGACAGGGTAACGTCATGGATGACAGGGCAACAGCATAGGAACAGAATAACATGATGGATTAAGAGCAATATTAAAAGGT
>CM031615.1:44502823-44511032 GCA_018398815.1 Conus ventricosus | reverse complement strand
GAGGGGGAGGAGGAGAGAGAGAAAAGAGGGAGAGGAGAGAGGAGTGATTTAATTACCTTGACTAGTAGCTTGATGAATCCGAGGCATCGTCGTCACCAACTTTATCCAGTACCACGGGGTTTTTGTCATCAATGGGAAATTTTTAGACTTGGTGAGGTGAAAGACCCCCTTTTATAAATGTTTAAATAAAAAAGACACAATCTTCCATTTTGCTTTGTGCGCTGACCCTTTTGCGTATTTCATTATGTCGGGTAAAAGCACCCGGGCATTTTTAAAAAGTCCCTGTCAGAAGAGGGGGTTTGGGGAACAGAAGGGGGGGGGGGGGGGGGAAAAGAGAGAGAGAAAGAGAGGGGAAGAAAAGAGAGAAGAGAGAGAGAGAAGGGGATGGTGATGGGGTGGAGCTAAAAATTGCATGAGGGTAAGCGCTTTTTTGGTGCTTTCTTTTTGTGAAATTTTTGTCCTCGTTTTTCACGTCTTTTGTTGTACCAATAGGACTTTTTTAAGGAAAAACTCTTAAATGTTATATAAGTATGAAAATTAAGTACGAAGTCATTTTTTGTGCAAACCTCTTTGTTTTGCGCAAATTACCAAAATCACATGGCATAAAATGAGAGATGGGCCCACATTTTCAAAAAAAACGAAAAGTTGTACACGTCTTCAAAAGTAATATCGAAAATTTAGAGTTATATCTTTCTCCGTGACAAAAGGCAGTTTTTTATCTTCCATTAATTAAATTTTTCTAAATGAAAAACACACACCCAAAAAACCTGAAAGTACACTGCAGAGGCATGACTCAAAAGACATTTAAAACGAAAGTAAAAAAAAGAAAAAGGGAGTTCAACCTTAAAGTGGGATACAGCGCTCCAACTGATAGGGGCACAAAAAGAATGCTTTTGCGGTCATGGTTTTCAAAAGTTTCTAAATTCTGCGTTTTATTTTATTTATTTTGTTTTTGGGGCTGTTGATTCTCCCCCAATGGTTGGGGCTGAGCCAGTTTTTCCTCTGAACAACAAACTTGTTTTTCAAACAGAACCCCCACTCAAACTTCTGTTAGGATTAAGCGCGTGCTTCTTTTTCTAAATTTGTCGCGGAAATCGTTCAACAAAAACCCATTTCCCCAACTGTACCCACTCACTTCAACTCTTCATTTTTCGCTCGCCCATCGAAGCCTTTTTCCGTTTCCCTCATCTACATGATTACAAAGTGCAGGGGGGTTCTTCTTCTTTTGGGAATATTGCCTTTTTCTGACAATTTTCTGCTTTTATGTTCCCGTCTTTTTTTTACATTTTTTTTTTAAAAAATTCCATTTTAGTGCACAAAGTTTGCTCCCCAATTTTGTTTGTTTGTTTGCTGAAAAGGAAAAGGGAATCTAAAAAACATTCCTTGGGGCTTTAAAGGGGGGTTGTTTCAGGGCCTTTTTTTCCTGTTTCTTGGGCTTGTTTTTTTTTTTTTTTTTCCCCGTTAGTAACCTTGAAGTCCCTTTAACTTTTATTGTTTCTTTCACGGCCCCGTCGGGCAAAGACAAAACAAAATACTTTTTTGTCTCTCTTCCTTTTGAGTCACATGTTTCTCCCCTACCCTTTGGTATTTTTTCCCGGCTTTTTGTAGGAACTCAGCCTGTTTTACTTTTTTTCCCTTTTGTCTTGAAAAATAACAAACGGTGTGTTTATTTTGACCGAATGCTTTATCTTTGTTTAAACACATAGGCAAACGACTTTTATTGAAAGCATTTTCTCGGGACGTTGGGAACGCTAGGTTTTCCCACATGTCTAAAATCCACTTCATAAAAAAACCATTTTTTTAAAAACCCAGCAAAAAATTTTGATCTAAAAAAAACCAGGACCCTTCCCGACATAATAAAAGCATTCCAGTATACTGCTTTAGAATACGTTGAACAAAATGAAAAAATGGAAAGGGAAAGCGATGGGAAAAAAATGGTAAAGCTTATTCCCTACTTCTCGGGGGCCTGCTGTCGAGGACTGACAGAAAAAAACAAACAACAACGGTTTGGTCGGCTGACATAGTGATTAATGGATATTGAACAGTTGGTAAGACTATAGATAAAGCGACCATTATCCTGATTAAACAACTTACCCTCTGCTTCATTAAAACGACCCTCTTCACCATGTTTTTCCCTTCAAAGAAATCAAGGATATGATAGGTCTTTTTCCATCGAAATTCGTGTCCCAGTTTAAGAAGTGGGCCAGTTGGGAACTCATGAGAGAGAGAGAGAGAGAGAGAGAGAGAGAGAGAGAGAGAGAGAGAAGAGAAGAGAGGGGGGGGGGAAAGGTAGGGTTGTGGAACGTAACAAGCTAGAGAGAGAGAGAGGATGGGGGGGTGTGGGTGACGAACAAGCTACATCACGAACATGACGGTAAGTACATGTTTGAATGTTTGTCTTTGTTCTCACGATCATTTGGATATCAGCCAATGGTTCTGGCCTGTTTTATTTTTCTCGTTGTGTGCTCCCATAGCGTGAAAACAGTGCCACACAAGTTTTGGCCACGAGTTATCTCTCTTTCAGAGAAATAACCTGCGACATACGTGGTAGGTATGGATCGTTGAATTTCTTTGTTTTCAATTGGTTATCATATTTTGACAGACCCAGACGCGTCTCAGTTCTAATCAAATCCTGTGCCATAATTTAAAAAGGTATTTTCGATGTCTTAAGGACATATATGTATATGAGATCACATGGTACCACAAAGAAATTCCTGAAGCAAAAATATTTCTCTTACAACCTGCATGCTCGCCCTTTACCCAAATCCATTTCGTAGACATCAAGGACGATCACTTTTACGTAGAAGAAGCGACAGAAACATCAGGCATTAACCGATCGTGCCATTGAAATATGTAGCATATGTCATCAGACCAGAAATCTTCTAGTGTTTTAATAAATATTGTGTTACAGCCGAACATAAGAGAGCTGAGAGAACCCTCCCACCCCACCCCAGACTCTCCCCAGGACAACAGGAGAAACAAAACTGACGTGAACACTTCTTGCTGACATTTGATCATTACGCACCGCCTAAAATGCTTACTTATCTAATTCTTGCATCTGTGTTTTCATGTGCTGGCTGCGCTCTGATTCAAGATGATTTTTTTTGTGAATGGCTTTTACAGTTCTGTTCTGCCTCATTTCTTGAGTTCTCTCCTCTATACAATCATACACACAGAAGATTGATGAAAAGCCCTGCCCTTGCCGCCCCCTTGTCCCCCACCTCAATGTTTCTCCACCCAACTCTGCCCTATCACCTACCCCCCCCCATCCCCCTTCACAAACTAAAAAACTTCTCAAGGAACAAACTTTAAAAATCGCCTTATGAAAAATTTAGGAAAAGATGAGTAAACGGCTTATTCTAAATCATCACAGAAGCTCCCATCAACGGCCATGGCGTTATTCTGGTTAGTGCAAAAATGGAAAAGAGTTTGAACGGACAATGTCCTCTTTGATTTGGGAGGACTTCTCGCGTTTGCAATGATGCAATTAGGTTGTTGTCGTAGTTAAAAAAAAGGAAGCAACCATCCAACCGTCAACAAACAAACAAAACCAACATAAACACACACTCAATGGGGTGCAGAACCCAAAACAAATTAACCAAAAATCGCACACAAACGCTTGGCAAGCTAAAACGTTTTTCACAGTAAGCGCTGAAAAGGAGAAAAGAACAGGCACTCAAGGAATTTTCAAGACAAAAGACTGGCTTTTATTTTTCCTTTTGTTTTGGTTGTTTTGAGAAAACCATTTGAAAGATTTATACGAACAAAGACATTTTTTAATAAGACAGAGGAGGACGGAGTATTTAACCAATTTGGTGCAAAAAATCTGTTTAGCAAAGGAGATCTGCCCGAGTGAAAACCACAATATGACGGGGTTCAGTAATTTGAAGTTATTTCGATTTTTCATATGTATAATCAAGCTATTGCCCGTCTTCCCATCTAAAAAAGAGTGTTTAAACAATCAAAGTTTTTCTTTAAACATACTCATTTGGTAAAGGAGGACTTGTGATCGCAGTTTCAATCTCCGCGGGATTTCAATACAATTCATTTCCCACTTTTAATTTTGGTTCTGACTCCCCAAAAGAAAATATGGAGGGAAAAATTCCCGTGGTGAACCACCAAAATAAATGCCACATGTGAAATTCCTCCCCAACTTTGGGAAAAACCCGTCGTTTGCCGTTGGTTTAGAATACACAAAGCTGCGCGGGGAAATCAAAGGGGAATGAGTGAAAAACTGAGTGACTAAACTTCGACAGGACGACTTTTGGAAACAAAAATTGGCGCCACAAACACTCTTCACCGCTCCCCCAAAAAAGCATCTGTTTTTATACAAACGTGGTTTGTAAAATGCTTAGAGCCACACTGATTGAGAAAAATTTTGTATAAAAAATATAACAACAAGAAAAACAACAACGCAACAAAAACCCAGATTCATATTAAAATGATAATACAATAGCAATGAGTAACCCCACATAATATAAGGGTAATGATGATTATCATCATCATCATCATCACATTATTTTATTATATTTTTATTTTTATTATTATTATAATTATATTTTTTTTTTTATTATTTTTATTATATTATTATTTTTATTTTTAAACATTTTTATATTTTATCATTCTTTTTCATAATTTAAGGGAAACATGCCACATCGAAATTTTCTTACACTTTTAATTTTAAAACTGACTGTAAAAAAAGCACTGCACATTTGCGTACTCTCATTCAACACGAAGAAACTGACTTTTAAAACAGTAAATGCAAAAAAGTAAGGTTTAAACTACATTCTTTGACTCATCGTGTTTCTAAGGCTAGATTCGGTTGAAAAACAGAAATATGACTAACTCTGCCCAAAAAGGTGTTTTTGGGGCGCCCCCCCTTCCCCTTTCCCCGTTTCCCAAACAAGGCTGGACGACATAATTATCAAGAACCATTTTATAAACAATTTTTTTTAAATGATGACCCCCACATTTTGAATGCGCACGTTTTTGCACCTGCGGGTGTAGGGTGGGGCTTATTTAGTAACATTTTTTAACCCTAACTCTTACGGGGCACGATGCCTTGAAAGGGTTTTCTTGTATAGTTCTCCTGCCCTGTGCTTTGGGGTCAAAGGTATTTCTCCCCCCACCAGAACGAAAACACCCATGTCAAAAAAGCGTTATCCCTCAAAAACGTACCTTTTTTTATTTGCAAGGGGGTGAAAGAAAAGGGGTTTAAATTTGACAGAAATTTTTGTCCCAAAGAGCGGGAAGGATGGCGTGTTTTTTATATTTTTTAAATTTCATCAAAAATTTAAAAAAGATCAAAGCAAGAAAATCTTGCCCAACCTTTAAACTCGCAGCGATCGGCCGTCTTTCAATTGTCCACGATCACCTTCTGCAGCTGTCAAGCGTACTGATTTTGTGTGGAAGGGTCATTGTGTAGGGGCTCCTCCCCGCCCACGAAAGCCCATTCTTGCCCATCGGTCTTGGGCTCCGACATGGGGTCTGTGCACAATCCTTAATTCCCGTTTTTGGGGGGGTGACGGAGCTGTTCATTGCGTTTTGAAATTTTTTTTTTTTTTTTTTTTTTTGTGGTTTTTTTTTTTTTTTTTTTTTTTTTTTTTTTAGCATCTTTCATACTAAAAGGGAAAATCCTAATTCATTTGTTTTAAAATTGTGATGGGGAAATGTATTTTTTAAAACCATAAACAACTAAAAAACAACCCGAACGGTAAACTGTTTACTTAAAACTTTTTTTTTCAAACATATAAAATAAATCCCCAAAACATAGCTGTCTTTAACCCCATCTACGTCGTGTTTTTTGGGCTCATTTCATAGAACAAAAATATTAAGAGTTGTCGGGTTGGGGAGAAAGCAAAAAGGGGGCGGTCTTTAAGGGGAACGTAGTGGGGAATGGAACGTGAAAAAAGGGTTTTGGCTTTTTCATCCAAATGATAGTTTCGACGTCCCCCTTTGAATTCTGAAAAATTTTTTTTTTTTTATCTTGTAAACCAATTAATAGGGTTTGACTTACATCATGATAAAATATGATAAGACCTAATTTTTTAAAAATTTTTTTTCACCGTACAACTTTGATTTTGAAAAACCATTTTAAAAAATCATTAAGCGAAAAAAAAAATTATCTCTTGTTTATCAAAGCATTATGAAGAATGTATATTTCTGCTTTATAATGAAAAAAGAAAATGTTTTTCCTTCTTTGGAATGGATACCACCACTACGCACTAACCGATGAAGTTTCTTAACTACATTTCTATGAAGCATCCCACTACTTTTTTCGAGTTTCCCAATTTTTGCCCTTTTTTACGTCTTATGTCAGTTCGCCCCAAGCAATGAAACCCCATAATTATTGCTGAATCAATGACTTTTGACGTAACCTTTTTCCATATTGTTTGTGTGTGTGTGTTTTTGTTTTGGGTGTGTGGTGTGGTGGTGTGTGTGTTTTGTGGTTCTTGAAAAACACGAAGTTTTTTTGGTAACACAAAAACCGTCACTGAAATGACCGGGGCAAAAACAAAAAGGGGAAAGGGGCCGGCACTCCCCCGTTGTCCTTGTTGACCACTGTTTTTGTCATGTTGGCTCTCTCTGACTCGACTCTCTTGATTTGGCAGCTTTTTTTTCCCTTTCTGGGAAAGAATTTTACGCATACCATTTGCATGCACGCTATATTGTCAAATCACCGCATTTCATATCAGAAAAACAATTCTTATGAAAAATCAAGTCTAGTCGTGAAAATGTGAACAAAATTTAAAAATGAACGTTTCCCCGGATGATAAAAGTCGTTTGTGTTGTGTGTGTGCGTGTGTTGTTGCTGTGTGTTGGGCGTGCGCGGCGCGCGCGCGTGTTGTTTTGTGTGTTGTGTGTGGGTGGGTGTGTGTGTGTGTGTGGTGTGTGTTTTAAGAGATACACAACCTGTTGAAGAATATTTCTTTAAAAAAAAAGGGGAAAACTTTCCGATTCGGGGGATTTACCAAAGAGGTATGTTTACAACACTCTGCGGGGAATGGTCCTGGTTTTAATGGGGGCTACTTTTTAAGCGGGGAGGGGACGGGGCTTTCTCGAAGGATTGGGAAAATAAGTTAAGAAGGGGGGGGGGTTTTAGGGGGGGGGAGGAGAAAGTGTACTAAAAGAGGAAGGGATTGCACCGCCTGGCTTTGCAACAAAAATTTTTTTCGTTGATAGGAAACTTTTTTTGGGGGTCTGGGTTTACAAAAAACTTTCACCATTTTAACATCACCAGCGCTTTGGACAGTATGCTATGCCCCTTTGGGAGTGACCTCAGGGAAAAAAATACGATTGTTTTCCTTTCTGACTGCTGACCGGGCGCAAGGAACATACTGGGGGTGGCGTGGGAAAACTTTGAGATGTAAAAAAAAACCGGAAAAGCAACAATTTATAACTTAAAAGACATATTGTCAGAAATCAAATGTACCCAGGGTAATCATAGCGCCTTTTTTTTTACGTAATATATGATTTGGTTTTCTAGCACTGAAGAAAAAAACATTTTTAAGCAAGTTTTTTTAGTCATCGGAGCCTTCGTTCGTTGAAACAATCTCCACCCCTATGATCACCAATATTTTACGGATTTATCTCACACATGTGACGTAATTTCCCTAAATTCACAAGCACCCCCTTCTTTTTAGGACCTAAATCATGCAGTAGCGCCCTTTAATTGCTGTCATTGTTTATTTTTTTTTCCCCTGAATCAAACTGAAATCTTTTCTTCTGTGCCTAACTCATCATTGAAAAAGGGCCCAAAAAAAACCGTTTTCATTGTTTGCGACAGTGCGGGTTAAATAGGTTTGCAACATAATGGGAAGAATAAAATGTAGGGAATATTGGAGGGGCATGAAATATATCTCGAAGCACGCCAGGGGTTTATTGACCAATATAAGAAGGGAAACGTGGGTTTCAAAATGGTTTTCAGGGGTGGAACAGTGATCAAATTTGCAGCGCTGAAAACTGCAATGGGCAACTAAATGGTGGGGAATTAGGGCGTGGGGGGCGAATGTGAAAAATTTGGGGAAACATTATGTAACGCAAAATTTTGATGACCGGTGCCAAAGGGAAAAAAGAAAATGGCCGTTTTTTGTCAAACCGATCCCAAAAAAGACGATGGGAAAGGGAAAAGGGTCAGGGTAAAAAAAACGCCCTCCGCTTCTTGAATTCTGGGAAGGAGACACCTATTTTAGAACCCCCGTTTTTCTTT
>CM031615.1:44492823-44497823 GCA_018398815.1 Conus ventricosus | reverse complement strand
TACTTGACACACACTGTTTAAAAAAATGGATCAGTGATTTTTTTTGAGTGGGTTTTGACCCACCTGTTCAGGGGTACCCCGATTGCTTTCCAAAACCAGACAAAAAAACACAGACGATGTTCGGGAGCAGAAAAACTGACTCCAAAACCCGGCCATTTTTAAATTTTGGGTGTTACAAAACAATAGTCGGGTTTTGGAGAAAGTAAAGAATCCCAGTCTTAAAAATTTTGAACCCTTCAAAGGTTGGTTTGGCAGATTATAAAAAATGGTTTTCCCCTACATTCTCCCATCTCCCAAAACATATCCAAACCCAAAAGTGCACAACGAAGTTTTTTCCGTGTAACCCATTTTTTTCTACCAGAGTGATCGTGCATTTGAAAACTTTTTATAGCTTTGGGTTTTGGATACTGTTGTCGGAATGACAAAAGCCTGCACCAAAAATTTTCACAAGCCCCAAAGATTGTATAAATTATAGTGGAATTACCAAACCCCCCAAGGGGCAATTTTATTTTTAAACACCCCTTTCAAACCCCCAAAAACCACTTGCAAAATTTAAGGGGGGACTTTTTTAAAAATCTTTTTTTTAAAAACCCCCCAAATTCAAAAATTTTTTCCAACGGGAATTTGGGGCTTTACTTTGTTGTAAAAAATTTTGAAAAAACGTAGCAAGGGAATTCTTGAAGTTTAACTTTGCAGTTTTTTTAATTTCCCTGCCACTGCTCTCAGCCCTTTCCTGACAGATTTTTGCACCCCTTGGACCTTTTTTATGTGGCTGAGAAAAAAACCCCAAGATAGTTTTTTTCTGGGTTTTCAACCGGGAATTTGTTCCCATCCTACCCCCTTTTTCCCGTTGTTTTAATAAAACCACCTTTTTTGACCAAAACCACTTGGTTTTACCCATATTAAATTCAGCCCCTTTATGGCAGTTTTTTTTTCCAGACCCCCACTATCTTCTTCTGCAATTTGGCCCCCGGAATGGGAAAAAACTAAAGAAATTTTTTTGCTTCTTCAACAGAAAAAATCCCAAGGGGGCCCAGAAAAAAAATGTCAATACCTCTTGCACCACGTCAAATTTAAGGGCAGTTGCAACTAAATTAAAAATATAGAGAACAACAAACGGACTTAAAACACATCCTTGTCTTACACCTAAATTTGAGTAAAAAATATCGGTTATACGGGCCCCCCCTTTAACAGCGGCTTTCACATTTC
The DNA here is from genome assembly GCA_018398815.1 of Conus ventricosus. Lineage (NCBI taxonomy): Eukaryota > Metazoa > Mollusca > Gastropoda > Neogastropoda > Conidae > Conus > Conus ventricosus. Next base: position 44,496,614 of record CM031615.1, on the reverse strand, counting down.
TAATAGCCTTAATTTTTTGGGACTTTTTTCCCGGAAAAACCTGTTTTCTGCAATATGAAGCATAACTTTTTTTTTGTCTGTGTTAACTATGGGAATGTTTTTGGGAGAAATCTAAAAAGAGCGTTTAAAAAACCCAAACCACCTTGTTTTGTAGGTTTTTTTGAACCTTTGTTTGAAGGGGAAAAAAGGTTGTCGGTGGTACTGCCCCTTTCCCAAAAGCCGCTTGAGCTTCAGGAATTTGTATCTTTTGTATCACAAAAGCCCTTTTTGTCTGTTTTTAAACTACTGTATGTTTAATTTGCTAAATTATGTTAACTTTAAATTCCCCTAAATTTGGGTCTTTTTTCATTGAACTACCTTTTTTGTGTAGGGGGAATATGACGCTTTGGGCAGTTTGAGGGTACCCCCCACTTTTCAAAAATTCTTTTGAACAATGGTTACAGAAATTTAAAAAAGAAGGGCTTCAGCATGAAGGGAAAAAATCAGAGGACAGACCATCTGGCCCAAAGCTGTTTTTCCCTTTTTTAAATTTGCCCCAAAAGCACTACGAATTTCAACCTTTAAAAATATTCCCATCTCCTTGGGCATTTAAACAATCACTCCCAATTTTCCCAGTTTACATGATTTTTTCAACATCTTTAAACCCCCCCGGGCCAAAAACGGTACCCGCTGTTTGCTTACATTGAAAAAAATTTTTAAAAAGTAATCATACCACGCACGGGGTTTGAGATCAAATTCGAACAGTGCTTTTTGGGTTTGGATGTCAATGATTTAAACTTTTTGAAAAAAAAGCTTTTAAAATTTAAATTTCAGAACACGCAGCATTTATTTCGTTAAACGCGCTCATTTTGTACTGCTTTTTTACTTTCACACAAACCCTTTAAATTGCTTTTTCTGATCGAAAAACTGTTTAAATTTTCCCCTTAAAATTTGGGACCGTTGAAAACACCGATGTTGATATTTTTTTTTCTTTCGCGCGCTCACACTCCTCATCCCAGGGGGGCTGTTTTACGGGTTTCTTGCATTTTCCCCTTTGACTTTTTGGCAACCCCGGGGTTCTGAAGGAAAGTGACAAAAACAGGTCGACCCTGCCTCAAAGTCAATTCAAGTTTCTGTCATAAAAATTTTTAAATTTTTCTTTCTTTGTTACTTTAAAAAGTAAAAAGCGAATGGGGCTCTGCAAAATTTTTCCTTCCAAAACCCCAAATTTGAAATCTTCTTCCGTACAAATTTGGTTTAGGATTAGCCTCGTCTCCATGCCTCAACATAAGTAAAAGGGGAAAAAACAATTGGAAAAAGATCAGATTCACACCCGTTTTTCCCGGGAAAATAAACAACAAAAAAATATCAAACCCAAAAACTTTTGAAAAAAAAAATAATCTTCGGGGCACTTTTACCCTGGTTTGCTATGCAAATAATTGCACCCCCCCTATCCCCCCCTTTAGTTCTTCCATTTACAATTAAAAGATTTATATTCTTTTACTTTGGTTCAATAAGTTACGACCAAAAAACTATTTACACCATTTTCTTTTTGTTTTTCGGATAGTTTTTCGGCAAAAATTCTGATTAATTTTTTCTGCATCTTCTAGTATTTGTGCGTGTCTATTTTCACCGCGTTATCCACAAAAAGAGAGTTCAGACGTTCGGGCATTAAATTTGGGCCCACAGTAGCCAAGGTGTGAAGTACTTTTTTGCCCCCGTTCTTTGGGGCCCCTGTTCTATATGCCCCAAAAAATTTTTGCCCGTGGGAGTTTCGGGTAGGCTCCCCTATGCCCAAAAGGGCCAAAAATTTCCCCGTGGCCCCAAACAATGGTTTAAAAAAGGGCCGTGGTCAGTTGTCAAACTGTCCTGGTCGTTTGGTTTTTTGCTTGGGCCACTTTGGTCAGTTTTGCTATGTTGACCACTGGGCAGTTTGGCCTTTACTTGGCCACTGGTCAGTTTTGCTATTTGCTTGACCATGGTCATTTTTGGGACCATTTATTGACCCCGGTCACTTTTTACCATTCTTGACCACTGGTCAGTTTGGTTGTGGGTATTTAAAAGGGGCCTACCCCCAACTCCACTGGCATAGGGGTTGGGGGATTTTAGAGACGTGGGGACAAAAGGAGGGGGGCACAAAGGGATGTTCGGCCAAAGGGAAGTCAGGATATCGGTCCCTCACCTCTGAATTACGGTTTTCTAACAAATCAATACCCTTATCACGGGTTTTTTCCCTAAATCACCCGAACGGTTTTAGGAGCGATGTAAAAAAAAAGCAGCAAGGGGAAAGTCCAAAAAGGAGAATTCAAAAACACCCTTTCCAACCTTCAGAAAAAACACAGTCCCCTTTTTGATTTTAGCGTTTTCCCTAGCCCTAAAAAGATTTGTGTACACAGAAAACAACCAAATTTTCAGTTTTGTCATGCGTGGAGAGTAAAACACATGAAAAAACCCGGGGAAAAAATTTTTATATCACTTTTTTTAAAGCCCCCCTTCGGGAAGGAAATATTTTTTTAAAATTTTCACCAAAAAACGCCCGGAAAAGAATAAAATTTTTAATTGTTTTTAAAAAACCTTGAAATTCCCCGCCCTTATTTTGAAACAGTGAAAACACTTCACAAAGGGAAGGGGTGTGGGTGTTTGAGTGGATGAAATGGGTTGGGTGTGTGTGTGGGTGGGCAGCCGAGACGAAAGGGGGGAAGACGGAACGTTGGAAGATGTCTCCCCCTGCTGTCCACATTCCGATGACACCGGCCTGCCCTTTATCCCCGCCCCCTTTTCGTCCACCAGACCCGGTTGGGGGTGTGGCGAAAGGGGGCTTGCCTTCGATTTACCAGGGGGTTTTCGAAACGGGGAAAGGGTTTCTTGTTGGCCGCCTTCGCTTCGGGAAAGGGAGCAGCGGGCGACGTGGTCCCCACCCCTGGAGTAAAGTCCTCGGAAAAAAAACCCAGGGACCCTTTGTTCTCAGACCCCACGCCCGGCCCGGGAAATTTTCTCCTTTTTTTGAAGTGCTGAAGCAGACGATGATGGGAGGGGCCCCTTTTCCCGGGTCTCAGACGATGTGCGCGCTCAATCTCGACGTTTGTCCTCAATCCCCCAAATCTTTTCTCAACATTGTTTGGGCAGATTTTTAAAAACTGCCCCTGATCAGACTGTCCTTTGGGGGGGGGGGAAGCCCTGAAAAATAGTTGGGTTTCGTTGCTTCTGCCCCCAAATCGTCGACTTTAGACCCCAAGCTTGTCGGGTTTTTTTTTTTTGTTTTTTGTTTTCTTTCGCCCCACTATCCCCAAAATCACTCTGGAATTTTTGTCCATTTTTTCTTTTTTTTGAGGAAATGAATGCTGTTTCCCTTTTCCTGTCCCTTGTTGGCATTTTTCTGGTCCAGAGAATGGATACGGACAAAGTTAGCTAAGGGGCGGTTGATCAGTTTGAAAAAGGGGCTCCCCCCCCTGCGCCTGGCCCCCCGATTGCCCCGGGAGCGTTGATTGTTTCTTGGTGGGGCCGGGGTTCGCTTTGAATCTCTGCACCCAAAAAAAAAAAAGAAGGAGAAAAAGAAAAAACCAGCACGACAAAACCCCCCGGCGCACGGACTGACCCCTGAAACGGACACGCATGGTGCTTTCCCCGGCGCGTTTTTCCCCCAAAAAAATGGAAAGTCCCGTTAAAAAGAGCCACACACAGCTCGAAAACATATCGAATTAACCGGCATGTTGACAGGAACTGATGTGTGTAACGTTAATCACAAATTGATGGAAACTTTGCTGTTAATTAAACAAAAACAACAACAAGACAGAGCTCTGAAATAAGCGTCC
>CM031615.1:44487823-44490323 GCA_018398815.1 Conus ventricosus | reverse complement strand
ATGGGTCTAAATGAAAAGTATATGACACAAAAGTAGTGAATTAAGTTAGCGTTTGTTTTATTATTAGTATTGTAATGTTTCAAAATGGAGTGACTGATGGCGGCGAACGAAGCAGAATTTAGAAATAGAGTTTGTTTCTTACCGCCAGTGACATTGACAAACAAAGCACATGACAAGACACGATGCATTTCAACCACTTGGGTCTTCTTCAGGCGAAAAAATAAATCACATTTAACATTTGGGACAGTACAAACAAAGAACGAAAAACGAAAAAAGAATGAAAAATTACTCATCTGTTGTTGTCCATGTGGTGGGGAGAATAGCCGGTAGGCGGAAATGACATGGGGGATTATGGGAGAGGAAAAGGAGGGGGGGGGGGGGTTGTGTTGGGGGAGGTGTGTGTGTGTGTGATATGATAGGGTTGTGTGTCTAGTGGATGAAGAGATATGAGCTCTCCTTCCTTGCCCCCCCTTCCCTCCCCCCAAACACATTACCCTCCTCCCCCCTTTCCCCCCCCTTCTTTTTCCCCACCTCAACCCCCCCCCCCCCCCCCCGATCATACCTTATCACCCATTTATCTTCCATCCCCTTCCCTCCCTAACATTACCCACACACCTTCACAACTACCCACGCATAACTACCACTACCTCTTTCATCACCCAACGAAATCATTTATTTTATTCACCCTTTTTTTTTCTCCCTCAGTCCCCCCCCCCCCCCCCTTTTCCCCCCTTACCATTATTATCAATCCACCATTACCACAACCTTCACAAAGATATCACACCATCCCAATAAACTAGACACACAACCCTATCATATCACACACACACACCTCCCCCAACACAACCCCCCCCCCCCCCCCCCCTTCTTTTCCTCTCCCATAATCCCCCATGTCATTTCCGCCTACCGGCTATTCTCCCCACCACATGGACAACAACAGATGAGTAATTTTTCGTTCTTTTTTTCGTTTTTCGTTCTTTGTTTGTACTGTCCCAAATGTTAAATGAGATTTATTTTTTGGCCTGAAGAAGACCCAAGTGGTTGAAATGCATCGTGTCTTGTCATGTGCTTTGTTTGTCAATGTCACTGGCGGTAAGAAACAAACTCTATTTCTAAATTCTAGTATTGTAATATTTTTCTCCACCTGCTGCTGCTCCCACAATATGTGCAAAAATGCGTTTTGGCTTGCCATTGCTGTAAGTATGACCCTCGTTGGCCAGGGTTATTTATCATTTACTAAAACAATTCAGCAAGCAAATGTACATCAGCTAAGGAAATTACCAAAAGCCTCTTACTCGCGCTTTTCGAACAAAGATGTGTAGGAATAAATCAAAACGAATGCCTTCAGTGTTGAGTTGTGTTAATTTTCTTGTGACCGGAATTATCAGTGTTAAAATATTACACAGACAAATGATTTTGCCATGGTGACTAGCTTTGAACACCAATTTTAAAGAGAACTTAAAAACAAGACACTTTGCTAAAGCGTGTTTACTATGTGGTGTTTCAGTGTGCACAGTAAATGTATGGTGCCAAGAAGACGAAACAAACAAACAAACAAACAAGCAAACACCACAATTGAACTTAAACTGTACATACCAAGGGTAGTAATGTCAATGTGCACACAGTTCACATAGTGCCACAGTCAAGATCATATCGTCGACATTTGTTGTTCGTGAAAACATATGCCACATACGTCTGTATGATATCCGTCAGTGCAACATTAGAAACAGTTTTGCTGACTTCTGGGTGTGGCTATCGATGAGGTAAAATACCGTCGTTTAAACTGCTTCACAGCAAACAAGCAGATATTGCAAAGCAAGAGGTCCTCCGTAAACCTCAAAAACATCTCTTGTACCACTTGATTCCACGACAGCTTCTAGCAAATGCCAAGTATGGAGAAACCACAGTGAGGACACAAAGCCACAAACACAAAAGCATGGAGAAACAGTGGCCGAAAAAAGCAATGTCATCAAAAAGAGAGATTTGTCAAAGTATGAATATTCTCTTTGTCTGACATGACCTGTAAACCTTTCAGATGGGCATAGTGAGATGAATTCTCGACACATATTACCCTTTCATTTACCTCGGTTTTTTTTTTAAAGCGTGCACTAAATATCATCAACTGGCCCACAGGAAGAATAAAAAGTAAAGAGACACAAGACTGGTAAATCAAGATAGCATTTAGTTTATAATCTTTGTCATTGTCACCATTAGCACTTCAACATTTATATCTCCATATGCTTTTTACCACAACATTCCTACAACCTGTGCAGTTTGGTTTTCTTAAAATACATCAGGATGGTGTTATCAGTAAGATAAAATCAACTGACCGTTACATGTGCCTGTCTGACTGTCACAGCTCTGAGACTGACAGTTGGAACTGCAGTTGCCGCACGTGCCGGTGTTGGTTTTGTAGTATCCACTCGCACATTCTGTAAATTAAAAGAAAATGGGGATGGTGCTCGTTGTGGGGAATGGCATATTCAAACATGAACTATGT
>CM031615.1:44477823-44480323 GCA_018398815.1 Conus ventricosus | reverse complement strand
AGCCAAAGAATAAGCAGTATCCGAAGAAAATCTGAGTTTTCTTTGGATATTGAGTACACTATGATAGTCTCTGCCATAGAAGGTGAAGAGTCCGAAAAATAACAACGGGAAAAAAAAGTCCATTGGAAGTAGGCTGGCGCAGTGTGTGAAGGGAATTCTGAGTAGGCTGTATCGGTTTGAGCGAATAAAGGCAAGCATATACTCTGAAGAAAACTCTGAATAGTCTGTAATAATCCGCCTGAGAGAAGGTGCAGTGTTTGAAGAAAAGCCTGAATACTCTGTAATAGTCCGCCTGAGAGAAGGTGCAGTGTTTGAAGTAAAGCCTGAATAGACCATGCTGGTCTGCATTATTAGAGGCAGGCAAAGCGTCTGAAAAAATCCCGAGTAGGATGTGTTTGTGTGTTAGAGAAAGGCGCAGTGTTTGAAGAAAACCTTATGTAGGCCATGTTTGTCTGTGCTGTTAGAGGCAGGTGCAGTGTCTGAAGAAAGCCATGTGTAGGCTATGTTTGTCTGTGTTGTCACAGGCAGGTGCAGTGTCTAGCGAAAACCCCGTATAGGGTATGTTTGACTGTGTTGTTAAAGGCAGGTGCAGTGTCTAGCGAAAACCCTGTGTAGGGTATGTTTGTCTGTGTTGTTAAAGGCAGGTGCAGTGTCTAGCGAAAACCCTGTGTAGGGTATGTTTGTCTGTGTTGTTAAAGGCAGGTGCAGTGTTTGAAGAAAACCTTATGTAGGCTATGTTTGTTTGTGCTGTTAGAGGCAGGTGCAGTGTCTGAAGAAAGCCATGTGTAGGCTATGTTTGTTTGTGCTGTTAGAGGCAGGTGCAGTGTCTAACGAAAACCCTTGTAGGGTATTTTTGACTGTGCTGTTAGAGGCAGGCGCAGTCTCGGAAGAAAACTCTGCGTAGGGTATGTTTGTTTATGTGTGCCACGTCGGTTTGTTATTAAAGGCAGGCGCAGTGTCTAAAGAACACCCTGATCTGCGCTTCAAATGGCACGCAAATTTTTGTTTTTGTACTAACACATCTTCGGTGCCACCTCAGTGGCAGCGAACCCACTGTGCTGATTCTGACACCCCTGCCACAACCACAGCCCGGCTTGGCCCACTGGAGCCTGACACTGGCAATCCACAGGGAACAGTCAATGTCAAGCTGGCAGGACACCACCTACTAAACCCCTACTGACCTCAATAATTGCTTAGTCGCGAAGCCTTAGTGTGAGCTCTGCCTCCGACACCATGGCCAGCGACATCCATCATGGACTCTCGGATACCAGTGATCCCGAAGGAATCAAACGAAGATCACAGACGTGGAGAGGTCATCGAAACTGAGGTCACCATGAGAGCGGGGCTTGAAGGGCCACAGAACTTGAGTTTTTATGCTGATCGATAAGAGTAGGAAGATCAAGCTGATGCTACGGATTTCCATTACGATGTCCAGTCTCGGACAGACTGCATGACAGGGCTGTGCTCTAAATTTCATAATATATCCCGGTGTCAACCAGGCCAGAGAGCTAAAGACACATGCAGTGTTGGTCAGGAAATTTAAGCAACACTCACAAAGACGTATTCATTAAATGGATGAAACTCGACTGTGTGTGGTCCCAGCCTCCCCACTTTAGGCCGTGGCAAACTTAACTCTGGATAGGACTGGTCGAGCAGAATGATCCCCCATGACTCTGATGGGAATCGAACCCAGCTGGGAGCCCACGGCGCTAACCACTTTGCCACGGCGGCCATTCGTTTGAAATATATTTCACACAATGAAACGATCTTTCTACCTTCAGGTGAACAGTTTTTTCCTGTGTGCGTCGATAGAGTGTTTTATTGAAGTTTAATTGGGGGAGGGGAGGGGGGGGGGGGGGGGGGTGGTGCTTCTCTGTGCGCTGAACAGCATGTCAAGCTTTTTCTCCGGCTATGGCTGAGAGCCAGTAAGAAAAGTGCGTCAAAGATTATCTTCCGCTCAACGGATCAGAACCGATTTGTGTTAAGAAGGGCTAGAGTCTGCACGACAGGCATATTGAAACCAGTCGAATCAAGAGTGATAATTCTACTTTAAAGAGTGTCTTGTTTTTGAAGCAGTGCCTTATTTTTCACCTGTGGCAAGGGCTTTTACTCGAGCTACAACTGAAAAGAACATTTTCGCTCTTTAAAATGATATGCAACCCCAAAACAATTGAAAAAGGAGGACCCGTTGCTTTTAACAGATATGAAATGTGCTCCAAATGGCAGGCGATTACACACAGCGCACACTCACCACTCCAAGATCAGTTCAGTTCTGCGTAAACATCAAAGAAATGTGCAGCTTTTGCTCATTAAGGATGATGATTGTTTTGTAGCAGTAATTTTGTCATTTAAGCTCTGAATAGATTTAATGGCATTACCGATAATTACCACTGCCACCGGCTTCAAAGTTTATGTGAATATAAAGAGTCTGTTTATTGAACAGCTTATCTGACTGTGTTCATATGTATGTATGTATGTATGTATGTATGTATGTATGTAT